>WEKY01060695.1:3824-37706 GCA_013390045.1 Picathartes gymnocephalus | reverse complement strand
TGGCTGCAGTCAAATCCAGGTCATTCCTGTGGGAAGGGCTGTGTTACACTTTCCAGCCCCTTCCCTCTGCTTCAGGGGATGCCAGGGATGGGGCAGCACAGAAATGCATCCCCTCAACAAGCAGGGAATTAAAGGGTATTGTAAAATAGAATCATGGAATGGTCGGGGTTGGAAGGGATAATGTGCCAGAGACAGATTTTGCCATGATTTGGGGTAGAAATGATGAGAAAAGAGCAATGTTCTGGTTAAATCCCAGGCTGGCTGCCTGAGGAGGGAGCAGGCAGAGCCCTCAGGGGCTTTGAACAATCCCAGAGTCACAGCGAGGTTTGGGTTGGGAGAGACCTTAAATCCCATCCAGTGCCACCCCTGCCATGGGCAGGGACACCTCCCACTGCCCCAGGCTGCTCCAAGCCCTGTCCAGCCTGGCCTTGGGCACTGCCAGGGATCCAGGGGCAGCCACAGCTTCTCTGGGCACCCTGTGCCAGGCCCTCCCCACCCTCACAGCCAGGAATTCCTTCCCAGTATTCCCATCTAAACCTATTCTCTGTCATTTTAAAGTCATCTCCCCCTGTCCTGTCACTCCATCCCTTGTCAGTTGTCTCTCTCCATCTTTCTTGTCAGTTCCTTCAGGTACTCTAAATCCACAATGAGGTCACCCCAAAGCTTCTCTTCTCCAAGCTGAACAGTATCAATTCTCTCAGCCTTTCCTCACAGCAGAGGGATGTAACAAATAAATTCCTGATCTGGGTGTCCATGGGGAATGTTGGCTCTAGGAAACTGAACCTGCATGCCCTCACTCTAACACACTGATCAATGCAGCAACCAATTTTCCATGGATATTTTACATTTTCACTTTTACTCCACGGGTTTGGGATGTGTCAGTAACAGCAGTCACCTGTCCTGCCAGGCAGCTCCAAACCTCACAGCACAGCAGCACCAAAATCACTAAGATGCATTCCTAAGATGTGTCTTTCTCAACTTCCTTACAACGTTTCCTTCCCTGCTCTAAAGCACAAACATCATCACCTTAAACAAGAGTCTCCACGTGCCACCACAGCCTGGGCTGCAACTCCAGGGTTCCACAGAAGCCTTAAATCTGTCCTAAAGCATCACAGTCCTCCCCAATGCAGCAGCAGAGAAGCAGCAGTGCTTGGCTGTAGGATTTCCTGGGCTTTCACCAGCATTCCTCTTACCAAACTCCTATCACTTAATCCAAAGAGGCATCACAGGAGCAGAACTCAGCTGCAAAACTTTTAAATGGTGATTACTGTATCACCTCTGAGGCCACCAACTCCTTAGAGCCCTGCCCTAATAATAAAATATATAAGTTTTTATGTTATCAGGTTTGAAGGCACTTCCATAAACACCTTTGGAAAAGCCATCCCAATCTCACAGAGGCACTGAAACACCCTGACCATGAAGCATGGCCAATGTCCAAATCTAAATCAGGCTCTTTATTAGTTGCTATTTTGGGATGCACAACAGAAACTCACCAGGAACAAACAAAAATACTGGAACTCACTGAATTTGGAAAAGACCTCCAAGACCATCAAGTCCAAGTAAGTCCCACCTCGTTCCCAGCCCAGAGCACTGAGTGCCACATCCAGTCCTTCCCTGGACACCTCCAGGGATGGGCACTCAAGCCCTGTAACTGGAAGGTGTCCTTTTACATCTGACCATCCAAGGGCACATGGCACTAATTCTCTATTTCACCATTTATTCAAATAAAAAAAATTAAACTGCCACAGTAGTGGTCTAACTACTCCATATAGACATAGACATTTTAAATACAATATCTGCAGTAACCACAATAGCACCAGTTCCACCTCTCACTGCAGTTCACAGCATAAAGGAAAAGGGGTGAAGAACAGCAGAATTCAGGAGGGTTTGGAAGCTCCCACAGCCACTTTGCACTATCTCACAGGTGCTGGGCAGGCTCCCAGACTTCCCAAAGCAGCTCATCACACCCCAGAAGGAAAGGAAAACCACCAAAATTACAAATTTCACATTGCACTAAATGCGGGAAATGTGACACTGAACAGCCACTCTGTGACACCAACAGGGAGTGTGACACTGAGCAGCCACACTGTGACACCAACAGGGAGTGTGACACTGAGCAGCCACACTCCACAGCCACTCTGTGACACCAACAGGGAGTGTGACATTGAGCAGCCACTCTGTGACACCAACAGGGAATGTGACACTGAACAGCCACACTGTGACACCAACAGGGAGTGTGACACTGAGCATCCACTCTGTGACACCAACAGGGAATGTGACACTGAACAGCCACACTGTGACACCAACAGGGAGTGTGACACTGAGCATCCACACTCCACAGCCACACTGTGACACCAACAGGGAGTGTGACACTGAGCATCCACACTCCACAGCCACTCTGTGACACCAACAGGGAGTGTGACACTGAGCAGCCACTCTGTGACACCAACAGGGAGTGTGACACTGAGCATCCACACTCCACGGCCACTCTGTGACACCAACAGGGAGTGTGACACTGAGCAGCCACACTCCACGGCCACACTGTGACACCAACAGGGAGTGTGACACCGAGCAGCCACACTCCACGGCCACTCTGTGACACCGAGGGGACACCAACAGCTCTCAGAGCTCTCAGGAAGCCTCTGATATCCCCGTGGAGGAAGCCACACACCCACGTGGTCCCCTCCACACAACCACACTCCTCCCCACCGGCTCAGCGCAAGGCATGAAGGCAGCATTGAGATGAAGGACAAGGACCCGCAGCACTGGGAGCAGGGAAAAGCCTCTCCAGTGGAGCTGCTCATTTCCCGCTTTGGCGTGGCTGCCCATACGTTAATCTAATATCCCCATTATCCCATTAGATCCACACCCATTCCTCCTGCAGCCTCCCGCACGCCGAGCCCTGAAGTCTCTCAGGAAGCAGAGCTGAGTCACGCTCTCAGCTGCCTGCTGAGATAATGCCTCAGCACAGAGGCTTGGGGCAGCAAATTCACTTTATTCCAGTGCAGGGCATCCAGCAGCACCCCCAAATCCCACTGAGCCATGGGGGGAGTGCTCCTTGACACACCTGTGTCCCACCAGCTGTCACTACAGGCTCGTTGGTATAATTTGTTCCAGCTGCATCACAGCCAGCAAATCTTCAGGTCTTGGGATGTTAAGAAAATCTGGATAAACCAGAGGAGGGAGAAAAGGGATATTTACGTATTATAAAAGCATATGTGCATACTTCATGTATACACATCTCTATATATAGACATATGCACATTTCTGAACTCCCAGCACTGTGACAAATATAACCACAACAACACACACCTTTCTGGGTATTTCTGCTTTGGGGAAGCCTGCTCACAGAATCTCAGAATACCTGGGGGCTGGAGAAGCCTGCTCACAATCCCAGAATATCTGGGGGCTGGAGAAGCCTGCTCACAGAATCCCAGAATATTCGGGGCTGGAGAAGCCTGCACACACAATCCCAGAATATCTGGGGGCTGAAAGGCATCTCTGGAGATCATCCAGTCCATGCCACCTGGAGCAGGTGACACAGGAACACATCCAGAGGGGGACACACCAAATCCTCCCCGGGCAGTTGTTCCAGAGCTCTGCTACTCTTCATGGAAAGAAGTTGTTCCTCATGTGGAGGTGGAACTTCTCACGGTTTAGTTCATGGCCATTGCTCCTCATCCTGTCACAGGGCACCACTGGAAAAATGAGTCTGGCACCATCCTCTTGGAGATATTAATAAAATACACCCAAAGTCTGTTACATTATATTTCGCTAAGTCCCATTAGCATTCCTATTTGGGATTTTCTCCCTGTCAGACAATACTGAGACTGCCAATGCCAGGACTGTTCATGGCAAATAGGAAGAAAAATACTCTCAAGTCCAAATTTTCAGTTTAACAGTGCCCTCTCCAATCCTGTTTGGGACTACACAACTGTTGCACCAATTCTCCACAGCCTCCAGCTTTCACAAGCAGCAAAAAATAAAACACCTGAAGACTCACAGTGCCCTTTCTTAACAACATAAAGGCCCATAAAACATATATAACCAAACTAAATATTCATTTTCCTCACAAAGACACCCAAAAGAAGCTATCACTCTCAAAGCAGCCTATAACAATGGCACAGGCCAGTGAATCCAATGTTCTATTTGTTCTAAATCTGATTTTATCCCCATACAACACTATGGCCACTTTCAACTCTCACACCCCTGTCACTCAGCAGAGAAATCCCCCAGTTTGGGCAGGATCTCAGCTTCCTTGCAGGAAAAAGAAACCAAACTATCAGAGAAACACAAACCTGTTATAAAACCATGACAAACTTCTCTGCAGAGCAGTGGACACAAACTGAGCACATCACCTTGTGCTTTTCTAAACCGGGATTTTTTTTATTCTTAAATTAAAGGTTCCTCTTACTACACATGCAATCCCCCACACTGGAGATCCAAGTATACTTAAAGCACGTTATAGAACAATCAGCCTATTTCACACTTTTTTTTCTCTCTTGTCGTTCTCAAGTCAATTTCTCAACATTCCTGAAAAGCCGGGGCCTCCACCACAGCAGCAGACGCGGAGTTCCTGCAGAAGAGGAACTTGCTTTCGAGTGTCACTGGGTTGAAACACTACGTGACAACTCAGTCATTCCAAAATACCCATCCCACAGCACCAGGCAGATAATTTAGAAACTTAACAAGCAACTGCCACCAGTGCCACTTCTGCTGCCCTAGGCTTGTCCTGCATCCTCAGCGCTGGAATTACCCGCAGGTCTCACACCAGGTAACTGGGATTTACTAATAATTTTTTGAAGTAAAGCTGTGGTTTTCTAGGGACGTGCACACAGAATTTAAAATTAATTCCTACAATTCACTGAAGGTTTACTCAGACCCCAAAACTCCCTTCTTCCTGCTCGCTTTGTTTATGAAGCTTAGCTCTGGCTTTCTATGAAAAGTTGCTTTTCACAATCAATCCAGCCTAAGAACTGTGCTGCACGCTGAACTTCACATTTCCAATTTGAATAGTCGGATTTATTATTTCCGTCCCCCAGACAGACGCTCATTCATGACAATAAAGTTCTCCGCGCCGCAACCCCAAAATAAAACCTTTTGCTCAAAACGCAACATCTTCCAACTCAAGCCGGGCCCTCTCGGCACAGCCCTGCCCAAACCTCGCCGAGGTTTGGTCCTTTTTAATCACAGCGGGGACGCTTGAGCCACCAGCAGGGAACAATCCTCCTCTGTTCGAGAGGGACGGAAGGAGCGGAGTAGGAAATGGATCCCAGCGCGCAGGGAAACCCCTCATCTGTATGAACATCACACTCCCTACAGAACTAGAGCCTTGTGCCCTGAACCTCCCACGGACGGACAGCCCAGGGCATGGGGTGGGCTCCCAAAGGAGCCAGCTGGGAAGCGCATCCCGCTCCGCCACGGCCAGAGAGAAAGAAATCGATATGAAAACAACCGGGAGCTGCTTCTGTCCGCGCAGCGCTCGGGGAGCGACAGGAACACAGCGGAGCGCAAAGACAACTTCTCTCAGCACCGCACAGCATTCCCACGCAACTCCGCAAGTTCCTGAGAGCCAGGAGGAGCCGGGAGAGAGAGAACAAGAACCGGAGGGAACTCGGGGGGACCGGGGGACACCGCGCTCCATCCCGGCCGCGGAGTGGAGCGCGGAGCCGGGCAGGGACGGGGAGGCCGCGGCCGGGGGATGCCCCTGGGCGCAACAGGCGGCAGCGGGGCGGGCGCGTCCTCACCTACGCCGTACTTCTCCTCCCTTTTGGTGGGCACCCAGCGGGTCATGGCGCCGGGAGCCGCCGGGATGCCAGAGCCCCGCTCCCTACGCCGCCATTTTCCGACAGCGGGACGGGAAAAGTTTCTCTCCCGACGGCGGAGTCATGTGGTGCGGGCGGAGCCAGGCCGGCCCGGCCCGCCGCCCCTCACCGCCCTCAGCGGCCCCTCAGCGCCCGGAGAACGGCTCCCACTACCAGTAAGAGAGCTACACAAAGTCAGCGGGGTGGGAAGGTGTTTCCTAACTCTCCCCGGTTTTATCCCAGGGGATGTCCCAGGTGCCTCCCCGCCTCTCCCCGGCTGTGTCCCAGATGCACCCGATTATGTCCCAGGTGCCCCCGGTTGTGTCCCAGCTGTACCCGTTTATGTCCCAGGTGTCCCCGGTTATGTCCCAGCTGTACCCGGTTATNCCTCCCCGCCTCTCCCCGGCTGTGTCCCAGATGCACCCGATTATGTCCCAGGTGCCCCCGGTTGTGTCCCAGCTGTACCCGTTTATGTCCCAGGTGTACCCGGTTATGTCCCAGGTGTACCCGGTTATGTCCCAGGTGCCCCCGGTTATGTCCCAGGTGCCCCCGGTTGTGTCCCAGGTGTACCCGGTTGTGTCCCAGGTGCCCCCGATTATGTCCCAGGTGCCCCCGGTTATGTCCCAGCTGTACCCGGTTGTGTCCCAGGTGCCCCCGGTTATGTCGCAGCTGTACCCGGTTGTGTCCCAGGTGCCCCCGGTTGTGCTCCTCCGGAAAGTTTCTGGCTGCGCCCTCCCCGGAGATGCGGCTTTAAAATAGAAGTTTTTGTGGGTGTTCAGTAGTTGGGGCAGGGTGTGCCTGTGGAGGTTGCCGGGCGGGAGCTGGGCTAGCACGAGAAGGGACGCTGTGAGGTTAAGGCCAGGTGTGGGGACTGCAGCTGGACTGGGAAAAGCCCCAGTGCTGATCCTGGCTGCGGGAGAACCGATGGAGCAGCTCGAGGAGAACTGATGGAGTAGCCCTGGGAGAAGGATTTGGGAGTCTGGTGAGTGAGAGCTGGACGTGCCCCGGCCATGTGGGAAAATACCCTCGAGTCCTGGGCTGATTTCATACCACAGGCAGTATGAAAGAGGGGAATTCTGTCTTTCTGCCCCACGCAGGTGAGACCCCACCTGCAGAGCTGCCTCCAGCCCTGGGATCCAACATCAGAAGGACGTGGAGCTGCTGCAGTGAGTGCAGAGGTGGCCACGGAGATGTTCCAAGAGCTGGAGCCCTTCTGGAGCCGAGCTGGGAATGTTCATATGGAGAGGAGAAGGTTCCAGGGAGAGCTTAGAGCCCCTTGCAGGGCCCAAAGGGGCTCCAGGAGAGCTGGAGAGGGACTGGGGACAAGGGCTGGAGGGACAGGACACAGGGAATGGCTTCCCACTGCCAGAGGGCGGGGATGGGTGGGATCTTGGGAAGGAATTGTTCCCTGGGAGGGTGGGGAGGCCCTGGCACAGGGTGCCTAGAGAAGCTGTGGCTGCCCCTGGATCCCTGGAAGTGTCTAAGGCCAGGCTGGATGGAGCTTAGCATGTAAAGATTATAAAACTTCTGATTTCTAGAGCTAAGTCCAAAATCTTGTCCAAATCTAGCATCTCCTGGCTAATTAAGTGTGGAATAAAGGATTACAAAAGAACAAGCAAGGGAAATGGACTTCCTGTTCCTAAACCCTGTAGTCTTGGAGATATCCAGGACCGTGATTTAAAAACAAAAATTTTTAAAAGATGTTTAGGAAATAGAAAATAAAGTGTGTAAAAGTCAAGAAACGGCAGAGGGATAACAGAGAAATAAAGAGAAGTGAAATATCTGACTGGCTGTCATTTGGTAGGATTAGTCCTCTGCCAGAGGGGAAGCCCTGTAGCACAAATACAAGAATAAAACAGTTCCAGGTTGAATCTTTTTTCTCTCTTCTTATTTTCTTGTGTTGTGTGGATGGCAAAGGACCAGTTTCTGCAACAGCATTTTTGCTGTCAGGTTTTGAGATCAATACTCAGACACCTGAATGAGTCTGTTCCTTTTACCGTGTACCTTCCCTTTTTCCACCCTTGGGATTACTTCCCCAGGTCATCACCAACATGTTCAAACTAATCTCGATTTTATTGCATCTGTCCTGCAGAATCCTAAGGGATTGTGATGGAGCCAACTCCTGCACCTTTTGCATTCTGCCTGGGAGCGAGGACATCAAAAGGTTTTCAAAGTCGTGGCTTGTCCTCTTTATCCTGCATTAGTGGATCAATGATTTAGAGCTTTCCCAAAGACAACTTACAAGGGAGCTCTTTGATTTCACACCTTTATTTTCATCAGGCAAATCAAAGTGAATTGACTGAAATACTGAACCTGCTTGCTCTGTGCCTATAACCACCTTTGGTTTTCCACACCAGGGAAAGTGGAAAGCGATAATATTTATTTCCAGCTATGAATGTTTCACCCTTTTGTACAACTGGTACGTTATTTTTGTGGTGCTCCTAAATACATGCAGCAAAACTGCCAGAGCTGCTCAGGCATCAGATGCTTTAGGGATTTTTGAGGCTGTTACTGGAACAATCTGTAAATCTGGAAGCTGATTGATTTCTCATTTACATCACTGATAAGCAGGAACCACTTCTGTGGAACCGTGGTGGCTTTGCAGATCCAGGGTGTGAGCAGGAGACACAAAGCAGGACACTGATGTTAATTTAAACCTGTAATTAGTTAATAAATGATCTGTTGCTGCAGTCTGGCCTTTCTGGGCCTCAAGGTTCAAAGCCGCAATGTGTTTGTTTCTGTTTTGAGGGAGGCCAGGGGAGCATTGGTGTTTCCCCCCATGAGAAATGTGCTGCTGCCAGGTTTTCTTCAGGGGTTAACCAAGAGTTAAATTAAATTCTCCCAAAGATTGGCACGCCTTAGTCCCAACTTACCTCTATATCTGCACTAAATAGGAATTATGCAGACACCAAAGATCAAGTGCAAGCCTAAGGCAGGAAGTGCCAGGTTCAGTAAAATGAAAGTTAAAGAATTGCTTATAACCTCTACATATTAAATCCATTCAATAGCAAATTTTATGTTGATGTCAGTGAAAAAGGAGTTTGTCCTGTTGTCTGCTCATGATCTGTAACAAATATAGCACAGCTGATCCCATGGCCACCATAAAGCCTCACTGCTACTGATGAGGATCTATATTCATTTTACTGCTTTCCACATTCTCATTTTAATGAAAACGTGTTACAAGTAGAGCTAATGCCATTAAAATTTTGATAGCCAGTAAAAAATACTTCTAATTCACAAAGAATAAATATCCCAATGCTGAGGTTTTACAGCTAGGAAAAAAAAATGGTAATTTTTGGACTGTGAGATGGAGAAAATAAAAGATTTTATTTTTTCTCCAGCAAACATAATATAAATTATTCTCCTGAAAAAAACATTTTTCATTAAACTGTAAAATGTTCAAGCTGACATATTTTACATGCTCAGGCATAATATATTTCCTCACACTGTGCATATATGTTTTTCATTTATTAAGAGGAAACTGAAAAATGCTGGTTTCCATAAAACCCAAAAGTTTTATCACATCCTTATGTCAACTTTTGTGGTTCTCATCTGATTTTTTTTTTTTAATACATCACACAGAATTGGAGACACTTCTCTTGGAGCAAAGGAACATTCTTTTTCATTTCTTACTTCCAAGAAATCCAAATGCAGTATTTGGCCGTGGATGATGTTTGAAATTCTTGTCAGAGCATCTTTTCAAAAGGATGAATGGAAACAGAGCTGCTTGAGAGAGATTTGCAATAAATAAGAGATATTCTATAAATGGACAGATATGATCAAGATTTGTTTCATAGTTATTGCAGATGACTCCACCAGGGGAATGTTTGTTCCATCTCAGTTAAATATCACAGTTTTTTTGTGGTGATTTCTTTTCATTGACAGGCCTTGTAGGTAAATCCAGCATTTTCACACAAAACACATAAGTAGTTCTTATACACCCACAATGCAAATTCTTCTTGGAAATATTCCTCCCAGGAGGAGATGGGTAGACTTATAAAAAAAAAAATGTAATAACTTCTTGGCTTTTCTCTTTGCATGAAAGATATTCTATTGGGAATGTTGTGGCTTCCATTCCAGGTGCTGATCATCTATTTTTGCTGTCATTTCCATGAGAGGTGAATGACCCCTGTGTCTGTGACTGGCTGCATGTTCCATGTTTGGGTGTACACAAAATAAAGAGATTTTTACACCTGGTGGAAGGAGGCTTTTAATAAATGCTCTGGTTTACAAGGTATTGCTCTGAATCAGAATGGGAATAAAATTAAATTCATGAGTTTGTGTTACAAAAATGACTTCAGCTTTGGCTTTGCAGATACCTGATGTGTGTTTGATTAACTTGGGCGTCTCTTGCAGGTGAAAGTGGATTCTCAGGGAGAATTAAGAAGCCCAAACTGCATTTCCTTTGACATTCCTGTTGGTTTCTGCCAGCCAAGGTGTGGCATTTAAGTTTGACAAGAGCTGGAGGAAAATTCTGTGCCCTTCCAGGTTTTGCCCCCGTTTTTGAAGGGTGCTCAGTAATCTTTCCTCTTCCTCTCACTTCAATAGAAGCATTGTGATTATCTCTGGGTGTGTCTTCAGCTTTTCTCCCAGCAGGGTGACATTTGGGATGCCCAACATGCTGCATGCAGGGCTTCACTCGCCAGCAGAAGTGGTCAATATTTGAATTTATTTCGCTCCTGGGACGTTCATTGCAGTCATTGCACTGGTTTAGGGTCTTTGGGTTGGTTAAAGAGAGCATTTCTCCTTCCATCCTGCTGGCTCCATCAGGAGTTATTGCCTTCTTGCATTTGAATTTTTATATTCAGAGATTATGGGGTTGTTAGGGATTTAAAGGGTGATTAATTATTCCTTCAGAGAGAAGTCCAGAAAGGAGCTGAAGATACTAATTTATTAAGTAATATTATTTTATTAAGCTGTTTATGTTTTAGCCTAAAAAATGGGGTTTGGCTGTACATAATGAAAGGGATTGTTTCCTAAATTATATTCCTTCAGCCTGTGCTGCTGAAGGTGATAGAATGAACAAGGAGTCTTCAGAGGGGCTGGGTGCTGAAATGCAAATGTGTGAACATCTCCCAGGTACCCTTTACAAGTCTCAAAGTGATGGGTTTTTGGAAGGATGGGATTATTATGGATACAGCTTAGTTTATACCCTGGTATTTCATCCTGTGCTCTATAATGAAAAGTGGTTTACAATGCCTCAATAAATGGAAGCAACTTCATGTCTACAAAAGGGGGAAATTTGATTTCTGACCATGCCAGAGTGTGAGGTTTTACATTCTTCAGGGAGAAAGTGCAGAGAGGTTTTATTTCAAAACCATCTCAGGCATCACCTTATGGATATTTTATGTGATGGCCACTGTGTGTCTTGGACATTGGCTCATGAGATCTTTCCCTGCAGGGTTTTATTTACCCCTCACCCTTCCCAGGATGTTCATTCCTGCAGGACTGGGGCAGCTGAAATCCTCTTGGCAATTTGCAGGTTTCCCCAACTCTCTGCAGCCAGAAATTTCACCAAATGTAAAGGAACTTTTTCATTCCCAAATAAAGTACTTACTAACAGGAGGAAGATCCCCTCACTCATGTGAGTGTTATGTTGTTAACTCCAAAAGCACACAGAAGTTAATTTTTCAGCAGTTCCTTGCACAAACTGGGCTTTAATTCTTATTTAACAGCAGCAGACTCAAATCTTTGTAAATTTTACAGTCAAAGCAGTTAAGGAAAAGGGTTGTGCAAATTATTCTAAAATACAAGTTAACTTATAGCTCACTATTGTGGCAACCTGTTCCCATTTGCAGCACCTGTGAATAACCAGCAGTACAAGGGTTTATGTGGTTGTGGGTTTTTTTCTGTTGGTGTTTACTGGTACATTTTTCATCTATTTGATATCTACACTCAAAATGAGATTATGAACTCAATTTCCAAAACTCTCTGACAAATTCAAATATCACTGGCGAAACAAAAAGCTGGATATAACAAGTCAGGGATGCATCATTTCCAGAAAGTCGATAAAGTTTAACTGTATCAACCCCAACAGATCTGTGGTTTTTAATCTGTGCTCAAGCTCACAGTAAAAATGAAGAGCATTTTCCAAAGATGTTTTCTGGGACTATATTCTGGTAAAGCTGTTACTTATTAGAAGCCAAATAATGATTACACAGAAGAGTGGGGGCTGGAGTTGCAAACATCCATTATTTCTGGTAATAAGGCACAGCACTCATGTTGCACTTAACATTTTGAAAGCACTGAACAAATATTAACTCTCTCTTGTGATCCGGGGAGGTTTCTGTGTCTCCATTTGCAAGGGGGAGGCAGCTGAGCTAAGGCCAGCTTTTTAAAATGTGACAGGCATTCAGAAAGTGAGAAACTCAGAGAGCCAGGCCACTTCTGTCACCTCCTGATGATGTGATTTTCCTGAGGCCAAAAGTGACACGTCGGCTGGGGCTGGCTTAGATTGGATGATTTCCTCGGCCTGCAGACAATATTCCCTCTCATGCTTTGATGAACGGTATGAGATGACAATGAGAAATGACAGAGAGGGAACACGATGTACTAGCACCTGTTAGAAGGTTTGAAAAACTGGTCACTGGAATATGGCGAGTTTGAAGCAACGAGGAAAATGAGTTTGTGGGAGCAAAGAACCGAGCGGGACTCACAGAAATTACCTCTACGTGTAAAATGTTAATTTTTGAAGGAAAAACAGAAACATCCCATCAACTCTCTACCCAAATTTTATCCATCTGAGCCCTTGGAAGACCAAGTTAGGAAGGGATGGGAGGTTGCCCAGGAGGCTGCATGTAGTGCAAGAAGCTGACATCAATTTTGACAAGAGATTGATCCAAACCCTGCTCGGGGAAATGTGCAGCACTGATAGTGCTGGGGTCTGGGGCAAGTGGTGCCATTACCTCTCCCTGGCTGCTCTCCAAAACTGGGTTTTTAAATGGATTTCTCGCTGCAAACTGTGGCAGGCTTTGCTACCAAGCAGGATTGGTTTCCTAAAGTCTTTTAAAAGACTTTATCAGCTGTGCCTTTTGTCTCCTCTACCTTTGGACAGAGCCTTCAGTTCAGCCACTCTCCGGGGAGATGATGGGGTGGCAACTCCACACCTTCCAGCTGGGTTGCCATGGCAGCTCCAGTTCCTTTCAGCAAATCCCAAATGATTCCGTTTAACCTTGTAGCTCACAAAAGACTGAGGTAGCTCAAGCTGGCTTCTCCGAAATGAGGTGTGATTTATTCACCTGGGGACAGAGAGCAAGCCAAGAACTCAACCACTTGTTTGATCTGTAAATCCTTCCCTGGGAGGGTGGGGAGGCCCAGATTTGCTGTGGCTGCCCCTGGATCCCTGGAAGTGCCCAAGGCCAGGTTGGACACCTGGAATAGTGGGAGGTGTCCCTGCCCATGGCAGGGGTGGCACTGGATGGGATTTAAGCTCCTTCCAACCCAAACCATTCCATGTTTCTATGAAACCAGGTGAAGTTTTCTTCCCCTCAGGTAAGATCCAGGATTCCTGGAAAGTGAAGACAGGTCTTGGCTGTGCTTTGCACGAGGCTCAGTTTTCCACGTGGAGCACGGAGCTGTTTGGAGTTGGCTGCCAAACCTGAAACGGTGCCTCGCTCCTCCTTGGAAAAAAGACAGAAGCTGATCTAATGCTCAGTGCCTTCCTTTTGTCTGGCTCGGGAAAACATCTCAAAATTCTCTCCTGTCATGTTGGAAAAATGTCACATTTTTATTTCCAGCAGGATCCTGCACTGAGATGAGTCAAACACAATAAAGCTGATATCTGTATTCCTGAGCTTGCTCTGGCTCTGCCCAAACTTCAGCTTGCAAACTATTTATGTGGAGTTGTTTGGAAATGGAAAGTTGTGAGTGCTGTTCCTGATTCTGTAATCAAAAGTTGTTTGTGTCAGCCGCAGGAACTACTCACCAATGTGTGTTGACAGTGGTTGAAACAGAAATACAGAAGCCCTTGTCTGAAAATGAGAAAATCTTCCTCCTCATCAGAAGCCTCCACCTGAAAAACAATGATTTACTTGTTTGACAGAGAGAGAAACACTGATAAAACAAACCCCGTTCCAGGCCATTTTCACTGCTCATCATCTATCTGTCTATGAATATGTACTTTTATCTCTAAAATACACATATTTCTGCAATAAAAGTATTAATATTCTGGACAGGAATCCAATTTTATCTTTAAGCAGCTTTTGCCAGGGATTGTTAAATCATATAATGGAAGCTTTGTCTAGACACATTTCTCAGTGGCCAACTTAATTTTTTTTCCTTTGATTGTTTTTAATGTATTTCTCGGAAGAAAAGGTCTTAATAAATTTGTTTACAGCCTTTTCTGGAAACTATGTCAGTTTTATAATGTTCAGAACTGGTAATAATTTTTCTAACCCTAACCCCCCTGTTCTTGGAGCCTGACTGTTCTTCGGGAGAACTGTCAGCTGCAAATTTCCTCAGATTGTTATTAAAAAAGTTATTAGGTTTTTTGGTTTTTTTTTTGCAAGTGAAACATTATCAAGTGTATTACTTGGAAAGGAGCAGAGCTTACTTTCAGTGACTGCAGGATGTTTCCATGTGATGATTTTTACTATGAGTTATTAATATAAATTGCCTGAGTGTATTTCACAGTGGAAAATCCAAATTATGACCATTATCAAACGTGGGACAGCCCCAGCAGCCAGGCAGGGACCAGGACATGGCTTTAAAGTCTCAGCAGTGACTGTTGGAAGATATTTTTATGCAGCATTTTTAAAGCTGCTGCCTTTGTCCCCTTGCCCCTGGCCTTGGCCCAAGCTTCCTGAAATCAATGGAAAGGCTCACTTTGCTTTTGGTGGGATTGAGCTCTGGCCCAGCTCTTTAGGGACCAGGTTTCAGGTTTTGGACCTCTCAATCACAAGCATTAAAGACAAAATGTTACTGCTTTCCACAGGGCTGCAGGTGCTCTTCCTGAGGCTCATAATGTCATGTTTTCCTTTGTTTCTCAATGCACTTTATTAATGAAGTATTCGTTTCTTCCACTTGCCAGGTGTGAACCTCAATCACCTCAAAGGCATAAAAAAAAAAAAAAAAGTATGCCAGGATGGTTTTAAAAAGCCAAAGGAGCTGCATGAAGCTGGATTTTCACCAAAGGCCATGAGTTCATTTAGGACACCTTTCCTTGGTTTGGGGTGTTGGGGGGTTTAAAGTTAATTTTTGACTCTTCCCCTGCAGCATCATCTTGTTTTAAATTTAATTCTGTGTAAATTCAACCTCTTGTCTGAGAACTTCTGCATCAGTCAGGGAGGAGGAAGTGAAACTCATTAATTGAGTGAGTAAAGCAGAATTCCTGCCAGGATTTGGAGCTTCTTGCCTCCCACGGATTTGGGGGATGTTGAGAGCTGTCCCTGCCCTCCGCACAGAGGATTAGGGCCACCACTGACCCATGGCCCTAATCACGAGGAGAAGGAAATTTCCTTGCTAAAAGGACAAATAAATGTGAGTCCCTGTGTGAGCCGAGCAATTGCCTTCCCTGCGAGGAGCAAATCCCAGTAAAACACCAGCTTGGATCACACCAGGTGCTCCTTGGAGGTTCCCAAAGCTGCCAAAGCGTGTAGAGGGAAAATGTCACTTTGCAAAGCTCCAGTGATCCCAGTAGTCCCTGGCACTGGTGGCTGCTGGGGAAGGCAGCAGCTCCAGGAGGGTTCTTGCCTTGGTCTCACCCTCCTGGTCCATCTGCTGGGACACTTCCAAGGACATTCCGTGGATGACATCAGCTCTGCTTGCAGGAGGGAGTGTGGTTGCCATGGCCACGCTTCCCACCCATCCCCTCCATCTCCCTGCCTGTGCTGCCACCTTAAACACAAAGGATTCCCTTTCCAATTTAGAGAGGTCTGAGCTGGTGCATCTCAAAGCTGTCACACTTTGATTGTTCTTTCACTGCTTTAAAAACTCAACTTCTAGCTTGGCTGCAGAGCAAGAAATATTTCTTCCTTGAACTCTCTGCATTTCTACAGCCCTCTGTCTTTAGATTAGACAAGCAGATACAAGAATTGTCTTGTAAAATTGTAGTTTCCCTTTAATAAGCCACTCTGACAGGCAATTATTCATGCAGTCTGCTCGGTGCTAAATGTTTTTTCATGCTGTGCACCCCTGTCTCTTGATTGCAGGAATGCACTCCTGTGAATTATAATTATGAGTAAATATGAACTGGTGTGCAGGAAATTATTTACTAGGCCTTCCATTGCTACATGGTATTGATTCTCCTAACAAATAACATGTATTTTTTTCATTCTGTGTGGTTTTGAGTATTTACTGCAAGTTATTTTGACAGGAGTTGGTGAAACTCTGCATAAGGAATCTCATTGATGACAAATTGTTTGCTAATGTTTAAATTTCAGGGCAAACATGGCAAGAAGGTGTTAAAGTTTGGTGCTGGAATATTAAATATTATTCAGACATTAGCATGTGCATCCAGTTCACCTTGATAATTATCCCATTTTCAGATACTTCCAGACAAACCACAGGCTTGTCATACTTAATAAACCAGATATTCCCTCATGATTAAAAAAAAAAGACATCTGATCTCACTCTTCATAGATCTGTGTATATTGGGGGCATAGAGAGTAAAAATCTAAACTACATAAAAGCTATGTAACAATAACCATTTTGCTCTTTGACTTCAAATAGGAGCTGGGCGATAGAAATGCAGCAGGAAAAGCCCAAAATTAGACAGAACATCCTGGGTCTTTCAGGATCTAAAGTTTTCTTCCTCTCCAGGCAAATCCTGTTGACTGAGATGTCGTGAATCCTCAGAGAAAACATTGGAGGTTCTGTAGGGTTCAGAGTTGTATTTAATTTTAGAAATAGTATCACTTACATGGGTGTGTAAAGAACAAATCATGTCAAGCGAAGATGACTCCTTTTTTAATTAAATTCTAAATTAGTGGGAGAAGGCAAGGCAGTGCACGAAAGCATCTGGAATTTACAAAAGCATCCGACACGGCGTGGCTCAGAATTGTGTTTGACAAATGAATCCAAATGGATTGCCCAGAAATGCAATTATGAGCCGAAGTAATTGGCTAAAGCATGTCCTGAGGAGTAATGACGGGCAGGGGAGTGCAATCCTGGGCCCACACAGGACGTTACTGGGATTTCACTGCACCCTGAGGAAGGAGGTTTGTGGTGATGATGTTGCAGGAACAATTTAACTCGCTGGTGCGGTTGTGTACCTGGCAGAGCTGAGGGTTTGAGGAGTTAAGAGGAATATTCTCCTTTATTCCTGTCTAGCTGCAGGGGTGGTGGGCAGCAGAAATGCACAGTGTGGCTCTGGTCACAAATGCATTCTGCAGCTTTCCCGAGGCAGAACAATTTCTGAAACATTTGCAGGCAGATTTCAGTGCCCAGTGGCACCTCCTGTGCCAGGCTGTCGCATTTTGGGGCTGTTCCCCGCCAGCTCACCTGTGAAAACACAAATTAAACCATTCCATTTGCCCATGGCAGGGCGGCACTAACCCACAGACCACAGGGGTTTCTGTCCAGGCATCTCCCTGGTGACTGAAGGCTGGGAATTACGGAATTACTCAGGTTGGAAAAGATCTCTGAGGTCGTGGAGTCCAACCATTAACCCAGCACTGCCAAGGCTACCACTGACCCATGGCCCTAATCACGAGGAGAAGGAAATTTCCTTGCTATAAAAGGACAAATAAATGTGAGTCCCTGTGTGAGCTGAGCAATTGCCTTCCCCGCGAGGAGCAAATCCCAGTAAAACGCCAGCTTGGATCACACTTCAAGGCTGGGCTTGATGAGGAATAATTGGCCCATTCCCCAAATTCCCCTTCTGTGTTTAGTTATGGCCCTGAAAAGGGAGGGCAAATTGCTGCAGTTTGGGGTTGTGTCCCTGTTTTCCCTTTCTCCTGTTTTGCTTTCCACAGGTGCAGAGGTGGCGGGTTTGGCTCCGCGAGTGCAGCATGTTCAGGTGAGCAAGGTGGGATGTAAAAAACCCCAAGCCAGCTCTCTGGAATGGATAAATAGATGAAATTGAAGCAGGAGCTCTTTCTTATTGTTCAGGCATCGCAGCACAGAAAGCTGGGAATGTTTATCCAAGTGCTCCATCAGCTATGATGGAGAAATATGGGAAATAAATGGAAAATAAATGCTACAGCCAATATGGGATGGGGTGTGGGTTCTAGACCCTGCATTCTGCTCCAAGGGCTAAATTTGGTCCTTCAGGGGAATTTATCAGGGAATTCCTTCAGAGGGATTTATCAGCCTTTGTGGGAGCACCTCTGATTGGAGAGGAAGGGCCAGGACCATTCTCCCCATTTCTGTCAGGACTGTTTGGCCATGATGGAGCTCATCCACCTAAAACGGTTCAAATGGTGAATATTTAGTCTGTGTTTTCATCCAGTCCCCCTCAGCAATCAGTGAAGGGAGGATAATACAGCTCATTTTTAAATATGTACAGAATAGGTCACATAGGTAGAACAAGAAAACCTGTGTTTTTCTGCCAAAAAAAACCCTGGCCAGCTGTGCCAAACAGTGAGCAATTCTTCAAAGCTGACAGTTTTGTTACCCACCTCAGCTCTGGTTTATTCACAAAGACGTTTATAACCACTGGCACATCCTTTGTTGGTTTTCTTCCTACATTTTTTGTCCTACCTGCACATCCATTTCTTCCATTCTCCCCTTCTGTAGAGCAGGGAGGGACATTGGAGGCCTTCAAGCAACCTTAACTCCACTGATCAAACTTCAGAAATCAGTTGGAACTTTTTTTATGAAATAAAAAATATTACATTTTCTCCTCATGGGTAAATCTTTCCCCGCTTTTTGCAGAGGAAGTTTGGACTGGATGATCCTTGGGGTCCCCTCCAAGCTGGTAAATCAGTAGAAAAAAGCCTGCCAGCTGAGAATGTTTTCTGTATATAACAGGAGAGCTTTAACCAGAATATTTCAATCAATCCCATGAATATATTTCACTGCAATAATCCAGGCTGATGGAAAAGCTTTAGGATTGGGGAGGTGATTCCCAGGAGGGTTAAACCAGCTCCACCCGGGCTGGGAATTGCAGAGAGAGAGAGAGAGGCCTGAGCTGACTCACACAGGTGGATGTCGCCGTTCCTGGGATTTAAATGATTTCACTGCCTCGATATTCCATAATCAGGAGCATAAGGAGCTTTAATGTTCCTGCGTTCTTCATTTTTATTTCTGGATCAAGCAGCCACCAGCACTGAGCAATGCATTGTCACCGTTGTGAGTAATGAACCTGAAAAGTAGACGCTTTGCTAATTTGCTAAAAATAAGATTTTACATCTCTATAAAATCTCCCTCCCATCCCTTTGGATGATTAAATACAGCACTGAGATGTTCTCTTGCATCAGTGGCCAGGCTGGAGAAGGCTCTGTTTCAACAAAACTTCCCAAAATTCACTCTTTAATCCTCTTCCATGTGTGGTGGTCTCACAGGGAGAATATAAAACATGAACGGTGGAGTCATGGTCATAAAATAAAGAAAGTAAAAGGGCTTAACAGTGGCACTATGAAAGCAGTTTCCAAGCAGTCCTTATTGAAATTAGGTTTTAATCTGGTAAAAATAGAATGTACATTTACAAGCATCTCTTTCGATGGAGTGAAAATACTGCAAAATAAAAAGCTCTGCAGTTTATCCTGTGGGTTACTGTTGGCTTTTATGAGGATTTTATCAATGGCAGAACAAATATTGTAAGCATTTCCTGATTTTTTTTTTTTTTTTACCCTCTCTGCTTGGGAGAAGAACAAAATAAAGAAATAATTCTTTATTTATTTTTTTTTTCCCCTGCCTGTTCATTCTGATATCACTCTTCAAGCAATTTCTCTTCAGTCTTGCTGATAAATGGGGCTTTGCAGGGAGCAGCCGTAAAGCTCTCACAGTTTGTTTGTTGCACGTTGCTTATGTGGATTTTTAAAAGAACATTGTATCATAATAAACAGCCGTGAAAAATTACATATCCTGATCAGTTGTACTAACAAATATTTGTAAAATAAACCAGAGAATTCAGATTTGTTTAGCACTTTCAGAGGAGTCTGTTTGCCAGGCTGTCATGCAGGGATTTTATTTCGGTTTTTTTTTTTAATTCGGCTTTGGTTTTTTAGGCTTATTTTCCCATACAATTTGAAAGCATCTCCATCCATCCATCGTCCATCCCTCTCTCCCTCCCTCTGCACTAAAAATGGGATTTCTAGATCTGTATTCCTCCTGAATTCCAGGGGATTTCTTTTCCTGACCTGGAGGAAAACATTCACCCCAAACAACTTGGCCCTAAAGTCCAGTTATTTGGAGAAGCCAAACAAGACCGTTCTATCAACACGTTCTTTGTGATGAAATTAATCTCAATTTTCCAATTAGGCTTTTCTTTTTTTATCAGTTCCCACACTTAATAATAATCTACAATTAGGAATAGAACTTTTTGTTAATAGTGTCTGTTAACAACTGGCTTTATAAGAATTTATCTCCCATTTAAATATCTGTGGTCATAGTGACAGAAGTAATTGAGGACTAAATGAGTTTGCAGCCTTGAGCGTTGGATAAATCGCATTGTTTCCTTTTTTTTGTTATTTATGCAGCACCACAAGTTTGGATGGACAACCCTTTGGTGAAGGAGTTTTCCCAAATATCCGACCTGAACCTCTGCTGGTGCAACTTGAGGTCATTTCCTCTTGTCCTGTCCCATCTTCCCTGGAAATAAAGTATAAAAATGGTAGCAAATAGAACAAATTCCTGACGATAAATGATAAATAATAGGTGATAAATGATATTGATTGGGTTCTTCCACACCCTCCAATTCCCACAACCATCCTTTTAATCACCAAAATGCAGCCCAGAGCGGAACCTGAGGAATTTCCTGCCAGAGCAGAGGAAGGGAGGGCTCCAGTTCCTTTTTTTTGCTGGATTTCTCCTCGTTGGGGCCAGATCGGGTCCCAAAAAGCCTCTCTCGATCTCCTGCCTCACTCTTACAAGTCCTTTCTCAATGTTTTGGGGTTTTTTCCCACCCATTTTCTCTTTTCTTTGGGTTTTTTTTCCAACCCATTTTCTCTTTTCTTTATTTCTGCCTTCCCTTTGCTTTTTTCCTTACTCATTCCATTTCTTTTTCCCTATTAGTGATGAATGTAACCTATATCCTTTTCCCCATTTATATTTTTCTCTAGGCTCATGGTTTTTTTTTTTTTTTTTTTGGCCATTTCCATTTCTTCCCCTTTGTAGGAAGATTACATTAAGCGACAAGAATAATGTCAAATAAATGAGATTGTGTTAATTAACAGATCTTGTCGCATTTCCATGATTCACAGGAAAAAATATTCACACTGGCTGATTTTTCAATTAAATCATTTGCTCTGTTATCTGCTCAGCATATCTTTATGAATATGCAGAACTGTAATGCAGTTAAATTGTTTCAGGGTCCTTGTTAACCTCAAAAAGCCACAAGGTGCCTACTAGCAAAATAAGGGATTTTTTTTTTTGCCTTTTTGGGTCAAAATCACAATTCTTTGTTTTAGCTTGATATCTTTTTCAAGGAAGTGCAGGGGATTAGATGTTGGAAGAAGCATCTTGATTCTTTCCGAGGATAACAGGCTCATTCTTTCCCTTGCTCGATTTATTTCATCTTAAAAGTATTATTTTTTTCTTCCCTGCCTTTAATATTTCTCATAATGTCTCTTTATCCCATGGGGGCTCTCACCACGAGCAAGTACATCCCAAAAAAATGCCTCGCAACGAATCTGTAGAAGATTAGCTGGAGCTTCAAAGATCTCACAAGTATTAATTCTGGAGTGGAAGATTGCTACTGCCCACGTACAAATGGAAGCTTTTGGGAATAAATTGGAGTTTCCAACATTCCTTTCCTATGGCTGGGGAGGAATTACAAGGTCTGGGCAATGTGGTTCATGGCAAGCACCAACATCTCTGATTTCAGAGCCTCTGACAAAGCTTTGCGGAGCTGTTGCAACCTGAAAATAAAAAAACTTTGATCGTCTGAAAAACTGGAGCGTCATGGGCACCTTCCCAGGGGGATTCTGTGCTGAAATTGCTCCAGTTGGTTCTCTGGTGAGATTTCACCGAAAATAAGATAACAGAGCCTTGTGCCATGGAGGAGAGAGGAGATTTCCATGCCCTGGAGGCTCCAATACAGGATAATTTGGAGGAATTTCAAGGAATAAATGGAGTGAGCTGGTGGTTGTTTACTGAGGGAAATATAACCCAGTACAGACATTCCCCTCGCCACGTTCACCCTTCGAGGGCTTTCCCTTTCAAAAGCTTCTCTGTGTTTTAATTACTCTACTTGGGACCCCAGAAAAAAGTAAAAATAGAGAATTAAAATATATAAAAATTTGAAACTAGAGAATTAA
The DNA here is from genome assembly GCA_013390045.1 of Picathartes gymnocephalus. Classification (NCBI taxonomy): domain Eukaryota; kingdom Metazoa; phylum Chordata; class Aves; order Passeriformes; family Picathartidae; genus Picathartes; species Picathartes gymnocephalus. Next base: position 15,544 of record WEKY01060695.1, on the reverse strand, counting down.
AATATTGCAGCAGTACAAGTCATTCAACATGTAATTTTATTATTGTTATTATTATTCAACATGCAAGAAATTCTTCTGCTTTATATGGCACCGTGCACTGTAATAATGATTTTTCTTTTCTACAACGTTAATATCCTTTTAAACTTACAGCCTTTTTGTCTTTCTGTATGCAAAATAAGACAATTTGCTAGTGTGGAAAATCTTTTTTCCTTATATAAACTGATATTTTATGTATTTGATATGTCTGATTAGAACAGGAAAAATATGAGTAACAATCTCCAGAGTATTTTATTTGGGATTTTCATAGAATTATGGAATTATGGAGTAGTTTGGGTTGGAAGAGATCGTAAAGCTCATCCCATTTCACCCCCTGCCATGGACAGGGACACCTCCCACTGTCCCAGGTTGCTTCAAGCCCCAATGTCCAACCTGGCCTTGGACACTGCCAGGGATCCAGGGGCAGCCACAGCTTCTCTGGGCACCCTGTGCCAGGGCCTGCCCACCCTCACAGCTGGTTATAAAAACGGTAAAAAAAACATTGCGAGGAATATTCCATCCTACACTCAGGAATATTAATTTTCGGATTAGAATTTAAGTGGTTGAATATCATTTGGGGGAAGGGGCAGAGCCCAAGGTCACACAAGGCTCCCAGGGAGCACAACCACAGCATTCCCTTGTTTTTCTCTGCTCCTGGTCGAAGGTCCCCTCTTTCCCCAGCACAGCTGGGCAGGGCAGGGCACTGTGCCCTCACTCTCCCTCTGATTTAGGATCAGAAATTTCCAGTCCCATCAGTCACTTCTCCTCTTCTGCCAGGGGCAGAGGGGTCTCCAATGCAGTGACCCCTTTAACTCTCTGGGATTCAGCTCATTCTTCCAAAATCTCCGCAGCAAATCTGCCCTGCAGGTTCCAGCCTTGATTTTCTAGGTTGCTTTTGTTAAAAAAACTCCAAGTGCTCAAGGACAGGAGCACAATGTCCCCCATTTCATGGTGAGAGGAGGGTTCAGTCTGGTAGGGAAGGAGGGAAGGCACAAATGGTCTGAGAGCCTGATGCAGCCGCTTTGCTGAGACAAAATTGAGGTTCAGCAGAGCTCCCCTCTGCCCTGGAGTCCCTCTGAATATCCATGGATATCCGTGGGTGCTGCTCCTGCTCTTTGTCCCAGGCTTACTCAGCCCAAGTGACTGCTTTGACTTTGTTTCGGCTCAGACTATAATTAGTTTGAACATCTCTGCCTTTTGCTGACTCTCCTCATTTTATCAGAAGTAAATGTCCCTAATCAATATCCATTATTCTGGTAGATTCATTATTCCTTAATTGCTGACAGGGTTCCTGCCCTGCCTCGTGCTTGCTCTGGAGCTAAAATCCCAATAATGTTCATGGAGGTGATGTTTTCACCCCACTCCATTTCCCTTCAGGACGGATGTTCTGATGGGAACCAGAACTCCATGGCTGTAGATTTGAGAGTCGTATATTAAAAAATACAAGTGGAATTGACTTTTTGCCAGAGGTTTTTGATTTTTCTGGGAGTGCTCTTGCCTAAAATGCACTTGAGTTGGCACCCTCAAGGGTTTAAACAAAGGAGATAATTAAACAGATCCTTCAAAGCAGAGACCTACTGGTGTGCTGGAAAATGGTGCTTAACACGTTCTTTCATTGGAGAACTGTAACTTTGTGCAGAGTTCTTTTTTATCTTTTTTTCACCCATCCTTTATGCTGGTGCAATTATTTGGGGCTAACAGCAGCTGATTCCACTTTGAACTTCAAAGGAGAGATAACATTCCTTGGGTTCCATCTCAGCACTCACGTCCTGCACAGTGCCAGCACAGTCCAGAATTTTCTTCTGATCCTGGAAAAAAAAAACATTCATATGATAGGTCTGGAATGGGAGCACCAGGGCTTCTCCTGATGCCACCAAGCTGTAGGGCCACTGGGAACGTGGTGGTTGTCCCCAAAGGCCGCCGGTGGTGTCACACACCACACAACCCCCTCGTGCACCCCTCGGAGGGTTTAAAATAGTGAAGGGTTTAAAAATTGCATCAGTTCCTCTGAAGGCTTCATTGGGATCCCAGTGCATTCCCTGGTTGCCAGTAGGAAGGAGAGAAAATGGGAAGGAGGGGAGAGTGATGGTGTACAAAGTAAAAGTGAAGTCAATTTGAGTAATCAGCTGTAGGAAATTAACTCTGTCAAATCCTGGCTGCCTCCTTTCAAGGTGCAATAATTTGTATTTTGGAACGGGCTCCTTAAACTCGTTGCAAATATTTATTGAGAATAACTGCACAATATTACGTTGCTCTTTTGTGACATTCTGAGTTATGGGAGGAATAAATCCTCTCATCATCAGGGGAGCCCGTGGGCTTTGGAGTCTCAGATTTCCCTTGTCTCCCTCCCACACACTGCAGGTATGACACAGGATGATGTCACGCTTTGCCAGCTTTGTTACTGTTTAGTCAGAATGTTGTACAAACAAACCCCGATAAAGCTAAAAGATACCTGTAACTCTCAGTGTTTGAGCACTGCTGGTAACAGCTGGGCAAATAAATAAGGATTTGCACTCTTTAATTGTTGTCACTCCAATTATGGAGTTAATTTAAACCTGAACTCAGAGTTTCTTTTGGAGGTTACCAGGAGAGATGCACTTTATTGCCTCTGTTTAAATAGACTTTAGGAGAGCTGAGAAACAACAGTGGGGTCTGGTTTCACTGGTGCCAGTGGGAATCTCCCCAGGGATTTCCCACAGATCCATGGAGCAGCCCTTGGTAAAAGCTCTCAGTATCACTACAACCATAATTTCAGAGAATTATGGAATGCTTTGGGTGGGAAGGTACCTTAAAACCCATCCAGTGCCACCCCTGCCATGGGCAGGGACACCTCCCACTGTCCCAGGCTGCTCCAGCCTGGCCTTGGGCACTGCCAGGGATCCAGGGGCAGCCACAGCTTCTCTGGGAATTCCAGCCCAGCCCCTCCCCACCCTCCCCGGGAACAATTCCTTCCCAATATCCCATCTGACCCTCCTCTCTGTCAGTTTGAATCCAAGGGGAATCTTTCTAATGATTTCTTTGTCACCAAACGGGACCTGCTCAGCAATGGCAAGCAGTGCCATGAGATATCATTCCTCACCTTCTGTCAGCCTCCAGAGCACAATGGGAAAGGAAAACAGAACTAAAAGCTGCAGGAAGCTGAGTTTGGTTGAATTTCATCATTCCCACATGATCTGATCAGTGCTGGGACTGGATTAAAGAACCCAGTGGTATTTGGAGAGGTGCCCACCTAGAGCTGTCAGGCAACATAGGGGCTGTATGTGATTATTAACCTATTTTTTTTCCTTGGATTTTGCTCACATGACCATAGGGGAACCCTACAACAGAGCCAGAAAACTCTTGGTTTCATCTACAAGTGGGGAAATAAAAAAAGAATTGAGCCGGAAATTAAAACATTAACGAAGAGTTACAGTGAAAGAATGAGAGAAAAGGGGTGAGGAAGGGAGAGATGCGAGTTTGCAAGAGTTTGCAAGAGTTTGAAGTATCTGTCTTTGAAGTTTTTTTATGTTCCACTCATCTTTCCTGCTGCAGCCCATGGGGAATTGGAGGATGGAAGTTCAGAACTCCACGTTCAGAGGAGATGAAAGGCAGAGTCATTCAGTGGTGAGAGCAGATCTCTGGAAGTGCATCCAACCCCACGTAACTGCAATTAAATCACAGGACATGATGGTCCTGGTTAAGGGGTAACGTGGCCTCAGTGCTGTACAAGGTAAAATGAATAATAAGTCCTGGAAACAGTTATAGATCACTGAACTTTGCAACGGTGGTGGTGGGAGCTGAAAAATGAGTTACTGGGGATTAATTGGGAGAGTGTGCTGCTATAAATTACAGAGACGTGCTCAAGTTCATCAATAAAGGTTTAAAAAAGGCTCTTTAAATTAGCTTTCTAATTGATCAGGAGCAGTTCTGAGAAAAGATAGGAAAGGGTTGGAGCAGCTGAAGTCTGTGAGCACAGTCTGGACCTTGAAAAAAATCCCGGTTGTCTTTGTAAATGAAGAGGTATTCTGAATATCTCTGGAAAACTGACTCACCTTGATGGATGCTACCTTCCAGAGAGGCAGAAGTCAGTGACTCAGGAGGAGGAAATGGTAACTCATGCAGTGGGTAACAACAATTCAGATGTTTTCCTTCCATTTTTGTAAAGATATGAGATGCAAAGTAATGCACAAGTATTTAGGATTGCTTTTGTTTGCTGACACACCCTACCTTTAGAGGAACAGGGAATAATGGCTATTTATTCTGCAGCAGTGTCTGTGTGAGTGCTGAAAACCTGGAAATATACTCCTTATTTTTATCTGAGCTTCCCCCAGCATTGCAGAACACAAACCCAAGGAGGTTTGCTCTGCTTGGGTTTGAGTGTGTGTTCTTTGCTATTTTATTCCAAACAGGGGCAATTCCCCTTTATTTTCAGCTGTGCAGGATATTACAGTTTAACTCCATGGTGCAGTTTCCATGATTCCATGAACTCTGGAGCCAGCCTGTGGGCTCTGAAGGCTGTTTTGGGATGTCAGTGATTCCTGGAGTGGGCATTGTCTTATCTCCAGGCCAGGACCAGCTGGGAGGGGCTGGGATTCTGCTGGCAGTGAGGGCTGGCTGAGCTCCCCCCAAAATCCCCCCCAGTTCCTGCTGAGGCTGCTGGTGTAGAACTGAAATACCACAAAGGCTCAAATAAACCCCATCAGCTGTTAAACAGATGAAGATAAATAGGCCCAGCAAGCACCAGTGGCCACACAGTTGGGTTTTTTTTTTTTCCATCTTCTGAGCCCTGTCATTCCACTGAAGTTTTCAGGCAATTCCAAAGGAATCATATTTAGGATTTCTAGAGAACAAGCCTGTAAAGGTTCACAGCTCCCTGCCTGCCTTGAGGTGCCATTCCACAGTGTAAGCAGCAGGGATGAGACTTCACTCCCTGGCTGAGGTTCCTTCGCTCCGCTGCCACTCACAGCCCGCTCAAACATCATTAATCATGTCACGATAAAAGCTGGCTCTGCACATGTCTCACTGTGCTCTCAGCTCCTTCTGGAGCTTGTTCCAGTTAACTTCTCGTGGGTCAAATGACAAAAAAGAGATGAAAGAGCAGGTGCTGAGGATGCCTCCTCTGAAAGGCTTCTCCTATCTCCCCATGTCCTGCCATCGCTCATTTCTACCGGGGAGAGCAGGAGATAATTATAATCTCAGAGTGGGAAAATAACTGTCTGCCTCCTCACTGCCACCCTGGGGAGCGTTTAAGCACTACTTAACCACGGGTTAAGCATTGCTGGCTTTGCAGTAAAGTTTAAGTACAACTTGCTTTGAATATGTGCAGGGTCTGCTCTCCTGGAAGCGCTTTGAGGGCAATCATCTCCTCCGAGACATCAGCTGCTGGGATGGCCTGGCACCTGAACCGCCTGCAAAAACTTGGGCAGCACTCGAGTTGCTGGAGAGCTCAATAATTTAAAAGTGGCAAAGACGTACCAAATTATCGAGGTAATTTTCCTGAATATGGGTTTAACTTAATTTTCTGTGTCTGCGGCAAAGCAGTGCCCAACATTTCCCTTGGGAACCATCCTAATGAATCTCATTGCCAGCGAGTTTTCCCTTACATTCAACCTAATTTTTCCCTGTCTTAGTTTAATCCCATTACTTCTGCTTATGCTCCCTCTTGCTCCACTAAATAATTCAGTGTCAGTAATTAGGTACAATTAGAGATGCGTCAATTAACGTTCGTCGGAGCGGCTGCAACGCCACGGGAACGTCCAGGAGAAGACCTGGCTGGATTTGTGGAATTCCAGGAACTGCTGAACACAGATCTGGTCCCTTCAGGCTTCCATCCTGTTCCCACTCCTCTATATTTAGCTGAAGTTGCTGGGCAGAGCAGCTCAGATGTTCTTATCAGCTTTTCATTATTCTGGTGACACTGAACACATCCCTCCCCCAAGCCAGCCAGTCCCATTTAGGCCAAGAATGAGCAAAATTTATCAGGGATGTGAGTGTGGGTATAAAAACACAGACACATCAAATCCTCATGAGTTGTAAGAAAGACTGGAGTCCCCATTAACCCATTAAGGTGTTGAAAGAAGTTCAGCTCGTGTTCTTGTTCCGTGGGTGAGTTTGTGCCACCTGGAGAGGGAGTTTTTCCCTGTAAGATGTGGAGTTTCCTTCCCTTAGACTACGGAATATTTCCCTTGTTTCCTGGAACAGTCGCTGTGGTTTTGTAGAGATCTGAACTGCTGAACACTCGGCTGGAAAAGATTGACTGTAGCAGTTTGGATAAATATATTTGATGCACAGATGTTCTAAGAACCTATTTTGCATGCTTGCCTGCCTCGCTTCCCTCCCCATTTTAAAGAGGAATTCCACCTATCCCATCCATCTGCAGCTCCTCTCCTTGGCCTCTAAGGAAAATAACAAATCCTTACCTGCATTTTATGGAATCCCAGACTGGTTTGGGTTGGAAGGAGCCCTAAAACCCATCCAGTGCCGCCCCCTGCCATGGGCAGGGACACCTCCCGCTATCCCAGATGGCTCCAAGCCCCATCCAACCCCTTGGACAGCTACAATCCATGGATCCATGGAAATCCAGCTGGGTGGGTGAGCAGTGTACAAAGAGAATTCATCCACATCAGTCAGGAATCCAAGATCCTTTTCAGATAAGGAATGTTGGGATCCTTGGGATTGCCTGCTGGGACCAAATTCCCTGATCCCTCCCCATTTCTGATGGCATGAAACTGCTGGAACTTCCTCGGGAAGCACAACTGGAAAGGATTGTCCCCAGAACTGTAATGTTCATGGTTATTTCCTGACATGATCCCTGTATTCCATGGTTTGGGACCAGGCAAGGATGTCAAATCCTGTCCTTTCTCCAGCTGATGACCCTGGATCTTCCCAGAGAATTCGAGAGCAGCTTCATCTGCTCCCGTGGGCAATATCGTGCCTCCAGTTCAGCAACAGAACCAATTCTGTAATGCTGTTATTCCATGTAAATTGGCTTATTATCCTTTAGAAAAACCCAAAGATCTGTGCTCACCCTTGTTGATATGTCAGCAGAGGTCCACAGGAACTTGTTTCAATAAAAATAAAATAAATAATAATATTAATAATGTATAAATAAAAATAAATATATGAGTAATAATAAATAAATATAAAAAACAAAATTAAAAAAAAAACCTAAAAAAATCCCCAAATAGCATGTGTCAGTGAATGGGAAACAACTGTTAATTTTGGTTTTTCAATTTAGGAAAAGAAAGCGACTCCAGCTGGAAAGAAAGGAACCCCGGGGTGATTTTGCCAGGGAGGTTTTTATGTATCTTGTTCTGTATCCTATCACCAACATAACAGACAGCCTTCCTGACCTGCAGGGGGATTGAAAAGGTGCTTAAACTTAATGCTTTTTAAAATAATTAATCATCTGTTATTATTATATATGGCCAAGTTCAAGAAGCAGTAAATTGCTTTTTATCTTTTATCAGTGAAAGCCAAATTTCAGGCATGGGAATGGATAAATCTAGGTCAGTGGCTGGATTTTTCTCTGGTTTCTCTGACATTTGAATAAATTAAAACTACATTTTGAACACTGACTGCATCAATCACTAAGTACTCAAAGAATGGAAAGAAATTTAGGGGTTGGTCCTTCAGGAGTTTCCTGGGTTCAGTGATAATGTCATAATAAACAGATTTTTAATTGTATTATGCTCTCTGCTCCGATTTTAGTTGTGACTTTTGGGCATAGAAGGAGAGCATTTCTCTGGTAGAACTTATTTTATCTTTTCCTTCCTTCAAGCCAAACTGTGGCTGTTGGTTGTATTTTTCCTGTATCTTGGCCCTGCCTCCCTCTACCCTTTGGTATGAGCATCCTTGTCCTGGTCAGTTGGAATTAAGTCATAAATCCATCAGATTTCAGCAGGGTTGGATTGTGTTTTTCCCTGAAAATCCTCTTCCTGTGCTTGGCACTTGTAATTCCTCATCTTTTCCTCCTCCTGTTTCCCACCCAGCACAGGTGATGGTGTCTGGGGCTGCTCAGCAGCAAAACTGAGGCTCTTCTTCTTATTTTATCACATTATTGAGCAAAGATCCGTCAAGCGAAAGGATTCCTGTGGACCAGGGATCATCCCTAGGCCTGCATCTTAAACATTTAAATTATTCTTTGTGGTATCAATAAAAGGTGGAATGGAAGGCAGAAAAATTTTAGGAATTTTTTCCCTTTTTTTTTTGGTGATCAACCCTGTTTTTATATGTTCTTACCTATTTTATTTCAGATTATATCCTTTGTGAAGTGTTATGAATATACTCTTTGGTCATTGAAGGCAAGGTGGGTAGAGATCAGTTTTCCAGTGAAACGTGAAGGAGTATTTACCCAAAAATAAATTTGGAAAGGGGTCTGGAAGGAGCCCTCCCACAGCCCAGATCAGCCCCCAAGATCCTCCCACTCCTCCCAGAGGACACTGAGGTTTGTGAGACAAAAAAAAACCAAGACACAGACAAAGAAAGACACTGTTGGTCCTGCATGGACATCCAGAGATTGGATATTAGGAAAAACTTCTTCACAGAAAGGGTTGTCAGGCTGGACTGGGCTTCCCAGGGAAGTTATGGATTCCTGGAGGGATTTAAAAGACCTGAGATGTGGCATTTGGGGACATGGTTTAGTGGTGGCCTCGGCAGTGCTGAGTTCATGGTTGGACTGGATGATCTTACAGGTCTTGTCCAAACTTAATAATTCTGTGATTTTATGAGTGGAAGTGAATTAGGCCCAAATGGGAAAGAACAGGGCTTCGGTGGAGCTTGAAAATTAATCTGAATATTTTAAAAGCACCTTTCTTATCCTTGGCTAAATTGGAGCAAAACAAGAAGGAAACTGAAGTTTCTTTCTCGTTCGTAACTCACAAACGACATCATTTCAGATGGCAGAGGATGGGTGATTTTAAGACAGATTTCCTGGGAATCCCTAAGGGCAAACTTTATCCAAGCAAAAGCAGAATGATAGATGTGCTATTTAGGACACCCAGATCCACATCTGTGGCTGGTTCAGTAAAATAAGATTAAATGAGGAGGAGTTCTTTCAATTTCCTTTGGGTTTGGTTGGACCTCCAGAGACAATGAACTTCCCTGAGGTTTCAGATGACTGGGAAACAATTCAGCCTCCCAAGTGGGAAAATGGGACACATCTGCACCGGAAGCTTCCTTGGTAGGACACTGGGAGTTGGTGAGGGATGGAGCTGGAAAAGGAATTGGAAAGTGAGGAGGACGTTGCTGGAGGGTCTCCACCATCATGGTTGGATTTCGTTTGCTGGATGTTTCCATCCATACCCGTAAAACTACAGCATGGTTGGGGTTGGAGAGGTCCTTAAAGCTCATCTTAAAGCCATGGGCAGGGACACCTCCCACTGTCCCAGGCTGCTCCAAGCCCCAGTGTCCAACCTGGCCTTGGACACTGCCAGGGATCCAGGGGCAGCCACAGCAAATCTGGGCACCCTGTGCCAGGGCCTCCCCACCCTCCCAGGGAACAATTCCTTCCCAAGATCCCATCTAAATCTCCCCACTTTCAGCTCAAAGCCATTCCCTTGACACCTTAAGTTTTAAGGTTTTTTTTCTTTTTCTGTTCTGCTTTAGTGTGCAGCTCTCAGCTCCATATTCAGTGTCACTGAGCTCTCCTCCCAGGGCACTCAGACACAACAATTCTCTCCAGCCCAACATTCCAGGACAATCCTTCCCAACCTCAGGAAACCCAAAAGCACCAACAACGTCACAAAGAGGAGGCCGAGCAAGGAGGGTGGAACTCCATCACTGGAAGTTCTGAATTGGGCAGTGAAGCTCCAGATGCCAATGGAGCAGAACTTCTCCAAGTGTGAAACCCCGTGCCCAGGCCCCTTTTCTGTGCCCATCTCGAGGCCCATCCTGGCAGGGCTGCAGCCGGGCTCTGGCATTGCCAGGCTGTGCCCTTGGAAGGCCTTGCCATCAATCCCTGCTTTATTCCTCTCCTTCTGTCCGCCCTCTGCTCCAGCTCACACTGATCAGGCATCACCCTGTGTCCTGTCCCTCCATCCCTTGTCCCCAGTCCCTCTCCAGCTCTCCTGGAGCCCCTTCAGGCCCTGCCAGGGGCTCTGAGCTCTCCCTGGATCCTCCTGCTCTCCAGGTGAGCACCCCCAGCTCTCCCAGCCCGGCTGCAGAGCAGAGATGTCCCAGCCCTTGGAGCATCTCCATGGCCCCCTCTGGGCTCTCCCCAGCAGCTCCACGTCCTTCCCATGCTGAGGAACCCCAGAGCTGGATTCAGAGCTCCAGGTGGGATTCCACAAGAGCAGAGCAGAGGTGGAGAACCGCCCTCCCAGGGAGGAATTCCTTGCTTGCCTGCTGCAGCAAATCCACAATTTCTGCCAGTCTTCCCTGGGTGCTGGTTTTCTCCAGCCGAGGAGGGAGAGCTGTGCTGCCCTTCAGCACCTCAGAGGGCAGGGGAGCTGAGCAGCAGCACGGGGTGAGGAGGACGCTGCAGCCACTGCAAACAAACTGCAGCCATTAATACGGATTCCAGGCTAATTTTATGTTTCATGAGCTTCTTTTCTCTTCCTCTTTTTCTTCAAGCCCCCAGGAGATGGCAGATGTTTTCGGGGATCACGTGGAGAGCAATGTGTCTTTTTTAAATTTTTTTTTATTTTTTTTTATTGTGAAGATTCCTCCTCACTTGAAGGGATTAAGAGAGGAAAATCTCTCTTCTGTTTTCGTTTTGTTTCTTAAATCAAATGCAGTCAGCATTTCTGGAAAGTTTGCAGTCACTTTTCCTCTCAGAGCCCTTTCAAAGGGATGAATTCCTTCATTAAAACTGGATTTTCAGAAAGTGTGGATCCCTCCTCTCCTTCAGGGGTCCAGCTCACCTGCAATAAAATACCAGGATCAGTGACACTGCAAAAGGTTTGTGCTGCTCCAGATTCTACATGTATCCGTATTGTCTCCATCTAAACTCAAATTCAGAGCAAAACACCTCGTGAAATCAAATCTACACAAGATATTTGCAAAATTAGGTCTTACCCTGCAGTCTGTAACTAAGGGAAGGCATTACAAATAAATTACAAAAGCCACATTGAATTTCTTCTGGCAAAATCCAACAGCAGCAATGAACCCCTGGAACAATGAGCAGCATCACCCATCAGATCTCTATTTTCCTCTCTGCAGAATTAATCTCTTCTGGTATTGAATCTATTGAACTTCTCCATCATTGTCCCTCCAGCTCCTTTCTGTTGATTTCTTGCTTTCCTTTAAAAATGACAAAATTTTCTCTCTATTTTGCATACGGATGGGAAGATGAAGTTGGTTTTCTTTGGGGTTTTTGTTTCGGTGTTTTGTTTTGTTTTGGTAGGTTTTTGTTTGGTTTTGGTGGTTTTGGGGGGGTTTGTTTGTTTGTTTTTTGGTTTCGTTTTGTTTGGGTTTTTTCGGTGGGGTTTTTTTTGTGGTTTTTGTTTTGGTTTGGTTTGGTTTTTTTTGTTTTTTGGTTTGGTTTGTTTTGGTTTCTTTTTCTGGAAAAACTGTAGAAATTGCAGTGTATTCATTCATTCATTGCTCCTAATATTAAATACAGGAATATCTTCCATGGATTTCTGCCTGATTCCTTTCTTAAGTACCTGGCCAGTGGCTTTGCCCAGAAGATCCTGCACCCTCCCAGCACGAAGACAAGACCTGTCCACAATAACTTGGAATCACTGGGTGTATTCAACCAAAAA
>WEKY01060691.1:44856-91186 GCA_013390045.1 Picathartes gymnocephalus | reverse complement strand
TGAGGGAAGGCTGAGCAAGCTGGGCCAGGTCAGCCTTGGGAAGGAAAAACAGAGAAGGGATGCCATCAATATACAAGTATCTGAAGGGAGCGTGTCCAGAGGATGGAGCCAGGCTCGTCTTGGTGGTGCTGCGAAACAGGACAAAAAGATACCAGCAGACCTTGATGCACAGGAAGTTTCACCTGAATGTAAGGACGAACTTCTTTACTGTGTAATTGACTGAGTCCTGGGTCAGATTGCCCAGAGAGGTCTTGGAGTCTCCCTCACTGAAGATATTCAAGACCCATCTGGACACAATGCTGTGCCACATGCTCTAGAATGGCCCTGCTTGACCAGGGAAGTTGGACCAGATGACCCACTGTGGTCCCTTCCGACCTCATCCATCCTGTGATTCAGAGATTCCTCTGGATAGGTCAATGGTCCATCCCTTCAGTAGGACCATGACTTTCTCTAACCAGTTCAGAAATTTGAAAAACTAATTCCCTTGTGGGACCTGCTCTAGAAAGTGCTGACTATTTCCTGCATGCCAGCACTAACTCCCATTTTCTGCTCAAGAGAGATTTGGGTGTTGTGGTTCCTTTTATTCCTTTTTTTTTTTTTTTTCGAGAAAAGGAAGAGAATTTTTTGGCCCTTCTTTCTGATGAGAAGGACTGAGCTACAGGATCATCAGGATATAAAATCAAGAGCTTATGAGCTGCAAGAAGTAATGGATCGCTTTCTCTAAACCCTGTTGCCTGACATGGATTTTGTCAAATTATTATCTTTTGAGCTGCACATCTTTGTCAACATGCAGCTTGTTTCCTTGGGCTGTGCTCTGATTTCTAAAATCTGATATATCTTCTACAGCTCTTGCTGTAGGGTTTTGTGGGAGAGAGTTTTGATCAGATTTATGTCGGCTTCTTTTTCCTCATGCTAAAATGATAAAAAATAAAATCTTGTACATATCTGTTTTTTATAAAGCAAATTTAAGATGTTGCACCTGTACGGTAGACTTAACCATGGTCTAAACAAAAATAATAAAAATTATCTGAATTCTCTGCTTACAAATTTCCTTTAGAAAACATTTACTGATTATACTTGACTTGTTTTTCTATGTCACTGCAAAGAGAGCAAATGCTGATTAAAGCAATTAAAAGTTTCCTTTGTTTGCACAAAGAGATGTATTGAGATGCAGCTTTTTTCTTTGGAGACATCTTAATAAGCACCAGCAGATTGAAATAAAATCTGTCACCAGTTATATTTTTTTCTTGGACTAACTGTCTACTTCACATACATATTAAGAAAGATTTGTTACCAAAGCTTCCTTATATGTTTTCTATTTGTTGTTGTAAAATGGTAAATGTTGAAATAACACTAGATCTATCAATCTGATAATATAATGCAATGCATCTGACAGCTGAAGAGAGGAAAAAAAATGTAATGACTTATATAGTATCTGAGTAGTGTATTTTGTTGTTGTTGTTATGTTTTTCTTCAAAAACACAACTGTGCTGTTTGGGTGTCTGCCACCATGGAGGGATATAAAGCATTATTGTGGATGGAGGATTCAGCTTTAGCAGAATATAAATTAACTGCCGTGTAAATATAAACATCAATTAAGTTCTGTCACTTGTTAAATATTTATTTACTAAAATGATTTGAGCAGAAAAGCTTGCTGAGGGGAAAATTGTCAGTTTCTATCTATATGCTGCTGGTACCTCTTAGGAGTCTGCTTTGTTTCTATTGTTTCTTTATTTATAATCTCTTATGTGTGGTTGCAGAGGTTGCTATTTCAAGCAGCTGAAAATTTAAGGTGTATTTCTCACCAATGTTGAGCGGAATTAGGCATGTAACTCCCAGTAATGCTAATGGGAATTAAGTAGATAAATACTTTCTTGCATGGTGGATAAGTGGACTTCAATTTTCTAAGGTGACAGAGACTTCATCTGTGCAGGTGGGACATGATGGAACATGGCAAGATCAAAGCAGTGCCCAGATATGGAAGGAAAGACTAAAACATCTATGTATTTATCTTTTTATTCTGATTATCTCATTGGAATAAACTGCCACTAGCTTTCACAATATTGTTAGGCTTACACAAACTCATGGGCAGACATTGATAAGTTGCACGATCTTTTTCATCTAGATGATGTACCTAGAGACATTTATGACTTTCAGTTGTTCCTCATTTCTTTCTCGTATTAACAATATTATTCAAAAATGAGTTTCTTTTGACTTCTATTGTCATAAAAAAACTATTTCAGAATAAAATCTCATGAAATAGAAGTTACAGAATGAGTCATTTATACCACTGGAATATCCATATTGTCATTTTTCTTTCCCGAAAGAGTGATTCTGTTTTCCTAATTTGGTCTTTGTGTTACACTGGATCCATATTTATTTGGCTCAGGCAAGTGATAATTATTTCAATAAGAATCCAGACATTTTAAAGAAATGTCTATTAAAAATTCAGAAGAAAAACCTAGTCCTATTCTGGAAATATGGGTTGATTGGATGCAAATGAAACTTTCTGGTTTATGACTTCACATCAGGCTTAAAATACAGGATGTTTCCATCTGATATTTAAATACGAGAGGAATCAGATACAAAGACGTAAGAAGACATGACAAGTTCTAAATAAGCATTAAAATCTTAAACTTACATGTGCAGAAGAACAGCTCTTTGGACTCAAAAAATTTTAAAAAGGGAAATATAAGTTTTTAAGCCTTCAAGACAAGGCACGTACTTACCCCTAGACTTACTGTTTAATCCTTCTAAGCACAGCTAACCATGTCAACACAGAAGCAAACTACTATGTACAAACCACCCAAAAACCTTTAACTGGTCATTGTTAAAAGGCCCAAGAGCTAGGTGCCCAATTGCCATAAATAATGACTCCCCTAAGTTCTTACCGCATTCCCATCTAAATTTTCAATAATGATAGCAATCAGACAAACCATTTCAAAATCCTAATCAAATGTCTTCTCAGAGCATTCATAAAATGAAATGCTGATGCAGCACATTCTATTTAATTGAGATACACTTAAACTAGGAAGTCTGCTTAATCAGGACGTCTCTCTGGGAACAATTTAAGTCCAATGATACTTAATGGCAATGACTACTGCTTAATGTGGATGGCAATTCTGCTTAATTGAGATTTCTTTCAGTGATGTAGTAGTTTACAGCTCTACACTTTTAAATAACTAAGACTAATTTTGTTATGGTTTATGTTTTCCTATATGTATTTTAAGTAAATGTGATGAATTGAGCGGAATAACACTTGAAAAATGTTGGTCGCTGTAGCAAATCAGGCCTTACAACATTAAAAATTCCAGGGCAGCCATGGCAAAGTAGAAGGAAATATGGCAGAAATGTGTAAACTGAAAACAGTAGTGTTAGAGGAAAGGAGAAGATTGTCTCATTTTTTTTCCGCATATGAAACATCTAAATTTAGGATTTTTTTAGTGGAAGAAGGGTCCAGAATTCAGTTTTGAATGTAGATCAATGTCTTCTGACCCTCTGTGTGTCAAAAGATGGGGAAGCAAACAAGTGAGGCACATAACAGGCAGCAGATACAGCACGCCCACTGTGTACATATCGTGGAGGGCAGGAGGACAGATCTCTGAGGTGTCTTCATGGATGCTCCTGGAAAGGTCCACCCATGTTTAAGGTGTGCCATGAAATAAAGCAGGAAGCAACATGTTTTACACAGAGCTATTCAATGAAGACAAAGGCCAGGGTATAACAGGACTATAAACCACCTGAAAAACAGGTAAGGTAGAAAACCCACAGGATAGATGTTAAAGGAAAAACATGTACATGGGAAAGAAGTCCAAATCCTGCTAAGGACTAGTCACATCTCTAACCCATGGAATCTTTACATCACTGAAGTAAAGTGGAATATTATGTGTCCCTCATGGGTACCTAATCTAGTGGCTGCATAGAATTGCTAAAGAGCAATATATGTGATCTGTATGAAAGCCCCATCACCTACAGAGTATGTGCATGTGGAAAAGGTAGCTGAGGTTATTATCATTTTACAAATGGCTGATAAGCATTACTGCTACTACTTAACAAGACTACTGTGCACCTGTTTTCAGCACACAAAAGCTTTCTAGCCTTGGTGTATCCATAGTGTAACTTGGGATGTGAAACCACAGACTCAAACGTGAGTCAGTGAGAATGTGTTAGAGCAGCACAGCTCTAGGCTCCTTTTATGAAACGGGGAAGTTCAGTGCCATGATTAGGTGAAGAGACAGGCTATATTATGTAAAGGAAATCTTAGAAGGATGTATTGTTGAAAGAGAGTTTCTCTTCCGGGGAAAAATTAGATACCAACTTTGCAGGAAGAATTACTAATTTTTTAAAAAGCACCCTTTCTACAGTGGACCCTGCCAACTGAAGAAACATTGCACAGCTATTACTGCTGACAAGCATATTCATCAGATTTAAATCTAACCTGCTTAAACTTTTTAATAGCATTTGAGTAAATATTGCGCTTTTATGGCAGTAGGATTTTGTGGCTAAGGAACTCATAATGCTGCCACTTTTCACACCACTCTCTGCATATAACTCTGAAAATGGTGAAATGGTGCTTAACTCTCACCTTCAGCACTGTCTGTCCCTTACCATGTCCTATCATGAGACTGCATATCATGCCAAATTTAGTGTGCTTGCTTTATGATGTGCAGAGTAACAAAGAAACCTGCTACAGTCTTTAAAAAATTAAAAACACAATCATATTTTGCCTAATACTGCATTTCCTTCCACTATTTCCTATTTCGTAGCTGCAGCAGAAATTCTTAGAGGTGGAATTTAAAACATGACAATCCATCAAAGATACAAAAATCCTGAATAATCTGTAGCAAATCAACGACTTCCATATCATCAGCAAAGGAAGGTGGTTCAGACTTGTTGAACCCTAGTTATTATAGGCTTGAACAACTCCTGATATAGAGGAGAGATATGCATGATTATGCAGGCAAGCACAAGTTAAGTAAAGCTGACTCCTGCTCACTGCAAATCTAATTGACAATTTTGTTGCCCTTCTCCAGCTATTTAAGAAGAGTGGTGAGGTCAATGGTGATGACATGTCTCATGGTTGGAAAATGCCACCCACTTGGTTTCTTTTTACAAGGCATTGATTTCAAACTCCTAAGCTCAGCTTTGTTACAAGGAAAGAAGAATTTTAAAAAGCCTTGTGGAGTGAATTTTCTGCTTGTGAAAGGTGACTGGCTGACTACTGCAGAGACTGAATCGGTCTGTTTTCATAGAGGAGATGTTGTACCTTTGCATTCCTTCTTTCCCTATTACACGGGCAGTTCATTGTCTGCTTCCTCATGTTTTCACATGTACTTCAAACTTGATCTTGTAGGGTCACTCCTGGGATGAAAGTGTCTATACATTAGACTAAGTCTGGAGACTTATAAAAACCCCAAATTAGTATTTGTTAAGATAAAAGATTTTTCAGTATATTAAAAAGAATAATAATATAGCCTTCTTGTGATCATCATGATTAACTAAACTGAAGCAAACTAGAAATAGAAATAGAATAGAAATGAATCTGCCAAACCTTCCCTCTGTGCCAAAATATTCTCAGAACTAAAACAAACAAATTAGTCTCCTGCTGCCCTGACTTGTAGGGTAAAAGTCACTACACATTAGACTAAGCTTAGAGACTTATTAAAAAACCTCAAACTAATGACATTTTCCAATAGTGTTAAAAGATTTTAAAATATTGTTCATTTTAAAGAAATAAGGATATAGCTTTCTTGTTGTGATCATCGTGATTAACAAAAATGAAGCAGAATAAAACCAACTTTATTTTTACTCCATGCCCTGACACCTTGGATTCAGAAGGCATTCAAGTATTTTCAAAACTTACTGATTAAAATTCTGATTTTTTAACACTGACTAGTTGCAACCTTATAGTGTACTAGTGCTCTTCAAAGAGCACTAGACAGTTTATGAGCAGTGGTGAGAAACTTCTCAAAATATGTACGTGGTGTATTTCACCTCAAAATATATGTTTTGCCAACATTTAGTTATGTTGAACTCTTTCACTGAAAACGGATTTAGCTCCCACCTGTAACGTCTGTATTCAGGTGTGCAGAAATACATGGTTATGTGTGAGCTAAATGTCTGCCAAAGAAATTGATAGAATTTTAAAAGTGGCCAAAAGCAAAAGTTGACAAAACATTAGTAATAGACATACTATTTAAGATGCCTCAGACTATTTGAGACAGTCTCATGTGCTGTTACACAAGGCAAAGATCCTGTGGCAACTACACTTTCTTGGAGTGTCAGACACTGGATGGAGAGGTCAAGTAATTTCAAATGATACTAGTTATTTCTGGTTTGGAACAGAGTTGAGCCATTTTGAGATCTCTTTGGGTAGCTCTCCATTGCCTACAAGAAAAAATCAGACAACTCCCTTAAACAATGACACCTACATTTAGACAAATAAATTCAAACGTACATCATCTGAAAATTATCCACTGATGATCTACAAGATGTTTAGAACCATTTCTGGGCCCAGTTAGCAAACATGCTTCCTTGTACTAGATATAATGAAATGTGAGAGGAATGACACAGCCTCTCACCTTAGTTCCCTGGCCATGGCATAAAGCAAGATTTCCATCTCGCTTACGGACTCACAAAAGTGAAATTTATGCCCTTTGTTTGTTCTCTGCATCACACTGAGTAATCCCATACTCCATCTATAATGAGTGAAGGTGCTACAGGTAGTTCAAAAAAGTGTTGTGTAGAAGCATTGAACACTTGTCTGCTTCACCCCATCCTATGATAAATTTAGACAATTATTAGTAGCATCTTTGCCTAATACGTGTGATTGATACCTGGACTTCAGTAAGGCCTTTGGCACTGTCTCCCATTAAAGCCTCACAGACAAGCCATTGATGTATCTGCTGCATCAGCAGTGAGGCGAGTGGAAAACTGAGTGAACTCAGCCTGGAGGGTGGTGATCAGAGGCACAAGTCTAGTTGGAGGCCAGTAACTAGCAGTGTATGCCAGTAATCAATATTGGTTCCAGTCTTGTTCAACATCATCATCATCATCATCATTAATGGTCTGGATGATGCATCAGAGTGTATCTTCAGCAACTGTATACTGTGTACAGAAATGAGAGGAGCAGTTCTCACACAAGAGGCCCATGCTCCAGCCAGAGGGACCTCAGCAGGGTGGTGGAATGAACAGGACAGGAACCTTACAAAAATTCAACAAGGAGAAGTGCAAAGCCCTGCATCTGGGGAGAAATAACCCTGTGCTTCCATGTATGCTGGGAGCCATCCAGCTGGAAAGCAGCTTAGCAGGAAAGGACCAGGGGGTCCTACTGGACACCAAGCTCATGTGAACTAGCAAAAAAGGTCAATGCCACCTTGGGCTCTATTAGGCTAAGACTTCCCAGCAAGCTGAGTGAGGTGATCCTTTCCCTCTACTCAGCACTGGTGAGGCCACACCTGGAATGCTGTGTCCATTTCTGAGCTCCTCAGCACAAGAGAAACATGGAGCCAGTCTAGTGAAGGAGCACTTAGATGGAGCATCTTATCTATGAGGGAAAGCTTAGAGAACTGAGACTGTTTAGCGTGAAGCAGAGAGGACAGAGGGGGGATCTTACCAATGTGTATAAATACCTGAAGGGAGGGTATAAAGAGGAAGGATCCAGTTTCTTTTCAGTGGTACATAGTGGCACCTCTTGACAAGAGACAGTGAGCACAAACTGAAACAAGGGAGGTTCTATCTGAACACTGCGAAGTGTTTTTTACTTTCGTGGTGACTGAGCCACAGCACAGGCTTCCCAGACAGGTCGTGGAGTCTCTACCTTTGGAGATAATCAACAGCTCTGGCATAGCTCAGACATAGCTCTGGCAGCTGGCTCTAGGTGTCACTGCTTGAGCAGAGGGTTTGGACAAGGTGACCTTCAGAGCAACCTTCCAACCTCAACTATTCTGCAGTTCTGTGATTAGAGCATTCATCAAAGATCTGAACAACTTCGTTTCAAGCCTTCCTCTGTGATTTCAAATAAGGAAATTGGATCTTCCAGATGTGAATAAACTCCTATCTAGGCAAGGCTTTGAGGTTCTGTATTTCAGGGTTAGTTACAAAGCCTTTTATATGCTTTAAATACCATGGCCAAGGTTGTGGGGAGATACACACATGTCTTTTAACAGTGCTGTATTTCCCTGTTGAATCACCCCTCTTTACTCTGTGCCTTTTGGAGCATGGAGGTGCTAATAAATTTATATTAATAAACACACTTGCAAGCTTTCCTATATAAAGTGCTTCACCTCACTTGTATTGAATAAAGGGAAGGTGCTTATCTGCACTGCCATGGGGAAAGAACTGTGACTCAAGTTTGTAATCCTTCCCTTGAATTTCTCTTTTGTTGTGCTTTTCTTTCGAGCTTAAACCAGTCTTCCCAGCTCACAACCAATGTAGTCCGGAGATGACAAATCCCCAAATCATTCCAATCCTGTCCCTTTAGCTGAGGGCAAATGAAAAAGCAGGAGTTCTGAAGTGCCTTAAGTAACTACCCAGGCAAGATAAAAAGGCAACCTGCCCATTTTATTCACTGTGTGTTTCCACTCCATGCAAAGTATTTCTTCATTTTAACATTGTAAAGAAAACAACAAATGACAGATAAGGTTTCATTTTGATTCTTAACTCCAATGAAAATGGTCTTCTGTGGGTACTGGGCAAATTAGCACACATTTAATTGAAACACAGCTCAGAATGTACATGTGCCCACCTAGGAAAATCTAGATGCCTCCAGGGTTCTGTGCCAGGTGAGGAGGGGTTATAACATAGAATAATAGAATGCTTATATCTGCAGTTCTGCCAACTCTTCTTGCACTTAAAATGCTGGCCCTGAGGTCATATGAATGTACTCAGATTTCATTTTAAACAGAAAAAGAAAGTTTCTAGAAATGGACAGGAACTTGAAAACAAGAATTTTAAAGACATAACACCAAAGCAAAAAGAGAGATAGAATTAATATTTGTATGCACGTGTAAATGACATATATATACACACACACACACACACATAGCTAAAACTATCTCCATCTTATTAATATGGTCCTTGTTTTCTTTAAGTCCTTTTCTCATGGCCATTTACACTATGGGCTGGTAGAATCATGTCCATCAATTTTTTGGTAGACATTTTTTTTTTCTTTTTTCTTGAGGAATGAACTGCAACCCACAAAATAATTAAATGTTACCTTAAGAAAACTGTGAAAATTTTCCTGGTGCAATAGAGAGATGTGTGTTTGGTTTTACTAATGTGAGCATCAAAATCTACAGGACTGTCAGTATTATAAGAAGAAGCTTGTTCAAACTTTTGTCGTTGGAGTCTTTCAGAACCTCATCTAACTTCAGCAAATAAAACCTAGGCTGTGCATTTACTAAAATGAAAAAATATATAGTCTACACACATTATTTTATTGTTTAAATGGTTCTCATTCATGTTTCATTTCAATAATATTTCTCCAGCTTGTAAAGCTTATGTTACATTGAGCTCCTCCTTAAATTCACAATGCATAAAACTGCCAGGTGGCCTAATAACAGAGTGCATTAACAGATTGAACTATAAATCAGATGGTTGTGTTCACGTACTGTAAAAACATCACCATTTTCTTTTGCATCTGAGTTTGTACACAGATTCCTCAGAGATTATGCTTGCTCTCAAATATTACAAAAGCCCATATAGCTCAATTTTAACATCAAGATTGATTTTATATTTCAAACATAAAATTGTTCTCTTCAATCCTACAAGAAAATGTACACAAAATATGATCTAGTTTCGACACAGGAAAGAAAGGAATGGAAAAGAAGAGGGAGACTGCATGTTTTCACTGATGCCAGAGTACGAATGTGACTCTAAACTGAAAGCACACCTTGCAGCCCTTGTTACCACTGAAAAATATATGACCAAGAAGAACTGAACCTCTCTAAAAAGCAGCAACAATAGGTTAAGAATATTCTGCTGAGGAATGGATAATAGTTTCCCATGAATGCACTGACTGGCTTCTTAAAGTAAAATTTTCAGTGAGTTTCATTTTGGTTGCCCTTACTAAAACAAAGTACATTTATTTCCGTGAGACTAGAAGCACCAAATAAATTTGAAAAGGGTATGATTTCATTTTAGAAACCTGTAAGAATAGTAGGAGGCCAGTATTTGTACATTTCTGTGTTTATATGTGTGTGTATATATATATATATAAAAACCCCACACATTTATGCATAAAAAAATTTACAGCAGAAATTGTATTTTTCTGATATTTTGTTTCCAGGAGAGACAAAGCAACAATGAAATGTAGTAGTTGAGCTTCATAACATCATAGGATAATTCATGTTCCAGGGGAGTTCCACAGGCCATTTAGTCCAATCTTCTACTCAAAACAGGGTCAGTTGTGATGAGGTCAAACTGAGTCAAACTCAGGTCTTGATGCAGGGGCTTTTTTGCTCCAAAACAGTGAATACACCATCTATTTCTCAGCATCTACTATTACAATTGGTACATTTGTGGCTAAGAGTACTAACTAGGATCATTTCAATTGCTAACTTCTGAGTAAGATTGCAGAATTCTATCTCAAGGAGCTTGCAATCTAAGAAAAGCATATATATAGAAATAGCAATGAATATATGGTTAGCATTTATGGGCCAAGCTATGTGAGTCACCTCTTATGAGAAGAAATATTTAGAAAAATGGAGCAATCACTACGAGAATATGACACAAGAAAATTATTTTCATCGAGTGAGTGAAAACCATAAATCTATACCCTAAAGGCACCCATCAACTAGAAATTTGTCAGAAGTAGGGCACCAGAAAGTAAATAATGACTATTCAAATCATGGTGGAACAGAATAGCAGCTCAGGATGTTAAGATACTGTCTGAATTTTATCTTTATGTACTGTGATATATCTTTGTATGTGTCTGCACATACAGGAAAGAGTGGATGCAAGTGTAAAAAAAAATTTCTTAACAATGCTGGTGTGGCTTTTAGAAAACAAACTTATCATTGTCTAATGTTTAGGGGAGTTATGTCTAATCTCTGGGTCAAAGACCATGGATAAAATTTTAAAAACACCCAAATGATTTAAACACAGTATCATGATTTAAAGTGTTAAATAGTTCAAGTAATAGGTCTTTCAATGTTACCTAGGAACTCTAAGGTTTTCTATCGGGCTTAAATGAGAATGGGATGAGAAATAAAGAATAATTTAAGACAGTAAACATAGATGACCTATTTGGTCCTCACAATCCCAAAATGCTACCTCAGCTTATTTGTCCCATGAGAGTATTTGCATCCCTCCAACATTTTTCACAAGGTACAAATGTGCATCACATTGCTAAAGGTAAAATCAAACCCCAAAATTAACAGCATAGAAGTACAACATTTAAGGTGCTCCTACTGGTAAAGATTTTTCTAGACAAAAGGTATTTATGTCTGTTCATCCTGTGAAAGTAGATAAGAAATCAAGAATGGTGTTCATCTAACTCTTAGATATTTAAAAAATATTTTCTTATAATACATGTACACAATCAAGTAATTTATCTTCTTAGTTCACTCTCGAGTCTCAGTTCCCTAGTCTATTGTATTGCTTCACTCCTAGACTGTTTGGTTTGGTTTCTTTATTCTCCCCAAAACAAAACAGGTTTGGTTTTGTTGATGGTTTGTGCCAGTAGCCATTCCCAAAAGACAGAATAGGCAAAACTGAGTCAGCCTTGCCTTTCTCTGCCACAGACAGCTCCAAAACTCTTTTTCAAACTCTGCTTTACATCCTCCAGTCAGGCCTCAGGGTATGAAATGTACCCCTAGTTTTGTGTTATAAACACACCATCATAGTAACGTGCAACATCAGTTTCAATTAATTTTAAACCCTTTGAAATAGATGAAACAAAAATATAACAGTAATATTTTAGTTTCGTGGGGATAATAGACAGGGATAAGGGTCACCTCCTACAAAGTGCATTGTGGATAGAAACCAGTTGTTTCAAGTGAGTCTAACCCATGAGCAATCTTAAAGTGTAATTCCTGAAAGGGAACCAGCAAATAAATACAGTCACTAACAGAGTCCTTAGGAGCAGACATGGACGTTGGTAGGTCTACGTAAAACACTGGCCTAAGCTACTCATTCTGGCTTCCATTTTTCTCCATGGACTGTAAACGGATCAGTTTAGACTTAAGCAATTAAACTGTAAATGCCTAAGACGAATGAGATAAATCCCATCATCAGTGTATATGATGACAATACAAGGAGGTGAGAATACAGTAAACTTTGGGAATCAAAAAATATGTTTAAGATTAGAAGAACTAATAAAAAAAAAAGTAAAAAGTTTAGAAATGGTTTAGAAGCAACAGATGTCGAATAAGAGCTGCAGACAAATACAAAATAGCTGACTTGGGGACTGTTCTTGCAACAAGCTTTTGATTTACATTCTCTAAACCCAGGAGCTTTATTTAATTTAGCAGTTCATCCTGTTCTGGCCTATAGTGTCTTCCTCCATCCACTTAAAGGTATTTTTCTACAAACATTACATTTTAAGTAAGTATTTCAAACTCCACTGTGCTGGTGGAGCACAGGCTACGGAAGGGACTCTGTTGCTCACGGTACTTCATTTTTCTGAGAAAGAAAATTATTAGGGAGCTGGGGTGCGTGTCTATACTTCAGATAGAGTAATGGAACACACAAATGCAGAGACACTGCCAAGAAAAAAAAATATAAACCTGTTTTTGCTCCAAAGATCCAGGCTTAAAAGGACACACTAGGGTCCCAAGCAAACTTACTGAGTGATCATAATACAACCACCAAATTGGGAAGTTGAGTAATTGTTTGTATAGCTACCCCATAGATTCACACCTGCCTGCCAAAGCATTGCATTTTAAATGCTTTTACTCTCACAAGGTCAGTTGTGGTTAGTTCTCTTGTTGGAACCCTGGAGCATGGGTTGGAACAGCACAAATGAATCAGGCCTGTAATATGCAGACTTCAGCTCTTTACCATCCAACTGTACATTGTTGAAGTCTCTGCTTTGATTTTTAAACAGACAACACTCCCAAATGTAGAAGAAATCCAGATAAAGAACTCCTAACATTAGAAATGCCTCAGAATGGTGATACAGTGGTACTCATCTCCCTGTTACAACAACTTTTTTCTCATTCTTATAACATCTTACACACCTGTAGCTTTTCCCTATAATAATAGGAAAAAACTAAGGTTAAAAGGTGTCTTAAAACATACAACAGCAGATGTTTATGGTAATAAATGTTGCAAAGTGATGCCCCTTAGCAATGCACAACATGAAATTTAAGTAACGATGATCATAAGAAAGCTTAGAACAAGGAAGCACAAAGGAATGGAGTTGAGTTAATGACTGCAATTTGCCACTGCTCAAGCCTTTGTAGGATTTATTTCTTCCTTTCAACTTGCATTTCTACAGTAACAAAAAGTATTTATCTCAGCACATGTACCTTAGGAAATTATTTTAAAATCCAGTTAATCTACCTTCTCAACCAGCATCCTCAGCATATGCTATTGGATAATTGTGAAACTCAGTTTGCATTCTCTGATGTTACTCTGTTCTTAGCTCATCTAATCTCTTCCTCTTGGTGCCCAGGAGTCCTTGACCTTTACTTTTTTTTAAAAAAGCTAGCACTAGAACACACAAAATTTAGAAAATACCAGTCACAATGGGCATGCTGAGTTTGTTGTCCCTCCAAACAGACAAAATGTCCATGTAAAAATTAGACGACCTAACAATGACGCAAGTTGGGTATCCACCCCCCCTCCCATTTCCAGAGTTGTGAGGTCTGGTGCCTTTCTCCATGTTTAGCACTGCAGCACCCAAGACACACAAATTAATGACGCAACCATAAAGCTTGCTGAGGTGGTTGCCCAAATATATTTTTGTTTCTTTCTCTTATTGTTTTCAGGTAATGCATTCTTGATAACAAACATTCAATGCAAGTATTTATTCAGCTTCATTTGATTTCTTATTATAGCCCACTCTTTTGTCAATAGTGCTTTTGGAGAGAATATTTTGAATGCTCTGCACAGTAAGATTCTTACTGCTGATATCTTGATAGAAATTGGGATATTGATGCCAAATGGTGGGTATTGATCTAAATTTGTTTCTTGCCTGTATCAAGTCAAAAAGGCAGTAGACAGATTGTAGCTGCTAGTGCTGTGTTGTGCTGTACTGTTCTGGGCTGGAACAACTTTTTATTGCTGAACCACAAAAAAAAATGATCTGGAGCTTACCATCGATATTTTATTGATATTCATGATTTGCTCTCAAGGAACAATTCATATTTTTCTCTGGTTTCATGGAGACCTTGTAGCTTATAAAAAACTCAGAAGAAGACAGAAAGAATAAAGATTTCAATAAAAGGATCTGTGAGTTTTATTTGCTCTCTAGGGATGCAAAGGTCTATGCACCCACAGTAAATCATGGCAGTGAGAACTGAAGAAGTCTTTTTGTACCACTTTCAACCAGGAGCAATGAAAGTCAACGGGATGTAAGACATGGCTCTAAATATGCAAGTAAATGTTGGTGCAGAAAAGAAGTGTCATAAATGTATAAAAAACTCAGCAGGCCCCATCTGACCTACTCACATGAGTTCTGTGATTTTATGCAGAAACAAGATAGTTATGATAAGCATAAAGAAGGGAAAAAAAAAAAAAAGGTAACTTATACAGTCTACTGGATCATGCAACCTTCCTGAACAAACTTTTAAGGCAACCCTAGAGCTTGTGCCTCTGTTGATAATGAAAGAGTTACAAGAAATTTACACACAGATGAAGAAAGCTGACAGAAGAAATACAGCTGGATTTTCAGCAGCAAAACAAAAGAAACAGACAGCAAAGGGAGAGAAGCAAATGCTTATGGTGAGGCAAGCATCAACAGATAAGAATCTAACAAGAGAAAAGAAACTTAGATATTAGTAGTGTCACCACATGAAAATCAATGAGTAGGGGGAAGAACAATATCAACATTCTACTAAAACTGGCATGACTGTGATAAGAAATGGTCCCTTTCAGTCACAGGTTAAGGAAGTTTTAGTGATGGAAATAATATGATGTAAATGTCAAATATTACATATCAAAATATGGAAGCTTTGCTTAGGGGGAAAGTGGAAGAACATACAAAAAACTTTGAAAGTCACGAGCCTGTAGAATCAGAGGGAAACAAGTACTAAAATTGCATAGATATCATCTACTGTACACTTATTTAGTAAATTATGCAATAACGACTATTCACAAAGACATATGGATCTGTTATGATCCCTAATTCCAGAAAAAAGAACCTATCAAACCATCACCCCACCTACCTAGTTACTAAACAGAAAGAAATGCTATTACATAACTTACTGAACAACCTGCCATCTCTGCAGGAAATACTACTAGCAGAATAAAAGAAATAAGAGTTTTAAAAAGTGGGCAGTGTATAACTGAAGAGATTTTCATTCTAGAATGTCATCTTATGTTCCTCTATTTTTTTCCCTTACTGGGGTCCTGTTTAGCTTTTTGGGGGTGATGCATATGTTATGAGCTCTTTGAGAGAAGAGAGTATAAACAGAACTAAGTATAAACACCTGTAATAAAGGGGTGTATTCTGGTTTCCAGTAAACAGTGAGAAACTAGCAAATTTAGTCAACATATTATTTTTAAGTAACATCTAAAATATGAGATCCTGTTTCAGCATAGTGTCTTTCCTTTGATCTTGACAGGTGACCAAGGCAGACATAACATGTTTAGATCTTAAATGCCTAAATTAGAAAGATAAAACCCACTCAAGTCCCTGGTTTATATTTTTTAGCATTAACAGTGTGGTTCTGATGTGTTCTTAGGGCTTCTGGGCCTCGTTGCAATGCATCTAACTGAACAGAATTCAACAGGCCAAGAAATCAATGGCAAGGTCAAAGCAGTGAGTTAGGAAAGCATTGTTTGCCACAGACTTTTGAAAGGCCAGGTGGGAAGAAAAGGCCATTGTTGACAGATGAAAAGAAAATCATGGATTCATCTCTTCAATGTCTTTTTACCTCTGAGTGAGACCCTTGCAGTAATCATTATTGAAATTTGTCTTTATTCTTCCAGTTTGAACTTATCGAAGAGTACACTGGCATAATTCTCTGTAGTTTTCTCTCGGACTCTGAAAAAAAAAAAAAAAACCGAGTTATTGTTTTACATTAGATTGGCTCTTTCCTGGAAAAGAAGTCCTTTTGAACCACACTAAGACAGTATGTTCTGTCTGATGCATCATTGTAATATCTGGTAGGATTAGACTCTGACATTTGTAGCGATTAATCTCAAACAGATGAGAAGCTGGCACAGGTGGCTTTCTGCACCACTGACAGGCAACTTAAGGTTCTTGGTTTTAAATGGTTTGGGCTTTTTTCACGTGGTATATTTTGGGACTGTCTTCATTATTTTTGAAAGGAATATTGTTGATGTTTTTTTCAGTATCCACTGAGTTATCTGTATTTTGTTTACCCAGTTGCTTGTGTTCACATAATTTTTCTACATGTTGATATATTAATAGTGGAATCTGCAATATTCTGCATGAAGCCTGTTTCTTCTGTTGAAACAAAGATTTCAGTCTATTATGAAAATGCCAAAATAATGCTATAAATACAACTCATTGCATAATCTTTGACCCGGTGGAGATTTATAAAAAATCCTGTATCACTGCTTCAGCATACTGTCTTTCAAAAAGGAAGATACTAAATTGGATATTCTGAATATTTCTAGAGACTGGTGTTTCACAAGAGACAACCTCATGGGGTATGATTTTAATGCTTCTCTTTATCTCTAATAAACTCTGTTGTGACCGTTAATGAATTGACTCTAATGCAGATGTCTATAAGAGATTGCTGAATGCATGTTATTAACCATTGTGACCTGCTCTGTGTCCTGTCACCCTAAGTATTTCTTCCCTTCAAAAGCACTATAGGTTGTAACAAAATACAGCTCCTCTTTAAAAGGTCACCACAGTGGAAAGTCACTGGAGTCAGACTGGAATAACTGCACAAGCCAACCTGGCTGAACTTGTTTTTTCTGAATGGTAATCAAATCTGTATCTTCATATAAACTTTTGTGCTTGCTTAGCCTTGTTTTAAAAACAACACCTTCTAGCAGTTGGGCTCAAATCCAATTTTACACAATTTAAAATGAACTATATAAATATTAATTAGCATGAAGATGAAAAGTAGAATTACACTTCTAACAGTGAACATATTTATCCCAAAATATTGCTCAATAACATAACCACAACAGCCATTATTTTAATTAAAAATACCTTCTAATCACTATGTGTTTTGGAATAAGGAAAGAAAATCTCTGCCACAAATATACATGGATGCACAGAATAACAGCCATCTTCAGGAAGAAGACAATGGTGCTATTATTGCTGGTTATTCATCAACTTCAATGTGTAGAAAATCATCGTATGTTTGGATTGGAAAAAAAGGAGCAAAATTTTGTCTTCTATGACTTTTTTATAATTGCAGTATCTAATACTATTAAAAATAACCTTAATTTCAACTAAGAGCTTGGATTATAGACCAGGACCTTACAACAAATCAGTCTCAGTTGGTCAGGTTAGGTATCTAAAACTTCAAATTTTTTCTCACACTAAAACAAATAGCATTAGAACAATCTGAGACGTTTTCCTTACATTTGGAAATGTTCGTATGTTAAGGATTCAGCTGAAGATTTACCTCAGCTATAATCTAGGCTACAACTAACGCTTCTCTGTTAACACAGAACATGATGAAAACCAGATTATTTCACCTTATTTACACTGTATGATGAGATGTTCAGAAATGAAAGAGTGAAAATCACCTTTCTCCAATAAACTTTATATAAATTAGAAGTTAGTTTTTAAAACACTGTGTACAGTGCATCAGAGGGAAGGCTAAGCATTGGGTAGGTGAAATAGGAAAGAAAAACAACCTTTAAGTGTCTTGTCTTTCATGTTAATAATATCGAACTTAGTGAGTTCTTTCCAATGTTTTACTTGCAGAGCAAATATTTTCTCTTTCAGTTATTGAACTCATGGTGTGATGTCAGCTAACAGCACCTTCAATTTCTTTAACTAATGAATAAAGATCACCAGAAAAGTGATGAACTACTGCAAAGTTTTAAAAGAAGGTGAAACAAATGAGTTTTTACATATAGTTCAGAGATTCTGAGGGTTTTTTGAAGATGAGCAATGTGGGATGATTCTGGTAGATGCCAGAACATAGTGACAGACATATGTCTAAGAAAGGTTCCATGTTATTTTAGTGACACAATGTGGTAAAATTCAGCTGACCTGTCTGGAGAATACTTGGTGTCTGGTACCACGCATAAAAAGGAAATGTTCAGGGAACCTGGCTTCTGTTTTCATTTTTGTTACTTTAATAATTATCAATAACAATTCAGGGAGAAATTAAAATTCTTACTGAGTTTATCACCAACCTGGCATTTACAGTTTCAGCAGCACTCTGTTGTGTGCCTTCCTTCCTGGTAAGGATCTAAATACAGTTATCAATGGACTTGACAATTTTAACCATGATGAAGTTTCACAGAGATACATCTACACTGATTTAGAAACTTAATAGTGGCTTATACTCCAGTAGCCTGGCAGTCCTAGAGACCTTACAGTCTCCCTGTGGAAGCCAAAAGAAGAATATGAAAAAATTAGAGTGAAATAATCATCTCCTGAGGGTGATACCAAGTGTTGTTGATTCAACTTGTCACACTCTCCAGGGCTGGGATGCTCTCCTCGTTATTTGCTCTCAACTATTGTTTTGCCTCCCTGCAGATTAAAAAAAAATGATCAAGGGGATTAGTAAATTGTAAATTTACATAATTGTTAGGGATGGATTAAGAGAGATACCATTATAAATTGGCATTTGGGGGGTCTTCACCTTTATATTCATGACTATTCTAGAATTATATTTTAAGTGTCATTGGCTCTGTTGACATTATAGAGCAGTAGATTTGTAGCGTTCCCAATGTTTAGGTGTCTGGTTCTGAGTACTACAGAATCACTGCTGGTCTCCTGGTCCCTGCAAAGTAGTTTTAGTGCTGCTTTGTGGGAAATATTGTCAAAGGCTGCAAAGGAAACACTGCCTCACTTAGCCTGCTGGAGTCTCTCCTCTACTCTTATCATCAGAATATCTGGTTTTTTTCTTTTTTTTTTCCTGGTGTGTGTGTGTGTGATGCACTGTCATCTGGTCTTGGTATAATTGAGAGGAACATATCCAATGCCAAAAGAGATCTACTTAAGTGATGTTTAATCATTAATTCATGATATCAAGTAAGTTGGTTCAATGTTATATGTCCCAATTTAATCTCTTCCAGATATATCTTAGTTTAATTTCTCACTGATTCAAAAAGAATTTATCTAGTTCTAAACATCACAGCTCATGCTCTGTATATGCAGTTCATTCCAGAAACAACATGGCATAAAATCTTTTACTTTTTCCCAGTGATTAATTTTTCAACTATTTACCAAACAGTTTGTTGCGGGGGTTCACCTGCCAAGGTCACTTGTTGCTATTTTGGACTTTCTTGAGTAAAGCAGGCATTTATTTTAAAAACACATGTAAGGTCCTCAGCTAATATCAACTTCATCACAGAGGTTATGTATATTTACAGAAAAGGAAGTTTTTCCAGATGGTTGCAGTAATGAGAATATGTCTAGGAAAAACAAAGAGTAAATTAGCAAAACTTAAGTCCAAGAAATAAGAGTCTGCAACTGGACAAAATAAAGATAAATATAAAAGATACCTTTAACAAAACACATATGAATCTCAACATTAGCATGATTTTTTTTTTGATGGATTGATGGCACAATGCTGAAATTTGACATAATCCTTGTATAAAATAATGATATCTTTAAAACGTACCTTTCCAGGTTGAAATAGCCTGTACAAAGTCTACAGATTCAGGATTATGTTTTTCAAAATAGCCACTTTGTAGCCTTCAGTTAAATTCCTCACAATGTTTCTAGAAAACACAGACAGCTAGGTTAGATCTCAAGCTAGAAAGACAGAGAAAAAATACTGATAGAATTCAAAGAGAAGGACAAGAGAAACCTTCCAAGGGCCAAATTTTAGTGATAGGAAAATAAGATGGAATTTGTTTGAGGTTAAAGCTCCAAGGTATCAGCAAATAAAATTCTTTACCATTTTTTAAAATAAAAATTCTGTGTTAAGCAGTAGTCTATAGACATTCTAGCAACATTTCATTACAACCAGCCAGTTCCTGTGAGTACTATCATGCACGTATGTACTACAACGTGTGAATCAGAGGAATGGTTTGCAGTCAGGCATTTTATTCATAATTAGAATTAAGATAAAATAGAAGAAGGAAGAAATTAAGCAGATAATAGAATGGGGATCTTCATATAAAGTTCAATTGTTACACAGCTGGAGACTGCACTACAGTGCACAGGTATACACAGACAGTGAGTATGGAGTGTGCAGTTGATCTTCAGGATTTTACTGCTTAAGTATTAACCATGCAGTACCAAAAGTCTCTTTATATTTTTTCTTTCTTAGGTTAACAAGTTACTTACTCTAAGTAACCTTACTTATCTATAGGGCAGATAAAGGAGATAAATATGTTGTTTTCAGTCCTGTAACTTAGAATTCAAGAAGGATATTCTTCTTAGAACAAGAACCAAAATACAAATTCAGAGTAAGCCCTATCTTGTGTTAAATCACACACTCATACTTTGCCCATAAAATCAGAAATAAGAGCACGCAGAAATCAGAGACCTTCAGCAGCAGAGTGGGTATGAGACTATAGGGTATGAGGACCTGGAGACCTTTAGGGGAAAATGAGAATATAGTATTCTTCAGTATGAGCACACATGAAAAAACTCACTATGTAAATCATGACATTGCTTGAATTGCTAATTGAAGGAAGTAGG
This sequence comes from Picathartes gymnocephalus, assembly GCA_013390045.1. Lineage (NCBI taxonomy): Eukaryota > Metazoa > Chordata > Aves > Passeriformes > Picathartidae > Picathartes > Picathartes gymnocephalus. Next base: position 70,260 of record WEKY01060691.1, on the reverse strand, counting down.
TACTGAGACAAAAATTGAAACTTTTCTCATTTGGTACTTTTAAAGTACTACCTGACATGACAAAAATGCAACAACATTTCTATGCAGTGTTCAGCATTATCAACCTGACCCTGATGACTATCTGATTAAGCCATATGCAATTATTAATGTTTATCCACTTCCATAAACCTCCTTTCTGTGTGACCTTTAATGGATTCTACATCATGTTGAGATATGTTTAATCAGAAATGTAATGTACGAGTAGCTTTGTATTGCAGTATAAGTTAGAATAGACATATTTTTTTAAAATTTGAACAAATGTTTGCATCACTCATAAACTGACAGTGTTCCTATATCACCAGTACAGGGAAATATCTAATCTATCTTCTGGTGCATTAAATTGTTGCAAAAGAATTGCTTCTTGATAACAATGGCAATACAGTGCCTATAAAAACTTCAATATAACATGAACATAGCTCATAAACAGTATCCAGAAGTTTGAATTTAACTCTGCATTGTAAGCTAAATTTTGGGGGCATGATGAATCCACCGCCTGAATTAGAGGCCTCATGCATGAGCCAATTAAAGCACACATATTATCAAATATTTGGCAATTTATTTACAAATTTGTTTTTGTCTTTTTTTCCCCTATGCAATGAGGTGTAAGAATGATACCACACTGTAGTTTTGTTTTAATTTGTCAAATAACTTCAACTGGTCTTATGTGACTTTTGTCTGGTATAATATTTCTCAATTACTACCACGACATTTTCTCCACAGAATGTCACACACGTGCTGCTGTGTTTATGAAAAATGATTGCTGGTTAGTGAAAACAACTGTCTTATTAAAGAAAAAGAAACCCCTATAAAAGGAGTTTGGAGGCTACAGTGAGACTTAGAAGTCAACTAACCAACCACAAAACCTCAGGTTGGTTGCATCATATAATTTTGTGAGTTGCAGGCAAAAGTATGTTTTAATAAGTGCAGTGCAGGTGTTTCTTATGCACTTTTCTTGAACAGCTCTTCAATAATGATTTAATACATGCTATAATAAAGGAGCTTGTACATGGATCTAATACATTTTATTTTATTGCACTCCACTTTATCTCAACCAACTGCCATCCTACTTTATCTCAAATGACAAAACATTTTCTGCCTGTAAGCACGATAAAATCATTTCAGTGTTTCAAAGTGATAGTTAAGGAGTTCTAAGAATATATATATGCTTTCTTTGTCTGTTTCTAGTCAATAAACAAATAATGATCTCTCACTGGTTAGATTACAGTGCATTGCAGCCGTATAACCAGATTGCAATGTCAGCTCTATGCAGAAGGGATGCCCTCCTGAAGGCTAACAACTTTATCTCAAACTGTTCTCCAAACACTATATTCTCCCTCTGAAATGTTGCTTCCTTCAGAATTTACTTTTCTTTTCTCTCCTTTTTTCCCCTCCCCCTTTCCATTCCCGTTTGGAAGATTTTCATTTCCTAGAATTTGTGAAGACCTGTAGATGATTATCAGACTCACTCAAATACTTTCTGCCTACGTGCAAATGAAAATTGCATCTTTTATCCCTACCTGGCCGATGGTAAATTGCCGCTACCTTCCGAAAGCGTCTCCGCAGGGAGGGTGCTCCAGCCGGCACACAGCAACCACGCAGCGCTCCAACACCACTGAGCGACAGAGAGCAGCAAGGGTCTTCGTATGGGTTTCCAGTGGTGTTTATTAACAGAGGCGGACATCAACGCCTATCCACACACCGAAAGGGTCCGGGGACAACGACAAGGGAAAGCGGCAGGTCCAGGGTTATAGATGGGTACGAGGGGACAGAGCCAAGCTGCAAGGGCAAATCAATGGAAGGCAGGGACGGGAAAAAGGGCTGCAGCAGCCAACAGGAAACAACAAATGTGAACTGACAGGGCTACACACCAACAGGGGTACAAAATACAAAGAACTCACTAGAACTTGAACACATATGGTTAACAGGGGGTGGAATGGGCCAACGGGCCTACAGGGGGAGTGGAAATGGAGTTGATTGACACATGGTCCTTGGACTTCCATGGAGAAGCCTAGGGGGCATTCTTCCAGGGCATCCTAACATGCCCACAGGCCTTCACACTGGTCTTCCCACAGAGGAAATTTTTATACATGGCACTGTTTTCTTCAGTCAAACTATCAACGTGACACTCCTTAACAATGTTCTCTGACATCACATTTTGGTTTAAAATCAGTATGGTCATAACTGAGGATAACATCTCATTTCCCTTCTTGTCTTTTTTTTTTTTTTTTGAGTCGCTGTGGATTGCTCCTTTCTATTCTTCTTTGGAGGCCTAACTCCCCCTTGTGCTGTTCACATATAAACAGATTAAATGGCAAAGCAGCAGACATCGAATAACAGAGATGGGACTAGCACCGAGTAGAGATGTTCCAGATGCCTCATACCAGCTACCCTGAGTACCAACGGCAGCTAACCACAATAAACCAGGGATACTGAAGTTTAATTTAGTCTCCTTCTCACTCTTCATTAAATCCTGGGCTGTTATCATTATCAAGTAGGCTTGCTTAAAATTAACTCAGATATTTCTAGATTCTATTTCAGTCACTTATGGGGTTGAGTGAAAATATACTCTCAGTGCAGGCAATGTTCATTTGTTTTAATTTTACCATAGTTCATTTTATTGCAATGTTTCCTTAAATTCTGCAAGACACTTGTATACTTCTGCTTCTTTTGTTTTCACTAGCCAATAATTAATTGGCTTCTAGGTGCTAATGATAGCCAGGGAGCTCAGAAGAGATAAAGCTATGCCCGAATAAGTAAGATGAAAGTTCAGAAATTATATTCTTCTTTCTTGTTTCTTGCGATAGGAAGGTAAGAACATAATATTTATGGATTGACTGGCAGCAATTCTAGTAAATACTACTTGCATATAAAATCTGTCTTTGCTTAAGTAAAACTGAAACAGCTTTCGGTTCAATTTCTTCAACTTAAAAAATTATGTCATCTAATTTCCCTCCTGGTCACATCTTCAGCTCTCATTCAGGCATTTTCAACAGTTTACTAGTAGTCATAGTCTAGTCCTAAATACAACAAACTGGAAGATCCCAAGTGCATTTTAATGGCATATTATAGACATTAAATACACAATCATTATTTTAAGGGTTATGTTTTATTCTTGCTTTATTGCTGTATCCCAAAGTAGGCTGGGAAAAGGGACATGGGAGCAATAAAGTTTTCCAAAATTTATATTCAGCAATTGAAACATATTTGAATTTCATAGCAGCTTAGCTGGTTTTTTTTTTTCTTTTCCATGTGAGTATTTACAGCCCATGAGGAAAGAAAATAGGAGTACCAACATACCATAAGTACACCTATCTCTTTATTTTTTGGTCCAAATAGAATATAGATCCCCAAGTATCTTGAAAGATTCTATTCTAACAAGACTTCCAGCTCAGTATTTTTGGTCCCAATGTATTCACATGAACACCTTACAATTTCCCTGTCAGTGAGAACTGCTGAAGTGCTTGAACTGTTGAATTTAGTCACCACTATATTAACCCTAGTTCTCTGTGGCAGCACTTTTCAGTGTGTTTGTTTTCTTTTATGATAGACAAGAGAAATCTACTTACAAAAAAAAAAAAAAAAAAAAAACCAAAAACCAAAAACCAAAAATGAAAAGGCTTATATAACATTGAGGATGAGGTGAGGCCTCTGGGTATAAAATACAACAGATTTATTGAGAATAACTTACTTCTTTGTAACAGCTTTTACAGTGTAGGACATTATATTTACCAAGCATCTCACCTTAAAACTGGAAATAGTTTTAATGACATCTCTTTCACATTGTGCATTTAAGATTACTTTTGATATCCAGTTTATGAAAACAGATGTTTAGATTTTTCTTTTCCCTTTGCAGTGTCAAGAAATCATGCTGGTGTGGGATACACTAGATGAGTTCTCTGCAGTGGGTTTGACTCCAAATAAAATTTAACAAAGCTGTACATGCAGTTGTCAGTAATGCTGGGCAGGATCAATCAAACTAACAGATTATCATTCTGGACAACAGAAGGAAAGTAAAATTCTACAGGGTTCATGAAGGAATCTGATAATTTTGGCTGACATAAAATTTAAGCTGTATATTTCTGATTTGTTGTCTAATCCCTCAAATATATTTACTTTTTCCCAAGACCTATGTTTTTTTTGTGAGGTCTAATTCCATCAGAATGGGGCTGCCTTTCAATACAAGTAGACCCTTGTCTATGTCAGAGGAAGTAAAATCATTGCCTTTAGATGAAAATGCAGTCTTGTACCAGTAGTTTAATTTCCGAGCCCTGCCTGTACTGATGTCCTCAAATGCAGGCTCCCTGTCCATGGGCTTTCATCTCCTCTGGGCTGCTGAAGGGGCAGAGGTAGTGCTGGAAGCTCAGCGCTCCGTGGCTACTTGTGAGCAACCAGGACCGGCTGGACAGATGGTAGCCAGGGAGGTCAACTCCCTCTCCATTGTTGCCTGTCGGCTAGCAACAAGCTTGCTGGTTACTGTGTTGCAAATAAAATCGGTAATCAATATTAGAAAAGTAAGAAATATCTCTATTTTTGCCCTAAAGCTGGAGGTTTCTTTCCCAAGAAAGAAACAAACAGCTGGTTCTGTATAAATGAGTGGATAAAGCAGCAGGTACAGAAACAAGCAGCTGTCAGCTGGATTGCTCTAGAGCTGACATGCTTTTGTCAAAACAGGGGGCTATTCTGCTAGGGGCTGATATGTTTGAGTGTGTTTGTACTTCATTGCGTCAGTCCTTTTGTTCCCTCAACTTTTCTTTGGATTACCAAATGTGAAAAATGGTGAATAATTCCCTATTTTACTGTGATCAAATTAAAGGAAAGAAAGGAAGTAGGTGGGAAAAAAAGGAACAGGCAGGCTGAGACTGGGAAAGATATCATGGTTGTTACTCTTGAAAGTAGCAATTCCTTCGGCCTTAAAGGATAGAGAGTTCTAGTCTCCCTCAGTTTGAACAACAGTATTTGAACCTACTGTTCATTTTCCTAAAGGGAATAAATATTCCATAATGGAGAAGGGGAGTTCACATCTCACCCTTCTCACTTTCTCACCTCCCGTGCAAGATTATGTAAGCCTGGGAAGGGGGAGATTGATAAAACCACCTTAATCGTGGTAATGATCAAAATTTTGGGCTCTGCTTATATTACTATTCATGTATTTTGCACAAGTCCAGAGTATTAATACATTTTGTTTTGTAAATTACAGTGTAATCACAGTACATTGTATTGTTGTACAATATTTTATGTTGGGAGTAAATAATCAACTTTCCACCATTCAGAAAAATAGATTTGACTTTATTTTTATTTATATTTTGAATTTACAAACACAGTCAACAACACTGAGAAAATTATATTCTTCACAATAAAATTTTATAGGAGCTGATGGAAATTTAGAGAATTTCAAAATTAATGTTTCTTGCCATGTAAATTATCAAGAACACATTTGTATCTTATACAGAAATTTATGCCCTAACTGTGGTCATCACAAGATCACAGAAAATTTGGAGAAGAGAATTTCTTACGAGCAGAATTATTATATTCAAGTATAAAATACTCATCTCCTGGTTGTTATTAACAATTAATTGGTGTGATGTCAGAAAACTGCTTATCAATCTACAGGAAATAGTAGGATACAGGATCTGTCCCGTAAAGGTTAAAAAGATACAGCAAAACCAACATTCCCTGGGTAATCCAGTAGTACGTAACGATTACAGTATATTTCCCCTTCTTTAATTTCCTGTTGTTATTTTGGTATGTTTATTAATGATTTTAGATTAGAAGAGTGGCTGCCAAAAGTTTTGGAGTAACTCTTCAGGGTTTTAGATTATACAGGATAGTTTTCTCAGCCCTCCAAACCTTTTGGCTATTCTTGATTCTGGTGAACATTACAGATAGTTATCAATTGACTTAACAGCCTGTAAAAAGGATGTGTTTTACATGAAAGAAGAAGCTGGAGTAATGAGAAAAAGGCTGAGCAGGGGAAGAAATAATTTCCCAGGGAGATAACAACATATGGTGATTTCTACTGGGAAATGCATATAAGGATTCAGAGAATGAGTACTGTATTATGGGGCTTTTAAAATCCAATGGCAGCACCAACATCTCTCAGAAAATGGATGTTGAACTGTATCTCAATGTTTTAATAGAGGCAGAACAGCAAAATTGAAAACAATGAGCAGAGTATAGATAACTTTGAAATAGTACTCACCCTCTACATCATACATGCTGAACTCAAAGACTTACTGGAAAAGGCAAAGAAATGCTGCAAAATTATCAAGAGACTAAAGGAAATATTTGAATGGATTTCTCCTGCTCAAAATCTAGTGACGGACACAACACCAACAATTTGAGATGAAAGCATAGTATTGAGTCTTCAGCTCCTGCACATTTTGCTTTGAAAGTAGGACTCATTTTGATGAGTTCCAGCAGGTCAGGGGCTGATCTGTCTTGGTGCAAACTGAAGCAGAGGCAACTCCACCTCTGCGAGTGACATTCGCAGCGGTAGGGGCCTGGACGCTCCTCATTCTATCCACCATGGGTTTCCAGTCCCTCAATGATATCACAAGTGGCATAAGAACTTCCACACTAATTCTAAAATTATACTTTTTTTTTAAACTGAAGTGAATAATATTGTCAGAATAGGATATATCAGATTAAAAAAATTGATCTCACTGGAAAGCTTCTAAAACCTCTTTAAGAGCAATATTCCCAAATGTGTGTGATGTGTTACCTACCTAGTGTCCTTTTCCTTACAGTTTACTTGAGGAAAGAAAAATATAATTAAGGCAATTTTTTTTGTGAAAATCACAAGCTTTTTGAAATATTTTCTCTTAGTTTCCAAGTGCAGAAGCAGTGCTGTTTGTTAGTGATTGCAGTGTTCATATTTGGCACATGATATTAGAGGATCCCAAAGGGTGGTAATCAGTGACCCAGGATTTAGTTGGAAGCCTGTCATTTGTGGTGTCCCCCAAGGTCCAGGACTGAGCCCAGTATTGTTTGACTTACCCATCAATGGCTCTCCATCAATGGCTTGGATGAAGGGACAGATGCCCTCTCTGCAAGTTCACTGGTGACACAAAGCTGGGAGGAGTGGCCCAGAGAGCTGTGCAGCCCTTCAGAGGGATCTTGGCAGGCTGGAGAGATGGGCAGAGAGGAACAGTCTGAAACTCAACAGAGGCAAATGCAGGGTCCTGCACCTGGAGAAGAATAACCTCATGCTCCAGCAAGGGCTGGGGGCTGATCCGCTGGAAAGCAGCTCTGCAGAGAAGGATCTGGCAGTCCTGGTGGACAGCAAGCTCTCCATGATTCAGCAGTGTGCCCTGGGGGTCAAGAAGGATAATGGTATCCTGGGGTGCACTAGGAAGAGCATTGCCAGCAGGTCGAGGGAGGTGGTCCTGCCCCTCTACTCAGCCCTGGTGAGGCACATCTGAAGTGCTGTGTCCAGTTCTGGGCTCCCCAGTACAGGAGAGACATGGAGCTCCTGGAGCAGGTCGAGAAGAGGGCAAGATGATTAAATAACTGGAACATCTCTCTTATGAGGGAAGGCTGAGCAAGCTGGACCTGCTAGAGACAACTGGGAGGGGGTCTCATCAATATTAATAAGTATCTGAAGGGAGTGTGTCAAGATGGAGCCAGACTTTTCTCAGTAATGTCAACCAATAGGACAAAGGGCAACAGGCAGAAACTGATGCACTGATTTTCCCCTGAATATGAGGAAGAACTTGACTATGTGATTGACCATGCACTAGGACAGATTGTCCAGAGAGGTTGTGGAGTCCTCCTGGCTGGAAATATTCAAGAACCATCTGGATGCAACCCTGGGCAGTGTTGTCTAGGATAACCCTGCTTGAGCAGGGAGGTTTGACAAGATGACCTGCTGTGGTCCTTTCCAACCCATTCTGTGATTCTGTGATTCCTGTGCTCTATTCATTCTCAATTGTAACCACTTAAATACGCAAACTATTTATCCTAAACAAGAAATTAAGATATTAAAAAATCATTAAAATAAACATCCATATGTGACTTTTAGTTCTTTTCATGTGAGAGTTTCACTTAGTTTTATAAAATGGGAATTTACTTGCAAGTTTGTATTCTTGTCAATCTTTTATAGAGGATATTTCTTTTACATAGAGTGAGGAGCTGCTTGTTTTATTTTCACTTAGGTAATCTGCTATTCCCTGAAAACTGTAGTGTTTGCAGTTATCTGAGTTCTGCTTTGACTTTAATGTTCTTCCAGGTACAGTAACTTCACCTTACCTTCTTTGAGGTAGGAGTCATCTCATTGATTGTCTTGAGTAAAAGGAAATGGCTCATGCATCTTTCGTACATTATAACAAATGTCCTTTTGCATTATAATTGAATGGTGATTGTTGTGTTCAATCAATGAGAAAGGTTAAGGGAGCTTCTCTGCCAGCATTTTTAATGGAGAAGTCGATTAAGATTCAGTTTAATCATTCTGGCTGCTTCAGAATTAAAGCAACAAAGACCATCAATGGCACTATAATTACCAGTCTTTCTGTAAGTTTACACTGCCATTTATGCAGCCATAAATTTTGTTATAATGCACAGTGTGACCAGGTTAACTTGCTTTGTTTGTAATGCAAAATATTTCCCCTAATTGCATTGTGGATAAGAAATAGTTGTGATGAAGTATATATAATGCAGCCTAATAGAAAAGAGAAAAAAGAAAAACAAAAACCAACCACTCTGTAGAGTCTGACTGAGGTGAATCAGCCTGATAGCTTGTGTTAAATAGTTTAAAGTCATGGCCTTAACCTTGGGACACTAGAGACATATTTTACTTCATTGAACATGGAGACTAGCATCACTCCCAGGTGAGTAAAAAGGGTCAAATATATTATTCTAATCCCTGTTCCAAACAGAGAAAAGGTCATTATACACTACCTATTGCATGCTGCCAAAGAGTGAAAAATTCACATTGGGGACATGGGTGCAAATCTATTTTAGACATGGCCTTTAAAATGTTACTGAAATGAATGATTATGTGGTTTTGAACAAGGAAAAAATCTTGAAATTGATCTCGTTTATTAATTAGTTTGAGCTTATAAAGGTCTTACTATAAATAGCTGGAAGACCAGAAGAAATTGCTCATTTCAAATGAGAGTGAGGCTATAAAAAAAAATTGTTTTCTTGTAAAATTAATACCCATAAGTATGGTTATCCATTTAATAAATGATTCCAAGTAGAAGATGGCAGGATATCTTGATTTTCCAGCTCTTTCAGTAATTTAGAGACTCAGGACACAGGATACTTTTGCTACTTTTCTTTTTCTTTTTTTTCTTTTTTTTTTTTTCTCCTTTTCTCTACAGGAATTTCATTCAAAAGGCATTGAGGGCTATTTTTTCTCCACAGAGAGGGACAAGCTTTGACCAAACTTCTCACTAACTTAGAAACATGCTTTCTCCATGCAGAAGCACAATTTCCAGAGCTCATGGAATCATAGAATGGTTTGGGTTGGAAGGGACTAGTTCCAAGTCCCTGTCATTGGCAGGGACAACTTCCTCTAGACCAGGTTGCTCAAAGCCTCGTCCAACCTGGCCTTGATGAGTCCATGTCATAGAGAAAAATAAATATCCTTCCTATGTGTATAAGTAGGTAGAAGCCTTTTTGTTCCCCCGCAAACTCATATTTTATTGAAAGCTCTACTTCCAAAGTGAACTAATCAAATTTTTATTTCACATTATATAGCAAAGGTATTTGTAAGGTGCAGGAAGACCAGAAACAGTTAAGTTGGTTCCATATTGGAATCACCTGGATTCAGCCTCGAATGTCAGTTTCAGAAAAATTGAGGAAGGAAAAAATCCTTCCTTTCCTAAAAGGAAAAATTCCTTCATGGTGATTCAATAAAATACTATTGTAATTTTTTCCTATCTGCTTTTATAACTCTTTATTTCTATTAATAGCATATTTTATATCTTGTAATTTTGGATTTTAACTGAAGATTAATTGTATTGTGCCCATAGCTTATAGGTTGCTGTTGTCCTAGAAGAGCTTTTACTTCCTTTTCAGCAGGACATACTCTAGTTAGAGAGGATTATCTGACTAACAGCAGTTACTGAATGATAATTAAAACAAAATATCATATCACACAAAAATTGTTCAGTGCACAACTCCTGAGCTTGTTATTTCCTGCATAATTTGGTCTTCTTGGAAAGCTGGGCTTGAAGGTGTAATCAAAGATATTGATATACACAAATCTGGACCTCTTGCTAGCTGTAAAACTTTATGTACACATGGTAGTAAGGTACTGTTCTTTAATGTATTTCTGTACCAAGCCAGCTCTTTCTCTTGCAGGAAATTATGAAAACCACTAAAGAAGACAATTTAAAAATCTAATTCCTTAAATCTGTCTCCAAAGAGGTAAAGACAAACATGTAAATCAGCTGTTTATGAAACATTCATGTTTGAATTTAAAAGGCATATCAGTATACAGTGAGCATCAGTGATACTAGGTCAGAAGCTTAATCCTCTACAGAAAACAAAACTCATACAGTGCGTAGGCAGCCTGGCATAGTTCCTCCAGATTTCATACATGTGAATTAGGATGCGGAGGCTATACCTAATTTAAAAATAAGATTGACTAATCTATTTGAGTGCTTACTGCCTTGTAAGCAGAGAAGAGAGTTGCGTGCCAGAATGGAAATCATATGGGCCGGGAATTCCCCTTCTGTTGACCACAGAAGGTATAGGCATAATCCATCAAGAACAGAATGCATGCCATACTTTGTTCATTAGCATTTAAAGAGGCTGTTTGGCATCAGACAACAAATACAATTCTTGCAAGAACTTGGCAGCGGACTGTTTGTCAGTTAATGACAATCCACAGCTTTTTCAAGGAAATACTAAATGTTCCCAGGGTTATTTCTGAATTCTTTTCAGCATTAAGCTTGAAGTGGGGCTAAGACATTTGTAAAGCAGTGACCAACGTCCAAGAGAAAACATCGGTTCTGGACCTGAAATGGAAAAAATTTGTTGGCAACACATCAACAAATTGTGATGGAATTACAGGATGTGTGATATCACATATCTTATCTTTACATTTATGCATTTCCTAAAATACACCAGTGTGTTTAGCATCTCCATAGGCTACAGTGTTGAAAATTATGCATTTTATTTAGGACTTGGATATCAATACAGAGGATGTGATAAAATACAAAGAGAAAGAAATATATTTTTAAAAAGCCCCAAAGATTTTTTAGCATTAATTATCAGTGGGGGTGAGAGGGTGTTGTTAATTGCTCTATCTTTTCTCTCTCTTTCTCTCTTTTTTTGGTCATAGTTGGGAACAAATTACTAAGCCCAAACGTAGGTCTGATGCACAGCTGTGATGCTACAAGCTACACTGTTTTCTGTAAGTGCTGCAGATTTTATTCTGTCCTTCTATTGTAAGGACAGAAACTACTTGCTATCCCAGGAGGAAGATTTTTATTTTTAACGTTCCATACAACAAAGCTGCCGGTTACTGCTACCTTTCCTTTTTTCCCCCCTACTTTTCCTTTCTTTTAAATATCCAATCAGTGAATATTCTCAGTTAAAGCAATGTATTAAGCAATGAAATAAGCTAGAAGCTGACAGACTCAATCTTGTTCAACCTGAATTGCAAGCTTCACCACTAAAGTTGCATATAGATTTTAAAGTGAAAATGTACTGCTCTCAGTCTTGAAAATACCTCTGATGGAAACCTACCAGGGAGGCTATCAATAAATTATATTTACATACACTTGAAGATACTTTCACATTGAAGAAGTCCTGGAAAAAAGGCTGAGGGTAAATGAAGTCCTGCTCCAGTATCAGCAAACTTTTCTTTCATAAGCTTCACTTACCATGAAAATGAGCTAATAAGTACACAACTGGATCCTATAGCCCATGAACTTCATTGCTAAAGAGGGGTGATAGCAGATCATTCCTGAATTAAATTACTTTGATTTTCTATAGTGTAAATATGGGTTACTTACAGTTTAGTAAGTAACTTAGCATGTTGACAGTGAAAAAAGAAAATAGGATTATCAGGTATACTATATAACCTTATAGCTGATTTCCTTCATGCAGAGAACAGCAGAAAAGTCAAAGTAATATTTTTACATGCTGGAAGTTGGAATACAACTGACTAAGGATCATTATATACCTTTATACAGATTGCTTTACACATTATACAGATTGCTGGCATACCATAAATTAGTCCCCTATTTTTTGATGATGCTGTAATTGTGTTAGTCATATTTAGTTAACACTTGCTACAATCACACTTCAATCTGCTACAAGAGAGGTATCCTATAGCCAGCCTCATTGCCAGGGTGATGCAACTGAGAAGTCAGTCCCCATCAGCTCACAAAATAAGACACCTGTGTTACTACTTGCATGAAATAATTTATCAGTGCAGCAATAAAACAGAAAAGAAGTCACACTGGGGAAAATATGAAGTATGGGTCACTCTGTTGGTGCCTGGAGCTTAGATGGTGGTCAATCAGACTAAACTTTGTTCCTGGTTCTGCTACAGACTTCCTGTGCTCTCTTGGTAAACTAGGAGTTTTCCTGTTGTCTTGCAGAAGTAGCAGGTCTTCCCTTCTTCACATACATATGGAGGATAGGGACTGAAAGACATAGAATTTAGGATTCTGCAGAGCATGGATGTTCATAAAATATACAGAAAAATAAGTAATTATGCATAAATCAGAACGAAACAAAAAAGATTAGAGATAAAGCACACTAATCTATACAGACAGAATGGGTGGAATTCAGCTAGCTGGACCTTAAATCTCTGACCTAGTCCTAGATTTTCTTTATAATAAGTGGAGAACTATAGCCACCTCTATAGCTCAGTTCATCTAACCAAACAGAATCTCCTTTGGAATAAGATGTTCTGCTCTATTGCTTTCCTCTGACTATAAAGAGCCTACAATCATTAGAGCTCACCTCTAGACATGCACACTTAGATGGATGCAGTCCTCCGGCTCTAAGAGAACATGGAGCACTCTCCACGTGCAAGAGCTGCTTTTCTGCTGCATTTTTTTACTACAATGGGTTTTGTGAGTCAGGTTGGTGAGCAGTGTGACACTGGATAAGGCCTCAGTCTTGAGCAGCATTTTAGGCTCTGGGATGTGCAGTGTGGAATTTGAGGATCAAAAGGGAAGGGTTTGAAAGAGGTATAAATCCTTCATATGTTGGTTGACAGAAAAAGCAACATTGTTAATTTACATTGTTAGGGAATTAATAAAGTTCTACATTTTTGTATACATCCTTTTTGGCCCCTGCAATTCACAATGAAATCATTATTTCACATTAATAAAAGTCTGACCCTGCACACATCAAGGTAAGAAAGAGTAGAAGTATATTATGCAGAATGATTGGCAATCATAGGCTAAGGTAGACTGATCATCTAGTTAAATCATAGAATATTAAAAAGGTCAAAGTAATATAGATCTAGCCTAATTAATAGACAATGAAATAAAATTCTGATTCTCATGCCTCAACATAGTCCAGTCCTGAAAACAAAGTACCTACTTTATTTATGAAAGTAGTTCCTTTGACATCAGGGTACTTCGTAAAGGCACGTGGTTCCTTGCCTATGGATTACCTTGCACGATCAAGTCTAAGACTTTAGTTCTTCTATACTGTTGAGGTAGTTTTACTAGAATCCTTAAATTTTTTCATTTCTTATCTGCATCTTATAAGGAAGTTCATATAATCCTTTTTGTCTTCATGAACAGTAGATAAAGATCCAATCCTTTAAAACTTCATTAATATGTTGTCCTAATGATATCAAAGGTATATATAATTCAAACATCAGTTCTATGTCTGTCTTCTGTGGTTTATGTGGATTTCTATTAATATTTAATTTGGTTCATTACCTTATTTATTGTGTGTTGGTTAAAGGAATTCGAAGATGGAGGTTCTGTGTTAACATAAAAGTCTCCTCACACTGAAACAGGAACCAAATATGATGCATGCACAATAATGTTGGGACTTTGTTTATAATAAACATTTTAAATGGCTGACTTTTTCTCTACTAATACTCTAAGTAGGATGATCTATGAGATTTCTAATTTATTCTTGTTTAAAATTTAACCATGCTTTTTTAAAGCATATCAATTTTGTTAATACCATGTAATTAAAACATGTCAGTGCACAGCAAGTTTTAGTCTAAATTAATGACTATGAGAATTATTTTAATTAAATAACCAATTATAGAAAAATCGCAAGCATGAGAGCTGACATTTAAATGAATTTCATTTAAATTGCTTCTTAACATTGTCCCATCTAGGACACTAATGCAAAATGAACTATTGTATCAACATAGATTATCACTATTTTTGTATGCACATAATGTATTCATATTCAATCACTGGAACAGAGCTGAATATTTTGTATTGATCTGAAATGTCTATGAAAAAAATAGTACAGAGCAAGCTGAAGTAAAAACAAAAATCCCCTGTAATACTGTCACACAGTACAGCTGCATTTCTCATTTGCAGACATATGTTTTCATATTTCAGTTCTTCATTCACTTATAAATTCAGTTTTCCATTTAATGCAGGGTGAAATTCTAAAATTGCCGAGCTTTCAAGTGCCTTTTAAATTCTATGTCTTTTGTAAATACACATGAAAAATCATGATGGGCGGGCTATTCAGTTTTCATTTTGGATTTTAAAAAGATCTGTTAGAAACATTTGCTTGAATACATTTTGCTCACTTTTAACTGGAAAGAATAGCCTACATAGTTAACTAAATTACTCTTCTGCACTGCACAAACTGTTACTGCATTTCTCTAACAATCACATTCGATTTAATCAGACACATGGTGCAAACTGTGCCAGGAAACTCCTGAAGCTATATTTAAAAGTGAGTAACAGTGTAATACATTACAAAATTGTTCTTCTCTACTGTAGCTTTAAAGATGTCACAGGAAAAGGGGAAAAAAGACTCCTGTATTTTTGTTCATTGATTAACCAGTAATGTTATGTATAAATAATGTATTTGACAGTATGGCAGCCCACTTGGGACTTTGTGCCATTTACTACAAAATAGGATGCAACAAGCAACTGAGCAGCAAGAGCAAATTAAACATCTTTGCTCGGTAACTTCAGCATTTTTATTAGGTGGTAAACATCACAGTGAGAAGAAAAGCAGACACAGATATTTCAATAATATTAATATTAATCATAATCTAAGTAGAGACACAAAATAATATTTATACATCCCTGAAAAATTATTAACCTGTGTAAGAAATGTTTTGTCCTGATCTCTTTACTTTTTGTGGATATCCTGTGGAAATCAGTAGATACAGCCATGGTATAAAACCAGAATTTTGTTTCAGAGTATCGCAACAGAATTCAGCCAATTATTATGTATAATTTTCTCTTGTTGACTTGTAACACAGAGATATCACTGCAGTATGTACTGAAGAATTTGCAAATTATATTTTTAAAACTACTGCCCTTGTGATGTGCTGGCAATTTAAGTCAAACTAAATGAATATATTAGAACTTGCTATTGTTATTAATTTTTTTGTAAAGGAAGAAAAAAGAAGCTCATTTTGTCTGGCAAAGGATGATTTCACAATCAGATATTTATCTCCATGTTCATATGTGATCATTTTACATGAAATTATTTTCCTCCAATCAAGTACAAAAAACAAAAAAACCAAACCAACAAACAAAAAACTTTATCAAAATAAAAATATTAAATGGCAATTTTATGTAGTTATCATTAAAAACAATAGTATTTGTACTCTTAAATTAATCCAGAGGAGTTAGGTAGACAAATCTTAATGAAAAACAGTGTGAGGTGTCAGCCCAGCTCCCTTTGCCCACTGTGGAATTTCCAATCACTGCACTAAATATTGTTAAATGGAACAAGTGAGTATTATTCAACATGATTCAATACCCTAGACCTTGAATTTGTAACTGTTATCACTAAATCACGTGATCACTAAATCAAAGTATCTTTCTGTGTATTGAACTAAATACCTAATTTAGACTCTCGACTCGTTGTCCTTTTCACGCACTGCAAAAGCTGCAGTTTATTTCACATCTACAGAATAATTAATCTAATATCTCCTCATACTTAATAGTTACAATGGTTAATGTTTATACCTGAGGTAATTCCCATTGCACAGTGAGGAGGATTATCCACTTGATTAAAAATAAATCTTTTCACCCCTGCACTTGAATCTGCACCTCCCTGGGGAAGCTGGCCATAATTTGCCTCTTGCTGTACCTCATTCTACAAGTGATGAGCCCATTTTGCATGGCCAATATTGCATATAACACTGGGCTTTAAACAGGACAGTAATTCAATCAGGGCTTTTTTTCCCAGGTCCATCTGGGACCAAATTCCTGTTACTCAGTTGTTGCTAAAACCTGAAAGTCATCAGTTATTTCCCAATGTTGCAGCTCAGGAGATGCTGCAGTTGTTTTTATCTCAGAACATGAAATAAACTCAGCTGGAATGGTAGTAACTGGAGTTGTAGCAAATGGAAAATTGTTGCTGACAGACTAACATCCAGTCTGAGATACAGAGAAATAGAGAATGGGAAAGACAAAAAGGCAGGGACTGAAGAGACAACGGGCAAAGTTTATCAGGCTGATTTCAGCATCCTAAGGAGATTGGCACCTAAACTGGGATTCACAATGGCTGATATTCTTACCCATTTAAGAGCCATGCTAAGTGCCTCTATGAATCTTGACCCAAAAGCTGCACAGGTACCTAAGTAGGTTGGAAAAGTCATTTGTGTGAAAGCAAGCTTCTAATTGTGACTCACCAGCCCTGCAAATTTTCAAATTATTTGTTGTTACCTGGCTGCATATACTTATTGTTTTTATTCTGTAGGATTGTAAATGCTAGACCATGTCAAATGGACACATGCTTAAGGTGAGTCAAAGGAAAGGCAGCTTCATGCTCAACTGATAGGTTCCCTGCAAGTCATATATGTCTGCTTCAGAAACAACTGTATGCTTTGACTTTGATTTGTAACCCTCTTCTGTTTTTTTATTATCAGACCCAACAGCTCTGGGGGAGTAAGCTGGATGCTAGTCAATCTCATATGTCATCAGCAAAGTTATTCTATCTCCAAGTTTCCCTCTGGAACGCCAAATGCCTCCCTTATTTGTACTTTCACAAACCTGCTGGAGACAAGGTGTCTACTCAATTGTAACAATTTGGCCTGAGAAAATTTTATTGTTGACAGTGATTTTCAGATCCCAGTACAAGGTTTTCACTGCTGGCAGTTAAAAAAAAAAATATTTTTATGCCCAGTCTGAGTAAAACTAATGCAAATTCAGAGACAGAGCAAGAGTAGAGAGAACTCTACTGTGCATTTTTGCAATACGTTTCAGAACTAGTTTCCTCCTCATCAAAAAAAGTATCTCTATAAATTAGTCCAGGGTGATCATTTGCCACATGAGGATTCATAAATCTTTGAGGAAGGCTCTACAGAGGGATCTGGACAGGCTGGATCGGTGGGCCCAGACCAACTATATGAGGGGCAACAAGGCCAAACACTGGGTCCTGCCCTTGGGTTACAACAACTTCATGCAGTGCTACAGGCTGGGGGCAGAGTGACTGGAGAGCTACCCAGTAGAAAAGGACCTGGGGATGCTGGGGGACAGTGGCTGAATATGAGCCAGTTTGTGCCCAGGAGGCCAAGAAGGCCAAAGGCATCCTGGCCTGTGTCAGCAACAGTGTGGCCAGCAGGGCCAGGGCAGGGATTGTCCCCCTGTACTCGGCACTGGTGAGGGCACATCCTGAATCCTGTGTCCAGTTTTGGGCCCCTCACTGCAAGAAGGACACTGAGGTGCTGGAGCGTGTCCAGAGAAAGGCAACAAAACTGGTAAAGGCTCTGGAGCACAAGTCCTGTGAGTAGTGGCTGAGGCAGTTGGGGACGTTTAGCCTGGAGAAAAGGAGGCTTAGGAGTGACTTTATCACTCTCTACAACTGCCTGAAAGGAGGTCAGGGGTCAGTCTCTACTCCCAGGCAAGCAGCTACAGGACAAGAGGAAATTGCCTGTAGCTGCCTCAGTGGAGATTCAGGCTGGACATCAGGAGGAATTCCTTCACAGAAAGGGTTATTAAACATTGTAATGGACTGCATAGGGAGATGGTGGAGTCACCATGCCTGGAGGTGTTCAAGAAATAACTGGACATGGCACTTAGTGCCATGGTCTATTTGATAATGTGGTGGTCAGTTAAAAGTTGGACTTGATCTCAGTTTTTCCAGTATAAATGATTCTGCAATTCAGTGATTTGTAATAGTCTTAAGCAAACTTTCTGAAGTCTGGTAAACTTCCTAATGAGTCTGAAGAAAGCTAGGGAATGTGCTGCTGTATTTGCATCAAGGAAATTGTCTTTTCCTACGGAAAGAACAAATCTAAGCATAACGCCAGATGAGAAAACATTCATAATGTTCTATTCCAGTAGACAATTATGGTAACAAATCAGGGCAGATTTTCTTTTGAATAAAGATTACTTCCCCAGTTTTATTGCCCAGCTCTGCTAGAAGTCCATCCATAAGGAAGTGACGGATGCTATGTAAAATTCAAGACGGAGCACCAGCAGCACTAACTGCTTCATGGCATTCTTCTGCCTAACAGTTTAGACCACATTGAACAGAATTCTTGTACATATGGAATTTTGCCCAAGTATCAGGGGGTGCAATCTTTACAGTCTCGCTAAGCTCTAAAGAATGTCCCGACTAAACGGTGAGTAGCAGTGTTCAGATCCATCTCACAGAGAATGAAGAATGATATGGACAGTTTTACAGCAGTATTTGAAGTGTATTTGAGTTTGTGAGGGGAAGCAAAATCATGCCATCTCCTGGTTTATATGCTATTCCGTCAGTTACCTACATGCTCACTACTAATAAACTCACATCTCAGCTGTTGTAAGTGTTTAATTTCCAGGCTACTCCAAACACAGATTTTCAGCCAACTATTCAGGGAGTAATTTCATAATCTCTAAATGACCTGCAGAACACATTTTAGTAAGGATACCCAAAACTAATACAGAGAACTGAAGTGATAAAGGAAATACAAAAGATCTTTGTGAAGTTCTCCCTTAGAAAAGGACACCATGTTTCACGACTGAATTTGTCTACCTTCAGGTTTCTGCTGATGGATCTTTTCTCTGTCTCTCTTCTCTTTCCTTTCCTGCTGTATTAAGAATCTTTTCTACCTGCAAAAGCCTTCTCTCCAAATGAGACACATGTTCATTACAGCCATGTTGACTATTTTTCTTCTAGGTAAGTGAAACAACTTGAGCTCTTTAAGTTTACCACTCCTCAACCTAATATCTTTTGTAGCTCCTTTCAGAACTTTTCTCAGATTACTATTGCAACTGTCAAGTGTGACAGAAAAACTAGGCACAGTATCCCTCTATTACATTTTTTTCAGTGTATCTAAAAGATTCACACTTGCTTCTCAGCACCCTACTTCTGAAATATTTGGGGATTTTATGCTCAGATGAACCTCACGGCATCCTCTATCCCTCAGCTGGAAGTTTCTGCCTCCTCTTCCTTAAACACAACTGCTCAGCACGCACATGATCCTGTTTTGTATGTGGAGTAAAATAAGGCTGCCAATTACTGTCGTCTGGCCCAGGCACAACAACACATCAGCTGTTCCAACAGTGTCATGAAAATTATATGAGAACTCTCCAGCTTAGCTCTCAAATTATCACAATAGAAGGCAGCAATTCACAGAACCATAGAATAACTCAAGCTGGAAGAGACCCATAAGGATCATCAAGTCCAACTCTCTGCTCTAATATCTAATAGTTTTTCAGTCACAGGACACAGTTTGTTTTCATTTAAGTGTGACTCCTCTGCTCTGTTTCTAGATGGAATAAGTTTGCATTTGATTCTACTAAGCAGAGTTTGCTCTGTATGAAGTTGTTATATACTAAACAACTTTAGGGGAGAGCTTAAACTATCGCTGTTACTGGTATAGCCTATAGGAAAAGCATAAGGTAGTAGTTTGGGTTTGTCTAAATGTAGAAGAAAATATACTCCTTTTATTGCTCCCATCTCAGTTAATGGTAAATTATTATCTGTTTATTCATTACTCTTTTATTGCTTCTCCTTATTTTTGTTGCTAGGAATAAGAATCCTGCCAAGAGTTTAAACAGGACAGACTCTTATCTGCATATTTATTCAGCCTAAACAAGAGTATTTGCCTAGCAACTTAAACATGTATTTTGGTCTTAAGACCTTGATAGAAAATAGAAAATAAAGATTTTTTCAGGAATACTGTATGTTATAAAAGCAATCCTGTAGCCTAAATTCATTCTATGTATCTTGATACCAAACACATAGACAAAGAGAAAGAAGCAGTCTCTTCCACATGGCAATTCTAGCTTTAGATAAGCTGAAATGTTATATTTGAAGAAGAGGAATGTTCTTAGAATTTCTTCTGCTGGTTGAGCTGAAAAATTAATAGCAGTTAGCAAAAAATAAGTGGCAACAGAAAAAATAAGAGGGTAACAGAAAGCATTAAGAAGAAAGTGAGGTCATTATGCTTTCCACATTTGGAATCCATTGGAGCAGGCAATTACAGAGACAGCAAAAGGGATTTCAACTTCCACTCTTTTGTCAAACTACAAAGCAGGATTTTAACAGAAAATGAGTAGGCGAGAAGTTAGTCTTATTTTAGGTGTAAGTCCATCTGCTGGCAAGTCCAAAGTCAGCCCAAAGAAAATCATGCTTTTAAATCATCATGATAATGGTGGATAACCTTACTTAGCAATGAAAATAAATTATCAAAAGATTTGTTGGAATCCAGTGCCAAAACCTGAAATCCATAGCCTCAGATCATAGGAGATTAAGCAGATGCATTGTGAAACAGCTTTCATATCTGCTTGCTGTGTGCAGCTTCTTATCACTGCATTGATTGTTCCAATCTATAGTCATAATTAAAAAATTAAGATTATTTAAAAGCAAACTGAAATCTTTTGCAGTTCTATAAAGTTATGTGCAGTTATGCTCCTGCAAGGAGCAGGGAGTGATCTTTATGGGTCCCTTTCAACCTGAGATATTCTAGGACCCTATTATTCTATTAATTGCCCTCATACTTATGCCTATCTATTTCCATTTAGACTACTGGTAGCCTGAAGTTAGATACGAGAGTTATACAAGATGAAGTCAGGCTTACATGCTTATGCTCCTAAAGTTTCCCTGGGTTGTTGCAAAAAGCCTTTTGCGTGTACTGTTTTTGATGTTTATAATATCCAAAAAATGGACCACTTAAAAGAAATTTTATTAAAAATCCTATAATAATCCTGTATGGTTAAGGTAATGAAGTCCATGGCAACAATAAGTAAGATGCCCACAATTTCCACAAGAAATGATTAGTTTCCCCTAGCAATGATTTTTGGCATTCAAGATACTTTCTATGGATGCAGAAAAATGGGGCAGGGTTGCGGCTCTTCCCATTGGTAATAAACTATTCCATAAATAAACATTTGCTCTGTTTCCTTCTTAGGAAAATTACCTTTACTGTTTGGATAGATTTTCCAATATATAGGTCAATCTGTCCTAACCTTTTCTGAAGGAAAATGAGAAATGTTCCCTATGAACAACAGGAGACATATTGTATGTAATGGCACTGTTTGCAAACACCAAATTGCAGCAGACTCAAGAACTGCAATATAAAGCTATCAATTAATTTTGTTGTAACTGTATGCACCTGTGAACAACTGCTTAATTAAAGAGGCAAACAGAAATCTCTCACAATAATGTTTCAAATTACTTACATTTATGTGACTCAATTAGTTGAGTGGATAAATACAATTGGAAAGCTGCCATGTGGACTTCTGGAAATAAAGAAAAGATAGAACTGAAGAGATACAAAACCAAATGGGAGGATTCAGGCAAATAAATACAGATAATTCTCAGAGGTTCATAGAACTATACAAACAGAGAAGATAAAAGAAAAGGATTCTGTGCAAATATATATAAATACCTCATTTACTGTCACAGAGGTATGTGTTCACAGATGGGAATATTAAGGGGATTTTTTGCTGTGGTCAGAATATGAACAAGGCTCAGATTTGCTTTCATTTTGCCATCAGATGTATTCATCAAATTCCCTTTCCCCTTAGGGAGTGGCAGAGATATTGCTGCAATTTTAGACATAGTAGAGCGTCTTGCCTACCTTCTAAATGGTCCTCCAAAAAGGCACAGGTCTTCCATAAACTTTGCCCTATCTGATTGCCTAAATGCCTCAGATACCTTGCAGATGTTTGTATCAGGAGTGCATTTCTGAAACAATCTCCTACACGTTTCCTTTTCTGAGCTGTGGTTCCCATTACAAAGTGGTTCCAAAGCCAGTGAACAGGTTTGGGGGATTCTAAACTAAACTGGAGAATGTTTTCCACATGAGCGCACCAAGTTCAGCCTCTGGGATCGGACTACAAATAGTCCAAAGTGAAAAAATGTGATATGAGAATGGTGTGGACACAATCTTGAGCACTGCAAGAGCGCTCCTCTTGGATTTCACGAGCTCATGATGCAGACGTAGCCTGAAGCATTTAAAATTACACCAGACACATTAGGCAGTTGAATTCCTTCTTCATTTTCATCTGCCTGTTTCAGAATAGGATTTAACCCCATATACATGCAAGCCCATTGCTGAAAAAGCCTTTTCCTCACCTCCACATGCAGTTCAGTGTTGCTCAGTAGCATTTCAGGGAAGCCTGCTGCTGACAGACGCTGTCTGCAATGGGTTGTTTTGTTAACACTGGATGATTGACGCTGGGGGACAGGTAAACAAATCGGGCTTTCCCTTCCAGAGAAGCCCCATTTTAGAAGTGGCAGAGAGGATAAGAGGCAGGATGGATTCGACTTAAAAGTTCTTTCAAGTGTAGTGCCCAAAATATGTTCTAGATATTGCTTGTTAACTCTGGCTTCTGAACAAAACCCCTTCTAATTTTTAAAATGATTTTTAAGAATACCTGTCTTACCTTATCTCTTATAATGCCTTAGTCCCAGGTATTCTGTTCCTTAAAGAATGACCGAGTACACCTGACTTGGTATTTGGGTCAATGATTTGTACATTACAACTGAGCAGTGGGATATTCTTCCAGGTGGAGAGGGGAGAAAATATCCAGGGCAGAAGAAGGAGCAAAACCTAATGAAAGCCAAGAGTGAAAATGATCATTTTCCGTGAAAAAAGAAAATCATTAAACCATGTACCATTTTAGACTTATATTCAACAAAGGCATCAGTTTTTTGGGTCTTTGCCACTGTGGAATACTTACTAGCATATTGGTTAATAACAGAAAGGCTTTCAATATTCAAATGCATACAAAAATTGCTCTCATAATATTTTTGAAATTCACATTGAAATGAGTTTTATTAGGACACAATTATTCATGGGTTTTAAAAGAATATCTGTCCCTTTGAGGTAGAAGACCTACCAGTGTATTTTGGATGTTTCATGACACCATTTTCACTATGCTAGTATATTAAAATTACTCTATATTCAGTTTTCTTTACTTTCTTTCCTTTTTTACTTTTGATTTCCCTCAACTTTTCTATTTATCATTTTTTTATAACTTCAGCTTGAAAAATTATAATTTTCCTCATAATAATTGCTTAGATTTTTACTTTAATTCTATGTTTTCCATTTAGATCAAGGTCATAAGATAAGTATAGCTGACCCTACTGTTATTTCCCTTCCCCAAAAAATCAAATCATGCAGGTAAATGCAAAGAACCCAAATAGATTTGTTAGCCAACCCAATCTGGCTAGGAAAATCTACCTGCAACCCATAGGACAAAACTCCTCACACTTCTAATTGGAGTCAACTACCCAGCTGACAGGCAAATATGCTTTTGAGGGCTCTTCTGCTGCTGTGATGATAGCATCTTGAGGTTGATCCCAGATGGAGGGGAGGGAGGTAGAACTGAGAGTCAGAGAGTGTGACAGTCGCTCGTCTATCTTGGAAACACTGAGGAACTTGGAAATGTGAATTAAATTAGGCTGTGCTTTCATGAACACTTTATTTCAACTTAAGTACAAAATGCTGTTAAAGAAGATGATCCCTCCAATCTCTTCTCTCTGTCTCTCTGTTCCCACTTTTTCCCTTGTGCCACCACGTGAGATCTTATGCCTACCTTGTAAGAGAGATCTGGGAATTGGTCCAACACCCAGTTCCCAAGTACTAAAACTTTTGAGTTGGATCAGTTCCTTTTGCATAAATGCTGATGGGGGGTGTGAGAGTGGGACATGCGGGCAGAGGAAGAATTGAGGGAATTAGCGCTTTCAGTAGTGGTTTGGGTTTAAATCATCTCAAAGCAATCGTAAGCCACAGTCTGAGTTGTCCACAGGGTGGTGAGTGCAGCCCTGAGCCAACAGGACCAAAAGCCGGCACTGCTCTTCTCAGACAGCAAATATGTAGTCCTTGGATAACACAGAGGAAAGCTTCCACTTTTAGCACTTGCTGCAGTTCTTTTAAGACTCGTCAAACTGATGTAAACTGCATTGCAATCTCAAAGATTAATTGTAATAGAAAAATGAGCTTTTTAAAAAAAGCGAGAACAATTTCAAATGATTAAAATTAGAAAAATCCCATGCTTTTTTTTAATTTTAATTTTTCTTTTATTATGTGTGTATTTGTTATGTGTTCTTTTGGGGGCAAATGATTCAGGTGTCATAATTATTAAATGAACTGAAAGTTGCTTCTGTCAAAGTCTATTTTGACTATTACTGAGGTAATCAAAATATGCTTGTTTAAAAAGAGAACGTAGGGATAAGGGAGCTAATGTTTTCAAAAGCAATATAGAATACCGTTTCCCAGCTACTTTTGAGTGATAGATAATTGGGATTTTTCTTCTCCATGCTAGATGTCAATGTGCTACACATCAGTAACAAATCAAGCAAAGGTCCTATGTCAAAAAACCTGGCATCTTTGAAAGTTCCTCTATGCTTTCCAGCACAGCAGGAAATACCTTCAGTTATCTCCTCCTGTTCAATGCAACTGTGAGGATGGAATTTGCATGCTATTTGTACAACTGGTATCCAAAGTGGTGAGAGGCAGGTACAAGGCTGCACAGTCATGGCACAGTAACCCACCAGAGTCCCATTATATGTCACTGAGTGAGAGTGCAGAGTGCAGGGCTAAACCTGTTGAACCCGTAGGACTCTGACCCTGTGTGATGTCTGCTATGCACTCCAGAGTGAAGGCTAAGGGCCAAAAGGATACATTCTTTCTTTTCTTTCAGTATGTCCTAAGCCTAATTTCAGTAGCAGGGTTGCTGTAGGAATACTGATGAGTTAAATGAGGAATGTGTCTTTAAGGTGAAAATTGTGCTCAGTTCAGAAAAGTTAATCTCCTTCCTTCCTTCCTTCCTTCCTTCCTTCCTT
>WEKY01060691.1:3643-40439 GCA_013390045.1 Picathartes gymnocephalus | reverse complement strand
TTTTCACTAGAGAACGTAAAGAAAGAATGCTATTATTAGACAATATGGGGCTAGGAAAGTAGACATGGAAGAACTAGGATGAAAAAACGATTTTGGGAAAGGCTGAGCTCACTAAAAGGGGTGGGAGGGGGAACACAACCCAAAGTAAACAGAGGGTAAAGAAGGCATAAGAAAAGTGGAGCTCAGAGCATCAGCAGATGTTCATTTGCTGCAGGGTAAATGTCCTGCAAAAACAACCTTCTTGCTAAAGAGTGAGCACAACCAAAGTCAAAGGAGGATACCATAAAGGAAAATAAAAGTCAAAGAAAATGATACTGAGTATCACTCAGAAAGTGTTTTACACAATAAAGTGAATGAAAGGGGAAGTAATTTGTAGGTTCTCCCCCACTCAGAGGCATCTGGAATCAGAGTTTATGTTGCAATCAGTTTAATTGCAGTTCATGGTACAGGTACCAGCTGAGATTGTGGGTGAAAGTTTGTCCCTGGTTAAGTAAATGACAAAATTCTTATTACCTCCAGTGGGTCTATGAATTTGCCACCTGAAATTGGGTCTTCTCATAGGAAAACCGTTTGCTTAAGTAAAGTAAATTAATTTATGCACTCAATAAGGAAAGGTAAGTATTTAAATATGCATGAGAAAAATACTTAGCTTGGCAACAGCGTAGGAAACATACTAGAGAAAAATTGAGTACACACCTCAAAATGAGACTTGATAGGAAACTATTTTATTTTTAAATTAAAATAATTTACATAATACAATATATTTGTTCTGAATTCTATAAAAATAAATAAGACAAGTTCCCTGCCCTGGAGAGATTTCATTCTTAATAAGACATGACAAACAAATGCAAGGAAAGTTAAAACAGATAGAAGAAAAGAAAACTGAAAACCTGAGATATTTAAAACCAGAAATGTAAAGGTGGGGGGGAAAATGGAATAGCAAGTTGAAGGTATAATCTAGGAATCATATTCGGTCACAAGATTCCTTGCTTGTGCAGAATTGTACAGAAACTCCATGCACCTTGCCCAAATTCCAAGTGTGTCCCTTGTGTCCCTTGAACTACATAGTTGCTAAGAAATTTAAATTTTAACAACCCATTTAAGTTTACAAAATATTTTGAGATGATGTCTTTTATTTCCCACCTGGCAGAATCAGTTTTCTTAAAAAGTTGATTGAAAGCTTACAAGAAGAGCTGATCCTCATCCAAATAAAATATCAAACACTTGAGCAGTCATTGTCTGTGTATATACTAAATATTTATATGTGGTTTTAAATTTCAGATTGTTTTCTCTATTGAGCCCTGAGTTCTTTCAAAGAAGAGGTCAGTGAATGGATTCAAAACATAAATATATCTCTTTGCTAGAATAATGTTAAGATAGGTCTCCTGTCAGCTGCCCACCAGTTCACTGCTTACTGTAAGTGATGTTAATTAATGTTAGTTAATGACCAACACTTTTTAAAATCCCCAAGTAGCAATCCCCTACACCATAATCTCAATATTTCTAAATCTATGTATTTAACAGAATGGCTCAGGAGAGATTTGATAAGGTAAGGGTCAGCGTAAGACCCTCCTTGACTGAACTGCTTCTGGAGGACCTTCAGGCAGACACTTCTGTGATGGGGCCTCTCAGGAGAGATTTTGCCTGAGTTCTTCCAAAATTTCTTTCTTGCTCATAATTATCCATCTTGAAATTTGGAAAATGGCCACTGCACAATCACAGGCATCTGTCTAACTGCTAGGAAGGTTACTTGTATATCATATTTCCTAACAGGGAAGATGACCAGGCATCAGAGTGGGGAACTGAAAAAGCAAGCTAAACAGCTTAAACATTACAGATATAAAGGAAAAGGAAAGGGGCAGGCTCTTACATCTTTGGATTCTAGAATACTTTCTCCAAACTTAAATATTTGTGATCTGGATGCAATTTAGGTGAGAGGGTAGGCTGAAAACTCAGAAGGAAGAGAGATTTTAACTTAATGAATGGCTAAACCAATGGAGAGATGAAAATACTACATACTGCTAAGGTATTTTTAATAAAATAGCTTCAATTAATTTAGCCTGCAGAAAAACTGGTTAGTGATGGATAATACATTTTTGTAGAAGTGAACCAGCATGCTTCTTTTATTATAGCAATTTAAAATTTTATTAATATAATGTAAAAAGAGGTACTTTTTGAAAGATTAACACCAATATCTTCAAGTATTGGCTTAATATTCAGCATACACATAGCATTCTTAAAAAGTCAGTGCATATTAAAACAATTTCACTGCACAGTCATGCTTCATGTAATTTTTTATACCATTCTCGATGCCTCAAGATCCTTTCCTTGCACTAAATCCTCAGAAAATTTAAACCTCACGTTGTCTGCTACTGGATTCTGGCTGATAGTATTATCATTTCAGTGGATGGCACCCTAGACCACGTCATTGGGAAAATTGTTTTACTACTGCAGCTTAAACACATTGACATAAATTATGCCTTTATAGTAGATAAGGTAATAACCACAGTACGTAAGAGTAATAACAACAGTGAAGAGATTTTGAAGGTGTAAGGAGCATAAAGAGTGATGCAACATTTTGGAAAACAGAAAGTTAAAAAAACTCTGTTTCAGAGAATTGTGAGGACAATCTGAGGCCTGTTTTGAAATCAGCTGGGAAGAGGGTCTCAAATCCTTTCAGCTTTCTCACTGAGTCTAATGACAATTATCCCAAAATAGAAGAGTGATTACATAGGTCGGCTCTTTCAGAAAATCTCTTTATCTTCATATTTATCTTCTTGAAAATCTTAAAACTGCTAGATGTATATGGTCAGAAGTAACGCTACACTTATCCCACAGTTGGTGTATCCTTATCTATGCTATTTCAAATCCAGTCTCCCTTATCCTCTCCTGCCTATTTCTGCCAATCTGATCCCTATGCTTGCAATAACCTTCTTATTCCTTTGTGCGTTTAAGTTACCAATATCAAAGCATTAGAGCCATGAATATTAGGAAGTGCAAAGTTGGGATTGCAATTCTATAATAAAACAAACATTCTTTGCTATATCTCCTGTGGGTAAGGTGGCCCTGGACAGAGGTGCATGGCCTGTGGTCTGAAGAACAATTAGCCATTATGTCCTTACCAGCGCAGTACTTCCCTGATTGGTTTGTTCAAGCAGGGTGATTAACACTGTAGGCTTCCAAATTATCTAGTTAATGTTTTAAGCAGTGGCGTAAAAGCACAACAGGTAAGTTGCAAAACAAAAGCTGTTCATACATACATCATTATGCATGGGCAGATTGAAGCCCTTATTTAAGCAAGGTTGATTCCATAACTCTGCAGTAATAACACTTATCTTTTGCTTGGTTACTCAGCCTTCCAAAATCCTATGCTGTCCCAGACGATGAATATGATTCTAAAGGAAGCTTTCTTTTTATTTTTATTTTAATACTGTCTTGGAGAAAAACTTTTTAGTTTGTTTTCTAATTAGACACTCCCAAAGATCAAGAATTAGAGTGCTTGCTTCATCTTTAAACAGCTGGGTTCCCAGCTGGGTTTGTGTAATGACTTCACTAATTTCCTTTCTTTTAATGTGTTTGTTTTCTATTGGTTAGATGCATTGTTTGGAGTTGTAGTTCCTTTGCAAATAGTACTGCTTCCGCTGTTTTAGTTATCCTGCAGTGGATTCTATAGCTCTGATTTATGAGCTAACCTATTTTATCCAAGTCTGCTTTATGATGAACCATAATAATTTTTAGGCTTTCTAGTTTTTCAGCTGCTGTTTGTTTTCAGGAATCTAAAAAACACTCTTCCAAGATATCATTACATGTTAGCAGAATGCTTCCACGTATAATAAAATATCTTTAGGATAATTTCCTGGAAACTTCAACACCCTCATTAGTAGCTTTCTGTGTCTTATCAATCTTATACATTTGTCATTCACAAGACTGAACTTTAAATTAAGGGGATTTTGTTGAAGCTTAGAGTCAAGAAAACATGATGGTTTAAATTCCTGGAGAAATTAGCACTGTAAAATTGTAAGGTTTTGAATTTGTCATTAAAATTACCTTTTTTATGAAACTCTATTTTCTATCAAAAGAGACACTCCGCACTCCGCATTTTGTATGTTAAATCATAAGAAATGTCACGAGTTTCAATATTTTTATGTGTGTATTTGTTTTTAATATGTGATTTTGATTTTGCCTTGCAGAATTCTTTAAAGACAGGAAAATTCTCCTTCTAAAAAGAAGTTTCCATTTTCTTTTTTGTAGTACAGGGACCTACAGCTTGAATATATACCTGCAAAATTTTTAGCTCTCTTTTCACTTCTTTATCCATGTTAATTAAACTAACTATTCTTATTTCATGGAAGGGGAGACAGGGCAAAACCAATGCTTTGCTACATAACTACTAATACTCTACACGTCTTTATTTGTAGTTTTCTTCTTTTCTACTTCTTAAAATTTGCCCCTTTTTTCCCCTCTCACGTTTTATGACAGAATTCACATAATTGCATGTATTTTCTTTCTAAGGAATTCGGTAATTTTTGGTCTCCAGCAGAGCTTGATCTTTTTCCCTGAAGTCAGATAAGACAATCAGTGGAAAACAAGGACTTTCAGGGACCTGCTGACATAGCCAGAGGAGCAGGTCTGACGGGCCTTACTGAAAGAAGTACCACGCAACAGAAAACACACCGAGGCAGGATTACAGCCCTTTCGCTGAGGGGTGTCCACCCTCTCTGCACAGAACGCGCTGACTCCTACTCACCACTTAACACTGCAGCCAGAGCCAGCCAGTGGAAGAAGGTTTTCTTGGACACTGGAAACAGTTTGCTCTGAGCTTTGGAGGCAATTTCAGGCACTTTCCTGTTTCCATCCCTATCAACTTGTTGCTGCCAGTTCCAAACTGCCCTTCAGCTGCCCTTGCTCCTTTTCTTGGTGTTCCTGCATATGCCAATAATCTGCTTTCAATTTAGATCTGATAAAGGTAGACTTTACCTGAAAAAATGTTTTGTGACTGGACACAAGGCAAAGCTGGGGAAAGTTCCAAGACAAATAAAAATCTCTGTCATCCTTTTGTGGAACAAGCACAAAGGCCAGAATTTGAATTGCCTTAATTTAAATCCTGTGGACCATAAGACTGCTGAATCTCATGTGTCACTCTGGAAACTTGACTGATTTCTCATAGCTACTATTTATATAATAACTGTATTGTGAAATTTTTAGAGATGGCTCATGGCAATACACTCTGCCACTTTATAAAATAAGTTTATCTGGAGATTATCGAAAACTCAAGAGTGAAATTATATAGCTCCTTAATGTAGTGTGAAGCCTATTCTATTCAGTATAAAAACATTTTTTTCTTCCACACCACACAAACTATGTTTTTAAATACCTGGAGTGTATACAATCATCATCCGTACTGTAAAAGACAGAATTCTTCTGTGAGATACTAATGTTCTATTTTTAATTTACTGTTGTCTAAAATACACACCAGTTATTATGTTTATTCTCAGAAACCAAGTGTTCTCATCTCAGGGTGGGGATCTTTTGTTTTGTTCTATGCAAGCAAAAATTGCAGCCTGTAAAGTAATAGTGCAATGTAAGGCCAGAAGGCACAAACGTTTTTTCTTACAGTCACAGCCATTTTTCAGGAACCTGCTTTATGGACTAGACATGCTGTGAACTGCCACAACTCTGGCTGACTCTGCTCAGAGACAGCATGGATCTGGCTGAATTTATTAGCTCAGGCACAAATGCAAATATGATTATTCTGCTGCCAAAGCCAGCTTAGATCCAAAAAGAGTCAAGCATCCTTCATATGGCAGAGAAATGAAACAAACTCCTGTAATTTAAGCTGTTCCTGTGCTAGCCAGAACCCATGTTTCAACACTGTGTTCCCAAAATTAGAGGTAGAAAGGAGAGTGATGCACTGCTAATAGTTTATTAATGTTACTGAGAGCCTACAAAGTATGTCTACACTGATAAAATAAAAGAAGACTGGAGAGAGTGCTGAAGCACTGGTCCCTGTTTATCCACATTGTGTGATTGCTAGTTTGTTCTCTGGATTTTTTTCCAGAGGTCTTGATCTCATCCTTTTCAAAAAAAGTGTGTCTAGGGTGGAGCGTCCTGGTTTGAAGGACAAGTATGTGCTGAGGAAGGCAGGAGCCTCCCCTGGAATGGAGAATGTGAACCCCTTCCCTCCGAATTATTGTAATTTTGAAATTAAGGGGCTTTCAGGCGAGGATATTGGAATAGGAATAACAGTTCTTTACTAGTATTTATAGTAAAGTGAACAAAAAAACCCCCAACACTTATGGTATTAACAACAAAACAGAAACAAGAACCTGGTCCCAGCCCCTCTGGGCCTGCAGGCACTGTCCCCTTGGGTGCAGTGATGGTCACAGCCGGCAGGGGGCGCTGTGGCGCGAGCTCCAGCAGACACGGGGCACGGCCGGGAGGGGAAGGGCTGGAGGACAGGCCGGCTTTGCTTCAGGAACGCTGTCCATCCCGGCGCCTCAGCAGGACTCTCGGAAAACAGCAAACTGGGACAGTAGGACATCTCGGTAGGCAGGGGGAGGGGGGGCTGCAGGGCAGTGAAATCCAGAGCAGTGCCGATGGAACCGCGGGGGGCAAGGCAGGGGCAGCAGCCCGGCTCGGCAGAAGAAACAGCTCCACGTGAAAAGGGTCCAGCAGCAGCAGCAGCAGCAGAGACTCTTCTCTCCCCCCAAAAGGCAGAGCAGCTTCTCCTGTTCCCCTCCAAAGCCCAGCTTCAGCTCTCCTGGTGCTGCCTTTTATCCGCCCCTCTTCTCTGGGGCTTGGCCACAGTCCTTTGTTTTTCCTTAAGTATCCAGTACTTATGCTGTCCCCACCCCTGCCCTTTATCAGCCCCTCTCTTCCAGGGCTTGGCCAAAGTTCTTTGTTTTTCTTAAGTATCCAGTACTTAACAACTCAATTGGGAAAAAATTCTATACAAAAGGAAAGAAAAAAAGAAAACCTAACCCCCAACATGGAGTCAGCCTTCAGGAACATTACCACAGCTGGTCCCTTCAACCTGGTCCTTGGGTCATTCCCGGGCTGACTTCTATTGAGCAGCAGACTCTGCTTCATTACTCCCTTTAAGTCAAGTTCAGCACAGCTGTGACAACCCAAGCTGGCTCCTGTAAAAGGGATTCAAGCTTCATCTTTCAGAACAGGGTCCCTTAATCACTCCTGTTAGAACATGTTAGTGTCTGAAATAGTGCACAGGGATAGTGTGCGAGTCAGTAAGACCAGGTAGCCGAGCTGTTGGGACTCTGCCCTCAGGGGAAGAATTGAAGAATCTGAGACAATAGTTAGAAAGATACTATACTGTCTATTATGTCTTAAGCTTGTAAATAAAATGACCTCTGAAAAGGGGAGGAATGCCTTAGGAATCCTAACAAAACAGTAGCTAATTTAAAATGTTCTTTGGCTTTAGAAACAATCTGTTTGATAATGGCACCTGCCAAGTTTCACATTAGGTACAGTTGCTGCTGAAGGAGGCTATTTGCATAATTTTTTTTCTCCCCCCAGTTCCATTTGTATTTATGGCTGTCCAACAAATAAATGTATTTCTACAATTGCTAGCCATTACAGAGTATTGTATCAGCTGCATGTCTCCATAGTTACTGTTTACAGTATCTTTCTCTGCTTAGAGTCTTGTTCAATAAGCTTCTTCATTTAAAAGTAACATGTCTTTATTTTCCAGCTAAAGAGATTACTCCCCTCACCATCTTGCTGACTAAATGAACATTTAGGGAGATATTCCTTTCATATATCTTTGGGCGTTTAAAACTAAGCATCTATCCTGACATATCTCTTCCACTGTCTAAGTGTAGTCACGTAGCCTAAGCCAGTTTCCTAGGCTCCCTGTATAAACAATGAAGAGAGCTAGTTGCAAAAAACCCCATGATTCATTCAAATTATTTTAGAGGGTTACCTTAAGAAGTCTGAAATAAGATCCAAGAGGATATGAACGCCTACACCTCCTGTCACAAGTGGCATCTAATTTTTTCAGATCAAGCAACCAAGACTATAGAAAGTTTAATTGCATAGGCCCTGAGATACTGCTGTTCAAGTACAACAAAAAAACCCTTCACAGATGTCCAAGCTGGAGCAGCGTTCAGATTTTCTCAATCCTTCATATAGTGTTCTGGATTGAAGATGACTATTAGTCTTTCATTCTTATTACCTAAGTTAAAACCAAATTAAGGATATAAAAAGAGAAAAAAGATCAATCTTTCTTTTGATTGTTAAATCTCTCCTTTTTTTTTTCTGTCTTATAGGCTAGCAGCTCCTTCAAGAACCTCAGCTAATATCTCAACTGATACCAATTTATGTAATACTTCTAGAGAATTGTAATACTTCTGGGAAGTAAAACTGAAATCAGAAC
Organism: Picathartes gymnocephalus; assembly: GCA_013390045.1. NCBI lineage: Eukaryota > Metazoa > Chordata > Aves > Passeriformes > Picathartidae > Picathartes > Picathartes gymnocephalus. The sequence continues at coordinate 32,047 of WEKY01060691.1, read as the reverse complement.
TGTATCTACATCCTTCATATTTTTCCTGTGAACTTGCCCCATGACATGTCCTATGTCTGGCATATTGTATAGGTTGTATAAATTACAGTTGTCATCATGGCTTTGTGTCTTCATGAGATTAAACTGACCTAATAATTTTTATTGCTATTTCTTGATGCCCTGTTCATTTTGTTGCTATCCTCTGCGACTCTTCATTAGCTTAAATTACTGACTCAGAGACTTGTGAGTCTACTAAACAAAAAAAAAATTTAAAGTCAGGAAAAATTGCTTATCATGTTGAGTCGTCTCCACTTCCCCTAGGCCCAATGACATAATCTCTTAAATATTTTGAAATTCAGAACATGAAGTACTTCACTTTTTCACAAAGCATGTGACTGTTTTGAGACAAACACATCTCAGAGGTCATCTTATGAGACCACCGGAAAAGCTATTGGGATGAAAAAGCAGCAGAAATAAGTAGGAGGAACGGGAATAGCATCTAAACTCAGCTCAGTGAATCATACAGAATAATCTTTAATATATTCAGTACTTAATAACAGCCCTTTCTCATGGGCCTGTTTGTGCTGTAATGGAAACATTTTATAATGTGGTGCCACCATCAAAACCTACTTGCAAGTCTGCAACTCTCAACACCACCATCTACTTGATCTTCACCTATGATGCATAGATGAAGTCCTTATTGACTACATATTTTACACAGGGAAAACTTAAAAAACATTTGAGATAAAGCATTTATGATTACCCTGCTACAATGTACACGGTTGCCAGGAGGTACCAGGGCAAAACACAAAACATACTTTTGGGACAAAATGAAAAACTCTCATTTGGAAGATTTTCAAGCACCATTGCTCTTATTAACAGAAAGAAAAGAGATAAAAACTGAAACACTTCAGATGTCGTGGTTTAACCGTGGCCAGCAACTCAGCCCCACACAGCCACTTGCTCACTCTCCTCTGGCAACACAGGAGAGAGAAGTGAAAGAGAAATAATGAGACAGCTGATCGGTTGAGATAAAGACAGTTTAACAGATAAAGCAAAAGCCATGCACGCAAGCAAAGCAGAACAAGGAGTTCATTCACCACTTCCCATGGCAGGCAGGTGTGTTCAGCCTTCTCCAGGAAAGCAGGTAATGGTGACACGGGAAGACCAACACCATCACTCCAAACGTGCCCCATTTCCTCCTGCGGCCCCCAGCTTTGTATGCTTAGCCTGACACCATATGGTGTGGGATATCCCCTAGGCTACTTGGGGTCAGCTGTCCTGGTTGTGTCCCCCGTCAACTTCTTGTGCACCCCCAGCCTCCTCTCTGGTGGGCTGGGATGAGAGAAAAGATCTTGTCTTAGTATAAACATGACTTAGCAACAACCAAACCAATAGTTTCTCATCATCATCATTATTCTCATACTAAATCCAAAGTGGAGCATTGTACCCCCTACTATGAAGAAAATTAACTCTATTACAGCAGAAGCCAGGACAAGAACCTAAAATGGCCCAAGCCTGAAATGAAAAAGAATACCTACTAAGGACACTATTTATTAGATAATAATGAATTAAAATACAGACATAGGTACAGATTTGGGGAGGCCAAGCACTTCTGAATGAGTGCTTTAGTGAGCTGTCTATAGAGTCAGACTTTATTACATCCTCTATCTCTGGCCCAGAAAACCTTAAATTCATTACTGAACAGTAACTTACCTTCAGCAGAAGGGTTGTAGCTCACAGTGCCCATGCACTGTGCCAGTGTAAGAATTCAGCTTTAACTCTTCCATCCTTTCTCCCTTAGCATGAGAAAATAACTGCATTAGATTTCCCTTTTCCTGCTCAGATGCTATCGAATCTTCTACCTCTCCATTGCTCTTTTCAAATTAAAACACTGTTAAAACCAAGTCCATGCATTATACATTCCACCTGTAATTTGTAACGGTAAAAGTATTTTTGTTTTATGAAAATATTACAAAGCATATATATAGCTAGATGTCTTAAAGATATGTTATCAGGCAATTTGTTTTTTTCAGGGATTTTTGATTGAAGCTAGAGCCTAGTCTAGAAAATTAGGCTTCCAAACTCCAAATCCTATACAATTTTTGCCTTGCCAGGACATCTGGTCCACTAAAAATGTAGGCCAAATTTGCACAGTGTTTTTTAAGAGAGACAGGACTAAAATCTTTTGACCAAGGTCCAAGACCTAAAAATCACAAGACTTAATTGTTAAAAATGCAAAAAAGTAAGTTCATTTTAAATTGAGTCTGTCTTAAAGAAAAAAAGTTCTTTTTTCTGGTTTCCTAACTAAAAGTTTACTGAAAACATTGCAGAATATAGCCACATAGTATATTTGAACACATGCTTTATGTTAGAGCATAGAGGCTGCAACATTTTTCACTGTTCTCTGTTAAATCATGCATTCAGTTGTTTCCATTTATACAGCATCAAAGCAGTTGAAATCCAATTGAAAAGTTTCTTTAGACAACCATTGTGCAGGAACATGATGTCAATATTAATAAAGGCTGAATTTCCCCTTGGCTCACTTCTTACAGATAAGCTTTTCAATAATACACTGCTTGCACCAAAGGTCTGATGGGACTGGGAATAGTAAAAAACACTAATAAAAGAATGTTGAATGTTTTTATATTAAATTTCCCCACAGGCAAACTGAAAAGCCTACTTAGAGTACGCCAATCAACATGGCACTTATTAAATGTAACAAGAGTCCTGTTACGACAGATCTTTAAAGCCCCTAAATATGAATTAGAAAGTAAAGACAAAAGAAAATTACAGATGTATTTCTAAATTGAAGCCCTGGACAGCTCACCTGATACTCATGAACATGACACTATGTTTGATCTTCAAAAAGGCTCCATTTTTATCAGCCTACAGCTATAATTTTATTACTGCTATTTACTGTGGTTAAGCATGTTATCCTTTTCATTTCCAGTCTTTTAAAGTATATTTTTATGTTTGAGAAAAATACTGTAATTATTTAGAAATACATTAAGTCAGTAAAAAGGGTACAATATCCACAGATAGAAGTTTGTGCTGGGTAATGTAAGGAAAATGGAAGTATCTGAGTAAAAGTAGTGACCTCAGTTAGGCCAATTAGAACAAAGGCTCATGTCTTCTAATCAGAACATGGACGATTGAGTGCCTGGAAAACATTTCATTGTGGGGATTACATCTGTTACACAAAGGCTCATCTCTCACACCTAAATTTAAGCAATTTTTTCCCCTTGTCAAGGTAGTGACAAATATATTAAATCTGTCTATCTTCTGAGATTGCAAACCCCAATCTGAGATTTTGCCTTGGGCAGAGCAATAAAAAATAAACTCAATTGTTAAGCATAACGTTTATTTTCTGCAGATGGAAAGAGAAAGGAAAAAGAATGCAGGACCTTTTGCAGGCTTGTAGTTTGTCTCTAATCAACCAGATTAAATTAATCTAAATTGCTGTGATAAATTCAAACTCCTAAGAAACTAGGACAATTCCTAAAACAGTATTGGCATTTGTGTTAATTGGTATGTATTTATTTGGAAAAAGAAGTGCATCTTATTAGACAAAAAGAAAACAACAACAAATTGTTGATTTTGTGAAATCCATACTAACACTGAGTATTTTGTTTGAAGCTGCAAGGAAAAGGACAAGGCAATGGTTATCAAACTCTGTTCTGTGGACTCAGTAGTTTTCTAAGTTTGTCACATGAAAACTTAAATGTAATTTGAAAATGTTGACAACTCACTAAATATGTTCCCATCACATTTGATGAGACTGCACTGGGGATTTTTCAGGTGATTTTCTATTTATATTGGATCATATGTTACATTTTTCACAAAGAAGCTGTACTTTTATTAACAGGAAAAGCAGCAGTGACTGTCTTAAAATATAACCCAGGCTATGGAGAACTTTGAAACCCTAGCTTAGGACAGTTTTCTCTTTCCCATGGCTCACAACTCTGAAATAAATAAAATACATCTCGCATATATGGATGAGTTCTGAAATGGACAGATTAAGTGTCATAGTTTCCAATATGAATTAAGACTTGATAAATATTTTAGCTAGTGTTTCAATATCATTCAATTTTATTTATTCGAAGTTTACTTAAGCAAAAGTTGAAAAGATATTCTACCAGGTATTTGTTGGGGTTTTGCTTCCAGAAACAGATTTAACTGTATGATCTGTGTAACATTGCTGGAGATACAAATGTTACCAATAGCTATATTGCAAGAAAAATGTATTTCCGATATCCAAACTAGAAAATATCACCAGATATCAGCCATTTTTTGATGTGATAGCTAGCAAATTTATTCACCAAGTACCAACTGGATCAGCAAGAGGTCTTTCTATTTTACATGCAAAATTGAAACTAATTTAGTATGTGATAGAATAGCAGGTCTAGAATATGTGTGAAGTAATCATAAATTCATTCTGTCTATTAAGTTGAAAGATAAATAAAAACAGACTGGTAAAAACAAGTTATGGATTTCAATAGGAGATATTTCCCACATAAAGTTCAGAAAAATGTTACTAAGACTAATACGTCTGAAGACACAGTGGATAAAAACAGAGAAATTACTTGGTTTCACTTTGGGAAAGCTCATGAATTTGGAGAAAAATGAGCTTGACCTACTGACATGACTACATATTTTAAGAGAGATATCAAAAAATTCAGAAAGCAAAACTCAAAATACAGAAGAATTGTAAAATATTCCTAGCAGGTCAAGAATTAAAAATCAAGAAATACAGAATCAGACTGAATAGGACACAGCAAAAGTTACTAAAACAAGCAACAAAGTAAGTCTTCAGAACCAGAAACAAGAATATTGAAAGGAAGCTGTATCCTTTCAGTACTGTTACTGCTTTTTTGTCATTAACCAAAAGAATGCCTTGGGTTTTAGTAAGAATGTGGCAGCTCTACTATAGTGGCAAAAGCCATATGAATAACAAGAATGACATTATAAACTCATAATTATTAGAACCAAGATGGAAACAGAACACATAAGTCTTAGTGCTCTCAAACTGTTTGTCTGTTATATGTTTTCTCTCTGTCTCTGAATGCGAAAAGAGCCAACATCCAGAATTACAAGTCCAGCAGCAGCTCTCTGTCAATTCAACAGTGAATAATAGTACAGCTGGAGAAGAACAAATACAATGCATTAAGGGAGGGTGAGGGAAAGAAATCTATCAAAAGAACCTTGAAGTCTGCTCAGTTACTTTCCTTTACTTTTGTGGCATAAATTCAGTTCAGGGCAGATATAAAATAAATTGACCTAAAGGATTTTTAATTTAAGTCAATCTACTTTACTTGATATGATCTATGAATGAGTATGTCTCATCTGAGTAAGAGTAATTTGTCGAGTTTTCTAGATCATCTATGACTGCATAAATGCATGGATCAATAAATTTTAAGGTCATAAGAAACCACTATGGTAATCTAAACTGACCAATACCCACTGAACTAGTGGCTTCTCTTTGGCCAATGATGTAGAGTCTTAAACACATTCCCTTTATTGGAAAATTCTTGCTGATAAAATGTATATGTCATCATATACCAAATATAATTGTTACATTACATATATGTAATCCTAGCTTTCCACCAAACAAATTGTTCCATTTATTGGTGGAGATCCATTCACATTAGGAAGCTGCAAATGATACAGCAATACAACCTTGTAAATCACAGAATGTTTCATGTAAGAACTAGGTGAAAGCAATACTTGTAACTATCCACAGATAACATGGAACTAATTTGACAACAGCACTAAAATCAGTTTTTACCATGTGCAAATGCAGCATGATGCAGTTACTGTCTTGTCCTTCCCTGAATATTTCCATCCCTTTACTCTTTCAAATCTGAATTCTGTGAAGCCAAAAGCTATGAAACTTTTCAGAAATGCAAGCTAATGTTTAGATTGAATAAACACTTTAAAGATGTTTTCTTTTTTGCTTTGTCCAAGCAGGGCGAAAAAAGGTTAAAAGTTAAGATCAGTTTCCTGTGGGGAAGCTGATGAAATGTTTCATTATCTGTGCAGGGAGGCAGTCAGCTTCAAGGAAATGTCACTAACTTAGCATGAGACTCTTAAACTAAGTATCATCTCACCCAACAAAACCACAGGAATGCATTATAAGAGAGATCTGTAAAGTAAAATTAAAAAATCTGAAGCAAATTTCTAAGGAGAGCATTTTCTTCTCCCTCCCTGACTTATAATTAGAGCCCCGCATGGAACTCATAGGTCAGCTTGGTAAATGAGAGAACCTTATTACTTTGTGGCATCCAATAGAGAGAAAAAGATTGAATATTTTAATCAAAAGAAAAAAAAGTGGACATACATATTAGACATTTTCAACAAGTAGAAGATGACTTTGTCTCTTCTGCCACTATTTATGCTCTCGCTTCACGTTTTGGTTAGTGGCATCTGAGCAGAGACAAGGCTGTTAAACAATCAATTTAACATTTGTTTCTCACTTCACATTGATATCCCAGGAGGAGGGATGTTGTCCAACAAACACCAGTCTTATATGTAAATAAGACATAGGGTATGTATTCCCTTTCCCTCTCCTCTTTCCCCAGTGGGAGCCTGGAAGGGGAAAGAGAGGGCATCTTCTTAGTCAAGACTCCCTTTTCCTTGTCTACCTCTCAGTCAAAAATATGGGCTTCCAATTAGAGAACTACAAAAGCAATCCCTTCTTTCTGTTGAATAATTTTGCAATTCTTCATACACACTATTATATCTTAAGCTAAATTCTAATTTATTTTAGGTAGATAAAATTCTTAACTCTATTCATCACATTTTACAGTGACTCATATTTAAGAAAAACAGATTGAAACTGTCCCCCAAGCAGTCGATCAAGAGGAAATCTGATCATATTCCCCAAGTTTAACTGCTAATAAAAATAAATTAAAAGAAGCAATCTTATCGCAAAAGACTTCTAAGGGGAGCTCACAATGAGTCAGTGACAAAATGGCTTTCAGTTCTATGACACCAAGCAGGCCTGAGGAAGCCAGTCTCTCTGCAGTAGCTTTATCAAGCCTGCCTGTCGACTGCTAGCAGGAAGTTGCATAGTCTTCTGCTTCCTTGTGTATACACAGGATGCCAAACACATCTCATTAGGAACACCTGCACTCTTTTCTCAGGACAGTTTTGAAGGAGGCAGTGCAGCTAGGCCAAAAGCAGTGCCGTGTGGGCTCTGCTGCCCTCGCAGGTCGCCTGATGCTTTGTGCCAGGCAGAGCTGCTCTGCAGATAACCACAGAGCCAGCGGATTGCCAGGGCAGAGTCAAGCTGCTATCCCACTAACACCTTCTCCTTCCTCCACTAAATCCACAGCAGGGGGTAAGAGTGGTGGATTTGAGGGGTTTTGGTGGGGTTTTTTTGTTTGTTTGTTTGTTTGTTTGCTTTTCAGCGTGGTTTTCTCCCCTAGCCAAAAAAGGTGGGAAAACAAAAGAACGAACACTCAAGCTTTCAAAAAAAAGGAAATTTGAAATTACTATCACTTTTTCTGATTACACTGGCACTTAAAATCCCGAGGATTTTGAAAATGTGGTGCAAAATCAGGAGGTACATTACTGTCATTACCATTACCAGTTCAGGCAGTGTCTTTAAAAGCATTCTAAGAGTGTGCTCCAAAAAGCAAACTGATTTGACTCTTTTACCTGCAAACCGATTTGACTCTTTTATCTGCAAACCTTTTGATTTGCTTTATGATGAAGATTTAAGGGAAATTTCAGTTTGCAAAAATAGTTCTGAACAAGAAGTTGGCACCATCATCTCTCCATATATCTTGGATGGTGAACAGATCCTAAAAGGAAAAAAAAGGTTCCGTGCACACAAGGGCAGTGGAGGAGGAGTGGAATAATTAGCTGGTTGCTATAGTAATACAGATAGAACTAGGACATCCCACTCACATGAAAAGTTTATCTTAGATTTTGGTTAAGTATTCTTAATATAGGCATTTTTCTTGTCTTTGAAAATCCTAAATTCTCAGTTTTGCTTTGATTACAGTGAAAACACGTTTAGATTTTCCACAGAATTCTGGTATCAACAAACAGAAATATTCAAAATTGTTAGGGTAAACATGACTGGGCATCTCTACACCAAAAAAAGAGGGGAACTGACAGAGAAGAATAGAAAATTCAAGACAGAGCTGTCTCACTGCTCTTTCCATTCACAAAACATCCCAGAAGTTTGGCTCAAATAATAGTCTGTGTAAGACTGCTGTCTGTCTTGAGTACCTTTTTCTCACAAACACTGATGACTTTGTCAACCCGTATTTTATCACCTCCAAGAGCTAACTGTCAATTTCCCTGGGAAATTTGTCAAAGCGACTTGGAAAAGGACACATAAAGCTGGACGCAGCAGAGGCACTAAAGACATGCTTAAAATTATTGCCTCAGTGCTTGCAACCAGGAACATCATATGATATGCCTAAATAGATGAAAAACCACTTCTGAGCTGTCTGAATAAATGCTGTCTTAGATGTGACCAGATATGGTCAGTGTGTGAAAGAGCACAGGGCAATCCACAGACTGTCCTATGCTTCTACTCTTCAGTGAAAGGGGGACAATATTTCACACCTTCACCGAGACATTTGAAGATAATTAGGGTTAATAATTGACCCTACCCTTTGCTCACCATTCTCCAGTCATTCTGGCTATTCTTAATACAGTCCAGATTCTCCCAGTGGCTAAGGAGCAGCTGGCTTTTCTCCTGAAATGTATGCATGATACCTAAATGTCCCACAGAAACCTGAGCTGCAAACCAGAGTCCTGAAATTTCATGCAGAATACAAACAGGATTATTCTTCTTCTGCAGCCTTTTTCTGGACTGATTTCTAGATAAGGCATACACTGATTTATGCTGCTGGAGTAATAAAAATGATCACCAGGTAAACAGGAAATTCTTTTGAAAATTTGGTTTCCAAGTAAAGCTTAGTTCATCATTTTATAAATTGGCAATAATGAAGCTCATGTGAGTCCTTGGGATGGAAGTTTCTCTAAGAATATAAGGCATTATTAATAGCAATTGCACTTTTATAGATAGCATGATACTTCACCTGTCAAAAATGGATTAATGCTGCTGAAGCAAACTCAATACTATTCAAATATACATACATCAGACTCCTTTGCCTTCAATGTTGTTCTCGGTTTTATTTTTCTAATTGCATGATTGCTATTTTTCTAGCTTTTGCTCACATGAAACGAAGCATATTAGACACTTCAGAGAATAAACTAATACATACATTTCTTCTACCATGGCACTATTCCCTAGCCATTGCTGAGAACTATGATTCTTCTTTGGAAAGTAAACACCAAATGAAATTACTAGGTTTTTTTCTGGTGCTGAGTGACATACATAATCAGTCATCTAAATATGGACCAGATGGGACATATCCTAGAGCCACAAGAAGCAAGAAAAAAAAAATTGTTGATTTTTAGGGTTTTTTTTAAACTTTTTATGACTGTATCATGGCAATTTGAACATTGAGGTCAATGTCAACATATTCCTCTGCTCACTGGGGACTTGTGTCACTGTTAGAAAATTGAACTGTGGCACTTGATTTATTTAAATAAGACTAAAATATATTAATGTAAATATTAATTATCCACTCATAAATAACCTGAAGATTATCTCCTGTAAATGCTGAAGGAGACAAATATGGTCATAAAATGCATATTATAGTCTCCTGCACAGAAGTACTGTCTTCCTTATTAGTATCAGAATGCACACAAAGCTGAAACATTTATAAAAGCTGCTCTGCAAATGTTTCTGATTGTCAGGACATATACTTCCTTAATGAACTTGAAATTTCTCTGGTTAAAATGAGTTCCCAAAAGATATTTTTTTTAATTATCAACGATTAAAAGTAAAGAAACAAATTCAGATTTATATAATTATTTTATCCTTATGCATATGAAATGAAGAAAAAATTAAAAGAGCTATTTAAATGTAAGAGCTCTGTTCTCAGTGAGACACATTGACATTGGGAGAGGTGAAAAGAAGAGCAGTGGAGTCATTTTTGCTCAAACTATACTGACAAGTAGGCTAGGTACTCCCAGAGCAGGAAAGCACTCAAGGCAGTGATGTAGAAATGCTTCCTCTCTACCGAAGTGTTCCCACAACTAAGGTAATTCACAGAGGTCAATTATATTAGCATTCAATTCCTTCCAATAAATAGACCAGCTTTAATAGACTGGTGTGAAGCTTAGGATGTATCCTTCATGTATAACTGTAAATTCTCCCTAATCAGCTGCCCTGAGCTCTGGGTGGAGCCTCCAGGCTAAGCAGTGGATAAATGTAGATTTCAGTGTGAGAGTATGGATTGCAAAAACCTGCATTCTAACTAAAGACTACCCTAGCCACCTATGGCCTTCTATGGCCCTGCATATATTAGGCAATTAGAACAATTGATTAGATAACTTACATTTTCTAACTGCCTTAATACAATTCAGGTTTTGGGGGGAAACATTCAGAACCACCACATAAGCACTGCTTTCTATGAGCTGTTTGTCAGTTTCCTGTCCAATCATTTCACAACTATTTTTTTGGGGATAAAAGAAAGGCAAATTCATTCAGTTTAATGTATAAAAGTATGTTTTTCACCCTCTATTCATTCAATTTTATTTCATATTCATAGTTGTGCTTTCTAATTAAAACAAGAACTCTTATTGTGTTCTCCTATGTTCCAATACATCTGATGATGATTTCAAATTGAAGAAGTATTCATAGCATTAACCTTTTCCTATCATCTTTTTTGTTACTATAGATGAAAAAATACCTTTTAACAAAACATGTTTAGTACAGAAAGGACATAACTGCACATCTTCCTTTGCTAATAAATGACTAATCAGTCATTCATTCATTCACTTAATATTAATTGTTAAAAGATGAACTATCATGAACTAGCCTATTATTAATATCTCCATTATATGTGTATCCATGGAAATTCCATTGCAATATGGTGATTAACTAAAGCACAATTGTTTTAGAGTTAATTATTATAACATTACAAGTATCTATGAAGAAAGGATTCAGGGACTTTTTCCTATTATTTTTCTTTGAAAATAATTTTACATTTTAACATATTAAAAAAAAAATTAATCCAGGGAGAGTAATGCAGTGATCTGAAGCTATTTCATTTTGCTTCCCTAGTTTCTTTCATTTTCAGCTTGTATTAATGATTTTTTTAAATGGCAAATATCACAGTCCAATCACTCTACCACGAAGCAACAGCCATCTACTAGGAAAATTAATAGTTCTCGACTTCTCCAAGATGGTTATGAAGCATATGAGAAAAATCAAAATTCTATTATTATATTAAGTATATTTAATTTGTAATAAAATACTGTTATTGTATTAAAAAAGAAAAATATCAACAATTTCTGAGATGCATATATACAGCAAATGAATATATCTGTCTAGTGAACAGTCATCTTCATTACTTGTTTGACCCAGCCTTAGTTAAGAATCGAAATCTTCGGTATTCATGATGTGTGCTTTTTTCCTTTTTGCTCTGAATTTCAAAGATCTGTGCTTATTCAGTATTCAGTTTGTGCCTGTGTGTATACATACATGCACACACACACACAGGTTCTTCAGGTATGGGACATATCACTGTTTAGTTTGCAACTTTGACAATAATTCCAGTCAGAATTATTGTTATTGATGTTATGGACACCTATGCTAGATTGTAAATGATTGGATTATTTGAATAAATTTTCACTTGTAAAAATTCAAGTATTAAAAAAAAAAAAAGGTGTAGTAAATGATAAGAAGACCCTCTTAAATTGTTACACTTATTTAAATCACAAGATATTAGATGGCATTTTTATTTTTTGATATATGAAGATTATAATGCTGGGATTTTGTGTCATCACACTGCTGCAGAAGCACCACCCTAGTACCTGGAAGTTTTTTGCCTTAATTTAAAGCTACCTCTTTAAATAAATCCGGTTGATCTGTGATCCGAGACAGTTCTCCCTTTTAAAATTTCATTTGATTGTTTTCAGAACAGTTTGAAGAGGATGCTATTACAAAAAGATAAAAGATAAGCAATAGTTCAAACTGCTTGTTAATCAGAGTGTTTCTACCTTACTCCAGAATATTACTAGATAACAATCTGAGATCAATGGGATTTATACTTTGTTTAGGTACTTTCCTTAATCTTTCATTCATCTTCACAGAAAAATAAAAAAAACTCCATGATCTTAACTTTGAAATCAAAATAAACTGTCATATCAATACTTCAATGAAATTTCCTTAGTTTTATTACATCTTTGAAATCAGCTGTGTTTAAGACTGTAGGATTTCTTGAACCCCCTCCCTTGATATCTGGAAGCTCGTGGGTTTTGGAATGTGACTGTGGGGAAGAAGAAAACATACATCCAGGGAACAGCCAATATTGATGCTTAAAAATGTTCACAGAGACGTTACAAATGTAAATAAATTATGAAAGATCATGATGGAAACATTCCCATACTCAAATATCAAACGTGGCTCAGAAAACTTGTTAAGCAAACTATCTATATCAAACATTACATGAACCAACTTTTGGAGGGAAAAAGAATTCACTCCCCATCTGACAGTTGTGATGAGACTGATCAGTAACCAAGACTGCAGACTGCTGGCTGATGCTGAAGTTAAATGCATATGACAGAAATAGCAGCAGTGATGGATGGCTTTGGAGCTGCTGAACTGACAAAATGCTACAGTGTTTAGGATGCTTGGTTGTCAGTAAAAACAGGCAACATAGGGACATTATATTTGCAGTCTTCACATGACATAATATAAAATGATGGTCAGCACTGAACCTTGACTACTTGACATTAACAGTGTTAATTTATATGTAGAAATCTGCCTACCACAGCTGTGATTCAGGTCATTTGTTGAAATATCAACATGGAGTACAAACTAACATATAGAAGCTGAAGCTGATGCAGCTACAGACACATGAAACTCAAACTTTTGCATGGATGGCTATGAACGGTGGGGCTTACTTGTGTCATCCACCTCTAGATCTCCTTTTAAAAGAAGGTGTTTATCAGAAAATTATCTCACACAAATATTCTGGGGGCACTCAAAGCTCTGTTGTCATTCCTTTTCAATACTTTCACATAAGTTACAGGAAATAAAAAGAAAAAAAAATCAAACAAATAGATGAGCCAGTGGTTCACAGAATGTAATGATGTGTAGCTGCTTTTCTAAACCAAGTCAGCATTTTATCCATCCATTCTTAGTGTTATCATTAATTCAGCATCCATAGTTTCCACCAAAGGGTTTTATTTCCCATTCTGGTCTGCTTGTATTTTAGGCTCTTCTATTTCAGCTAAAGCAATCTCCCTCAGAAAAAAAAAAAAAAAAAAAATCCATCAGGTCATTTTAGGAATAAACAGGATTCTTGGCTCCATTTGTTGGTCCATAACCCTTTTCCTTATTTTGTCCATTATTAATAAGACTGAATGTCCTTTGGAGAAGATCAATTTGCTATTCTATACAGTGTCCAGAACATACAGTTCTCATTTGCATCTCATCCTCTGGTAACTGCATAGTAAATAATATAAAAATGGATATGTTAAGCTATCAGGGTAGATTCAAGGCCAAAACTACTCTGAGCTGACCCAGATGTATTTTCTTAAGGAATATTCAGGTTTGCATTGGCCTGAGGATACTTGTACTTACCTGACACAAAGGGAGGCATCCTGTGCAATTTCTTGTGGAGCAGTGACTGAGAGGGTAAATTGGCATCCTTCACTTTACTTGTTGTTCTAGTGTCCTGCCTCTGTTCTGTAGAATGGGATTCACCTGTGTGGCTTTATCTCTGTAAGAGGTAAATATCAAGAACTTCATCCTCTGTAGTAAACAGAGAGAGACAGATGTGCTGAAGATGATTCAATTGTTCTCACTTAGGCATCTACTTTAGGATGCCACAAATTTTTTCTGGAGACACCTAGCTCACTCTTTAAATCAGAAACCTATTTGACTGAAAATAACTTTATAATTTTATTCTAGTGTTATTCTCTACCTAGTGGCCAATTTTTTTTCCTCATTCCTACATTGCATTAAATTAGATTAATTTTTTTCATAAATTCTCTAAACATTTGTATTATGCTTAAATTTCAGTGGTTCTCTGATACAAAATCATGTTTGTATGAGAGGAAAGTGTTTGTACTTTCCAGAAAATGTTGGTTTTGCTGACTTTTTTTGTTGCCTGGAAAAATAATCATGTTTTTGTTAAATATCTGTAAAATTTGATCTTATACATACCAAGTGGTATTTTAAAATTGACTGGTGACAGATAATACTTTTAAAATAAACTTATCTGACTTTTTTTACTGATCCACTTTCTCCTTCCCAGACTTCATGGTGGGAAGCATCATCCTTCTCAGTCACCCTAATACTGATTAAAATTAGCAAGAAGCAGTTCTAACCTATTGATTGCAAAAAGAAAACAAATTAAGAGATATACAGTCTGCTAGGTGTTAGGACTGGTAGTATTGATAATATAAGTGAGGAAATTAATTTTTAAGTTTAAAACCCAGCTTATGAAAGAAAAATAAAGACAAAAGTTCAGACAGTAAAACAATAGAGACTACAGATCATTCCATTAAGTATTAGATAGAAAAGGGAGGTGAAAGAAGAGAAAGGGAGAACAGTAATAGGAAAACTAATAGAAAAGCAGATCCAATGTGCCCACATTGATTTTTGTGATTACTGTTTATTAAAATGCAGTGGGTACAGATTATCTTTCTTTCAAATGCTCTGTATTTATTATTGCTTCATTTGCCTTGAAATGATAACTGCAGGCACTTAAATAAATGGATTCAAACATTTTCTATTTTCATTCTACCCTCCTTGTGATAAGTACCCCTGTAGAAATGGTATTTTGAAACTTCTTTAAGCAATGTTTCTGTGTTAATCACAAGGCCTCTGTTTGTATGTCTTCTGCATGTACTGTCTACGTTTTCCCTTTTATTCTAATGGTTGGAGAATAGTATTAATAATTGCTGTACTTTTAGAAATAAGTTTTATTTTGATTATTATTGTATAATTTATATTTTTGAGGTAAGCACTCTAAGATATGGCAGAATCACTGGCTCTGCCACAAACTTTCTAGATGACCTTTTACTCAAGTCCAGTCTAGATTATGACGATCTAGTAAAGTTCCCAAGCCCTCTAGCAGGGAACAACCATATCTATGCTAAGAAGATGGGGAAAGGGGTTTTCTCCCAAGGAGCCTTGATGTTTGTAAACAGTCCTTACACTCCAAATGAAATCACAAATTATTTGTAGGGTGCTTGCTCTGTTAGTCAAAATAAGTCAGAGACTGCTCTAACTGACACAGGAGCATTTCTAGGCATTCACTGCTTTATTTACCAGTAGAGGTGTATCTTTAAGCTCTCTACACTGAATTTCTAGAACAACCATGATAAAGATGGATATACACTACAATTCTAAGTAATTTTACAGAATGACATTTATGTACTATGAGAATCCAGGCTTCCCTCATTACATTACACAATTGCATCTTCAGAAGGTTATGTGCCTTCTAAACAATCTGCCTGTAAACCAGAATTTTTGGTTCCACCCTTGTTTGTCTTGCAGCTCTCAAAGAAGTACTTCACTGCAGTCTCTGGCTACAGGCTAGAAATCCACATATTTATGCAGGCTCCTGGTCAGTTTTTACAGCCAGTGTTCAGCTCTGTATGACAAAACACTAATTAGACACCAGCCAGTCAATTAAAAACTTGCTTAGGTATGTCTATGAGTGGCATTATGACACAGGTATTACCTGTAGGATCAGAATTGTCTCTCTTGCGTAAGCAGCATAGACACTAATTCTTTATTCACACAAAATACAAATTTACAGTCAAATTTACAGTCAAGCACCTATGGTGTCAGAATTATTCTCTTCTATGAGGAGAGCTGGTTTTTGTTTCAAGTGGTTCTGGAATACTGAATGCAGCTCCTGATGAACTACTTTCAATTGGCCAGTTGCTGGTATAAATCCAGCAAGAAAACCTTACAGTGAAATTTGCCTCTTTCTAATCACAATTTCAATATTATTATATTTTGCCAACAAGAGCTAACAGATTTTTAGCAGAAATTCCCTACTTGCTGAGTTATTATGATCTGTATTTTTTGCTATGTATGATGCTTTTTATTTCTAATAAAATATTCTTACTTTTTTATTTACTTAAATTTACTTAAAACACTCTTTTCAATCATTATAGTTCTAAATGTGTTTTTCCTTACATATTCCTACCTTAATGACTTAAAATTTAAGTCAGTAATGTAGTTAGACTACTTCTCTGGAGGTTTGAAAACCACTGAGGAATGCCTGATGGATGCACCAACTACCAAAGTTTAATATTTGAATTAAGATAGAGAGATCTCCAAAACAAACACAAAAGCCATTTTCATTAATTTCAGCGTGAACTGTCATGCTTACAAACTTTTCATGGCAGCAGGGCTGAATTCTGTTGAAATGGTAATTTCATAATTCTCAGAGATGGTACACACATTACTCAAAAAAAGCATAAAGAGACTGTTCATTGCCTTTATTAGACAGGAATAGTTATGTGATGCTACTGAATAGTTTGCCCTCTTTCCTTTTCAAATGAGAAGGAAAGGAAAACACAAACACACAGAATCCACAACGGAAGGAACACAGTCATGGTGCAGGCCTTCTGAGCACTTTTTCTGCTTACCAATACCTGCCATCTCCTAAGCTGTGAATATTGCCTTAAGCAGTGCCAATCTTATTGAATTCCAGCTCCAATGATTCTGCCTTCTTCTGCTTCCTGCATAGAACAAGCCATATGCACTTGGGATTTTTTTCCTACATTTTTTTAGCAGTTCAGGATATCCTTTATCAATGATGTTCAAAACTGAAGCGCTCAGTTCACAGGACAGCCTGGTTAGATCAATACTGCTAAATAAAACAAGACAAGGGACCAATACCTATCCCAGCAGGCAAACAACTGAAGACTCTTGTAACTATAGTACTTAAGATGAGCAAATGTACTGTGTCCACATCGTGGAGCACTCTGTTCTGGAGTACCTCTGTACCTGGTGTGGTGTTTCTATTGGTCTGACACTAATCCATGTGTTCTGTATGTCTTGACAGCTGCAATTGTTTTAAACAGTGCAAGGGCTTTGCTGCAGCTCAGCAAGGAGGCTCATGCTCCCGGAGTAGGAAACTGAAGAAACTGTGTTGTATTCTGTTGGATGGGGTGAGAGGGCATTGCTGAGGGTGCAAAGTCCCCCGGGTATAAAGCTGAAGAACAACTGTGGCTGGAGAAAGCCCCATATGAGATAGACTTACCCTGGACTGTCTTTTGAGAGATATCCCTAAGATTACATATTCCTTGACCTCTGTTTGGGTATTACTTTGAGGGGAACTTGTTGGAGCAGCCCAGAATAGAGCCAGAGAGGGAGCCAACACCTAAACAATGAAGGCACAGAGCAGACTGACATTATTCATTATTCAAGTTTCTGCCTAGAGTTGTTTTAATTAGGAAGGTGGCCATACATCTTAGAGTGCAAATGCAGGATCAGGCATGGGACCAAGGCAGTGGTTTTTGTCAAAAATTCTTCAGTGAAGGTCTGCATTTGAACTCCAAAACTTGGCTGAGGTGAAGGATGCCTATTCACCTGCCAGCATGTACCCAGGTCTGTTTCTGTTCTGTGGATGAGGCTGGTGGTGCTGATCACAGCACAGAGATCCTCTCTGTCTTCTATCAGCCCTTGCAGCAATATTGCATCATTAACGTTGGGTAGGTCCTTCCCAGGAGGTCTGACATCATGTAAAATATTGTGGAGATGTGTAGAACGCCTGTGGTTAGTCTCAGAGCAAAGGTGATCTTGCCACCTCTGAATTACAGGATGCTTGGATGAGCAATGCAGACATGTAAAGTACAGGTCTCGGGGTGTGTCATGCCTTTAATATGGACAGAAGGACAATTCCTTCTCATATATGATTGAGAAGAGGAAAAGGTATTGCATAAATTTCATAAAGTCTGATACGTATTTGTCAGCTTCACTGACTGCATTAGGCCTATGTTACCCTATATAACTTCCAGGAAAATGAGAGTAGAGAAATATGTCACAGGAAAGTATTTCGTTGAATTAACAAAGTCTTATGAAGTTCTGTTATGCTTTGTGGTTTTGAGGAACTTTCTTTTTTTTCCAATTGAAATCCAGCCAATCTACTCTGCCCAAGTACTTCTGCAAAAAAAAAAGGTAAAAAAGGATCAAGAAAACAAAGGAAACAGAGTAAATAGCCATTGATTCAAAAAGGTCATTGTACTTAATACAGCTTTTTGTGCTGGTTTGAAAACCTAGCTAAAAAATTAAACCCACTCGAGCTGCTCCTTTTTCCCCCACCCCTTCAGATTATGGAGGAACACTAGGAGACATTAAAAGTTGTAACGGCAATTTACTGAAAATTGCAATAATCACAATAATACTAAAACCAAAAAGTGTGGAAAAGAGGGAGGGTCATTTATGTACAAAAGTGTATTCACCACTGAACAAACAAACATACTTCTCAATATGGCGAACAAGAGTTCCTGTGGCGTAACGTCCTCCCCATTCCCAGTCCAAAAAATCCAGCAAGGAACTAAGGCAAGCAAAATCCTTTGGAAGCTATACTGTCCCTGTTGCAGCATGCCAGCGCCTCTGACCACGCCACTTCCCCGGTCTGACTCTGCACAGCTGCCTCCGGCACCAGCACCTCTCCACTCAGCTCTGCTGCGCCTCGGGCTCCGTGCGTGGCGCAGCCCCGCACTGCCAGCGCTCTCTCCCCTCCTGTTTTTCCTTATAGCAACATCTCGGGCTCCCTGCCACTCTCTTCCAAACCACAAAAGGCATAACATGGAGAAATGGAAAAAGGAGCCACCAGTGGCAGTGAGGGACTAGGTCTGCCAGGCTGATCTGAGGCCTTCTCCCCAGAGACCAGGCGAAAATAAAGAGGCGGACTTTCCCTTTTCCAGCCCCAGCTTTTTTTCCTGCTGAAAGCACTCCTCCTCTGCACTGATGTGAGTTGTACAGAAGAGACTCCACCCCCTTGCTTTGGCACCCAGGACAACTTTTCTTTTTTTTGTGTGTTTTTTGGTTTTGGTGGTTTTTTTGGTTTTTTGTTTTGTTGGGGTTTTTTTGTTTGTTTTTGGGGGTTTTTTTGGTGGTGGGGTTTTTTGGTGGTGGGGTTTTTTGGTGGTGGGGTTTTTTGGTGGTGGGGTTTTTTGGTGGTGGGGTTTTTTGGTGGTGGGGTTTTTTGGTGGTGGGTTTTTTTGGCTTGGTTTGGTTTGGGTTTTTTAGGGGGTTTTTTTAGTTTGTTTTTTGTTTTGGGTGGGGTTTTTTTGCATTCTAGGAATTTTTTTTCCTTTAAAATTACTTTTTTGTTTTCACCTCCTTTCAGAAATTAAATGTTTTATTTACAAGTGGGTGCCCTTTTAAAAGAACAGAAATCTTTTCTACAACTCTCGGTTGCTTGGGTCTTCTCTTTCTAACACCGAGTAATTTGTCTTCTCTTAAGCACAAGCCTACTTTTGTAAGAAGCACTTGAAAGCAGACCAAAACCCACAACATACACCTGAAAAGCTTTCTGTGGTATTTGCTGTAAGCAGATCCAATAGTATGCAAACACCTGAACGTCATTTTGAAGATCTCAAAGGTCATTTAAATGAATGAACAATTAAGGTATTTTTACGAGTTTGATCACATCTCTCTTGCGTATGTTTTTGAGGACTGAAGAAGGTGGTCATAAAATATTGCTTCAAAGATAATTCCCTGGCAATTGTGGGAATGTCATCACAGCATTTACAACAAATCAGTAATGGAGAAGAAGAAAAATTACACTGTAAGTGACTTGAACATAAATTTAAATTAAAACTCATAGTTTATGAGTTCTTCAACCACATAGTTGAATGGTCAAAAAGAAAGAATTAATCCTTATCTAATCCTTATCGGTATTTTTCCTGTGTTTGTGTTCCTGTGTATAAGTTCCTTGGGGCAGGGAATGTTTGTGTATTGTCTAGCATTGTAATAATTTAGTCTGGATTTACAGCATTTGGGTAATGTCTTAAAACAAAAATAATAAACATAGACTTACTTTGATGTAGACACACAGAGACCACTGCTATTTTGCAAAGTTTTTCCAATTTGAGTTGGCTACAATCTTCCCCTATTTGCAGTAATGTCACAAAATGTGAACAAATGTGGGAATGGCAATGAGAAAGCTTTGTAAATGTGTATGTATAATATTAAGTACCTGTAGTCTCCCCTGAAGGACTCAAATATTTGATGCATGGCATAGCAAAACACTGCACCTAATCCAGAGGTAGCATGGAGTTAACCAGTTTAATTTCTCACTCTACATTCGTCAGGTAAATGACAGAAGAGTCTGATCACAGGTAGATGGGAAAACATGTTTTGGAATTAGTGTTCTGCTATCAGTTATCATACAATGAGTTTTATTTTAAAACAGAAAAGAATTTTCTATGTATTTTTTGATTAATAATAACTTCTCAACTATAGCCTTGAATGAGTGAGAATACCTCAAGGGAATTTCTGTGTTTTCCCTTAAGTCATGGTACCACATGGACATATAGCATCAAAGTGTGGAATTTTTCATTTTGAGAACTATGTTATAAATGGAAAATATATCTAAGTAGCTCAGTTTTTCTCAACACTGATTGCTCCTTCCCTCCTGGTTGTAATGAGGATTGCTTTTGATGATTATTAGGATGGCATTTTGCTATTGCCAAGGCACTGGCATGAACACTTTCATGCTTTCATGAACTCTTTTTTTTTGGGTCGTTGACAGCAGGATTACACTGATTAAATATATCTGTTCAAAGTAGGTCAGATGAATCTTGCCCTAAATGTGGAGACATTTTCACTGTGAGTACAAAGGATCCTGGGGTAACTGTTAACACTGAAATAAAATCACATGAATCTCAACATTACTGTCTTTTGAAGAAGAGAAGAAACTCCAATGAATTTTTCCATTTTGCTACAGCATAGTAATTTCTTATGAAAACATTCTTCTCCAGTAAAAGCATACCCGCAGATCCAAAGTGTGTTGCAATTTATGCTTTAAAAGGAGTACTACGCCAAAGTGTTCTGAAAACATCGTGTAACTACAGAGGAAGACAGCACATGGTCGTTACTTTACTGTCACGTCTCCTCTTATATTACTGACTGGCACACTCTTCATATGGATAGAAGTATTAGACAACATAGGAATTATCATGCACTTCTGCTTCATTCCTAAATTACATCTTTCTGATATATCAAAGGCATTACTGTTGTTTCCAGGAGATATTATTGTCTCTCAAACACCAAACAAAACCCAAAGAGCAACAACAGGCCATTTCTTTGCTGTAAAATTCAGTCTGAATTGCAGTCTTGTGCTCCAGGAGACCTTGACTTCTTCTTACCTGCTCAGTACATACTACGTACCTACTATACTGGTTAGGACTCCACGTGATTTCAAAAGGAGTCCTGGGATCTGCCTCAAAGAATGCTTATGTATTTTGCTTTGAAACTCTACTTTATTTATCTGGAAATGTCTTCACTCAACAAAGATTAAAACTCCTAGAGATGAGTTTTTAGTTTTATTCCTTGGAAATTAATGGAAAGTTTGAAGCCCAAACTGGAGTTAGGAACTGAAACAATGTGCTTTAAACCTCAGAATAAAAAACTCTCATTAGATGTGAGAGTTGTTCTGGTCTTAGGCAGAATTTATTCAGCTACAACACTTTGTTTGAACAAATATTCAAAAAAGCATATAAGATTTTACCTAACTTGCTGTAGAAGCACTCATTTGTATCAAAGTTCTGAGAACTATGTGTTCCAAGATTTGCTTTAGTGCTTAGGCCAGGCAAACAGGTTTGAATGGACTATAAAGCCAAAATATTCTAGCTATTATAGAGGAGGATTAGACTGTCTGAAATTACAGCAGGATATTATAATTTAGCAGTCTTAATCTTATAGAAATCTTTCATATACTAGCTGCTCCCTTCATGTTGTGTTAGGTCTCTCATTGGATGCAGAGAATTCATAGTTCTGTAAATTTCTAGAACTTACAGACTTCAAAAATAGTAAAAAGGACCATTCTGTTCCTCCTGGCATAGTGCTTAGGATATTTTAGGTTGGTTGCTTGGTTGATTGGTGGGTTTTCTATGTTTTGCCATCACCTGCAGAAATTTATTATTATTAACTGTAACATTATTAGGATATGTATTCTAAAATGTATAACAATTTTACACATCTATTCCTTTAAATATTATTTCCTACACTAGATGTATCATAACACAAGTGATATCATAACACAAGTGTGGCTGGTTTTGCTTGGGTTTATTTGTTCATTACTCCCCCCTATTGAAAGAATTTTCCTTATTTTATTCCTTAATTTTGTCCTTTTTTTAAAAACTGACCAATCATATGTTGACTTGTGGATGTCATTATGTCTCCAATGGATCTTTTTCCGACATAATCCCAGCTTTTTAAATATATGGAAAATACTAACATTTCATTTAGTATCCACTTTGAGCAGATTTTAACCGACTTGTGGAATCAATGGAGCTCTGCCTTACAGTAAGATAGTAAGAAACTGAGATAAAATAGACGAGGTTAGCAAATATGCCATAAAACATAGTAAACAAAATTCAGCAGCAAAATTTAAAACCCAAACAGAAAAACTCCAACTGTGTCAATGTAAAAAGATCCTATTTGTCATTTTTGTATTTTAACATGGCAGATTTCAGGTTAAAAGAATTTTGCTCTATTCTAGCCCTGGAAAGGAATCACACAAGTTTTTCCATTAGACTGTGTATAACTGAGCTTTTGTTTATTGTATATTATCATTTATAAAACAGGTTCTCTAAATGATGCTTTTGATAGCTTTGCACTGTAAAATTCTATGGAAGAGGAAATATTTCATCTGCCTCTCACTGGTTTTCTGTAAATATCTGCACTGTTTACATATGTACACAGTGTGGTCACAAGATTCATTGTAACCACAAGATTGGGCTGGATTATGAGGTTGTCTGGCAAGTCTCTACTGGTCATGATATACACTGGAGTCAATTATCCCACAGATAGAATATGCAAACTACAGTGGGGTCCAAAAGAGAGATAAAGAAGGGGAAACTGGTCTTGGCAGTCAATCTTCTGGTACTGTGGAAAGAAAAAACCAGAAGATGCTGGAGGATGAATAACTAGTGAGGAATTGAAAAAGGTTTTTTAAAATCTTGAACTTCATCAAAGCCATATAAAGGACAATGAATTTCAGATGTCATGCAGCTCCTCAAAGGGAGGAGAGTGGACTGTTTGGGTGTCAGAAAAATCATCAAATTAACAGCTGAATAGAGAGGCATCAATGTAGCTCAAATCAGCATGTCATGAGTAAATTGAAACAATGACCTCAAGCATCAAGAAATTACTTTTTTTTTTGGCTGCTTACATATGGATTGAATGTTTTGAGCAAGAACAACTGGAAATTCTCATGGAAAAGAAATTTTACATAGGTGAAACAAGTGAAATGTGATGAGGTCATTCATATTACCTCATCAATTGGAATACTGAAACTATCTGTTAAAACCTGCTTGGGAGGAACAGAGTAGATAAGGGGGGGATGATGTGAAGGAGTTGTTGGTACCCCAGAAACAAAAGATATTGAACAAAAGAGGCAAGTCTCTGTTCTCTGAAGTCTGTGACTGATAAGTACACAAGTATGTGTCTTCTAGGCTTTTCCGTAATGTATGTGGGGGTGGGGAAAAAATGGGGGGTGGGGAAAAGTAAAATCAGTGTGGAGAATTTAAGTTTGGAAACCTCAATAAAAGAGATTCAAACACTGCAACAAGTTACTCAGAGAGCTTGTGGAATCTCCATCCCCACAGATGTTTAAAAGCCAAGGGGGCATGGCCCTGGGAAATCCGCTCTTGGTGATGCTGCATTCACCAGGCTGATTAGATGAGATGATCTTAACAGATGCCTTCTGGCCTCAACTACCATGAGATTCTATGAAAATCAATGAATTCCATTGTTCAAAGTTACTAACAATATTGCAGAAGTGACAGAATGGATCTTGTACAGGGTAACTGAAAAAACAATGAGATACAACTTCAAACCTGGGAATCAGTACATTAAAATGTACCCATGGCTGCATTTTTGGTATGTATGGGAAAGTATTAATATCACTTTACACATACACCTCAGTTTCAGTTCTGTTTTAAAAGGATGAGTTAGACATGGTACAAAATACAAAGAAGGCTTGTATCTAGTAGAAAGGACTCCTGAAAAACTTTCAGGAAAATGACAGGAAAAAAATTCCAGCTCTTTTAATATTATGCTTTATGGTCTCATGGATTATGGATGGTGCTTTTTGGCAATAGCATGGAGATGGTCCCCAAGACCTTTGGGAGTTAAATATATAATTTCTAAAGAACTATGACACAAAACACATTAAAATCAGGAAAAAGATAATTTCACTTTGGATACTAGAATGATAAGTAAAGCTTCTTCATTATGGGAATGGTTTCTGAATTTCTTATTTTTGACATAAGCTTGTTTATTGCTCCTTATTGTGGTTTAGGTTTTTTACATACATGCAGGTGAGCAAGGAAAAGGGCAATATGTATGCTTAGATTTTGAAAGGACTATTTTCACAAAGCTGACGATAAGCACATCTTATTTGGAAGACATAATGGAAGCAGAAATTAATTAATTACAACTAAGTATTATTTAGTATTTTTAAATAATTCAAGAATTATTATTAAATTATTCAAAATAATTTATTAGAATATTAAAATGTTTTGTTTCTGCAGCAAAGACAGAATAACTTTGGCTAATTTGAGCCAGAAGGGGGATAAAAGTGGGTAATACACTATAAATAACACAAAATAGCAGTCATGAAATGTGGAAATTTATATGGGAAAACTAAGAAGGGAACATTATTTTAACAAATGTACTGGTTTATTTCTACACAGAGATCATAAAATTGTTGAAAATCATGACAAAAACCTACAAAAACTATACTTCCAGTTTCACACCTTTTAGGATAACAGAAGTGCAAAACCACAAGCTTAGGCACAAAAAATTTCTTAATCACAGTCACTTTATTCTCAAAAGCATTCAGGAGTTACAAACCTTTGAAAAAACCTATTCTCTGAAGAGCTGATGTCCGTCATTTTGACTTTACATTTTCTGTGAATTTTGCTGAAATTACAGGCTGGGATGAGTTGCTTTGACACTTGCATATCCTGCTTCCAAACAATAAAAAGCCAATGTAATCTCAGCCCTCATCTATGAAACCCTGGCCTCCCTGATGCCATAGGAGCTAAATATTTTTCTTACTGCAATCATTCTAATTTACAAAGAATGTACACAGAGGTTCCATTACTCCAAACACAGTACAATTAAACAACAGGAGAGCATTTCCTTTCTCACAGTTCTATGCCAGCTTTCCAGACAGAATACCACTCAAAAAGCTCTCCCCACTTCATGTCTGTCATGACTACACTGTTTTCCCCTCTTTTCATTCTACTTGGTACTAGTTTTTTGCTTGTTTTCTGACTCTCTCTCTCTTACAGATGCAGTACTACATGCAAATCAGGTACATCTCCCTGAATTTATATTCAGTGTAATCATGGGGTGAAAACTTCTATTGTTTCATTAATTATAAGGAGAAGGATCATTAATTGTGTTCCTGAGTTTTGCCGTATGGAAATATTTATCACCTTTGACCTCAAGTAACACTATTGTTGCCCATGTGTCAATAATGCTTGGTTAAAATATCCTAAATTCACATACATTGCAAGATTAATAAGCAGACATGCAATACATTAAGAACGGGCTAATGCTCTACTCTCAGATGTAGGGTTTTTTCAGTAAGTGTTGAATGGTTTCAAATATGGGTCATAAAAACTAGGAATTAAAAGATGCTATTCAACATTTCCATATGCCTTAGTAAATATCAAAACATTGTTGATATCTTGCATTGCTGACATAGAGATTGGCAGAGTGGTACATAATTATGAAGACCAGGAAGGTATAAAGAAAAATTTGGATTGCTTGGCAAGCTGAACCCATTCAAGTTAAATGCAAAATTATGCATCTAGGTCACATCTAAACAGTAGAAAGCTATATTCTGGAAATCAGCAGCTCAGGAAACAATGAGAGGTGTCATCATAATATCATCAAACCCTACATGATAATACAGAAAAGAGAACTGTCTCAGGTCTTTGAGGCACAAACAGGCAAGGTGACGTTTAGGTCCAGAAGGAATACTCTTCTGCTAGAATACTGTGTCGAGGTTTGAGAACGCAACTCGTGTATACCACTGGGAGTAATTCACAAAAAGAATGAAAGAGCAAAAGAAGTTGTTGATTTTTCATGTCTTAGCACCTAAAAAATTAAGACAGAATGATTTTCTGGAAATGTGGTTTATTCGAACACCAAGTTACTATAATCAAACTAAATTAGTAGAATTGATGAAATAGTTAACACTAAGATTATCAAACTAAGGTTTTAAGTTCTATGGTTTGATGAGTGATTTTTTTATTGACTGAGTCACTGAGGATTACATTTTCAACATCTGTAAGGAAAACCCATAGATTCTGGAAACTTTTGGGTTTAGTGTGGTGCAGAGAAGAACAGATGAATGAAAGACTCAGGGAGAGGGTGATGCCCATACTGTGCACATCAAATCCTGCTCTCATTTTTGTAAATGCTGTCATATTAGGTTGTAGGACCACAGTCACTCAGGGTGGGCAGTTTTTCCAGCTTAGTTACAGCTTCTGAACGGCTCAGGTGACAGTTTGGCTGAGTATTCTGTATAGAAGTGGAAAAGGATTATAAAAAAAATGAAACATAGGCCTGAGCACAGAAAAAAAATTGAACTTTTCCTTGATTAGGAGCTGAAGATGACCTTGACAGCACTGTAAATCACTACTGTCTCACTAGCCACTCCTGCACCTGTGCAGGGAAATAGTAATGATGATATTTTCTTACTCCTCCAGCACCCAACAGGAATGCCAATAGCTTGAAGTATATAATTTTTTGATTGTTATAATTCCTCTCTCTTCTGAATGCAGTGATTCGACTGCACTTGTTTTGCTTTAGGTTCTCTGTGTTTTTTTCTTTTAAAGAAATAGAAAACGAACAAACTAACCAACCAAAAAAATTACCTGCCCCTCCATTAAGGAATCTTTTATTGATGTCCTACCCTACTCTTCCTAAATCTGCCCTCTTGCTCTAGACGCCATCAGCCATGATGATACAGGTCTCTCTCACTTTTGTTAGAATGGGAATTATATTGTTTCTCTTCACCCACCATGGAGCAGAAGCTTTCAAAAATGCTAGCTCTAAGAAAAAACTAAAAAGTCCAGACATAGTCAAGAAGAAAAAGGAAGATTGACAACCAACATAGAAATCAGGCTCCCAGAACTATAGACAGAAATCTTGGTGGTAAGCCTCTGTTTCCTAAATCTTTTACTGTTTTATTCCCCCACTAGGCACCAGGTTTTACTTCTCAGTTCAGTGGACTATATTCACCACTGGTTTATGAATCAGCCTGCTCCTTATTTGCTCTTTTATGGCATTAAAGCTCTTGTACTTTTGCTTTCCACAAGCTACCTTCTCAGGAGAGGCTGTGGGAGCCTGATGAGGAAGATATTGTTCTTGAGAGTGAGAAGTAGGTGTTTAACCTTCCTCCATAGCGTGGGCACTGGATCCCGGGTATCTGCCTGCTTACAAGTACTTCAGATTATCAGGCAAACCCTGGAGAGCAGCAGTATTTTCTTCTATATTGATGGATAAGAATATAATTGTCCTGTTGTTTACTAGGTCTCCTTTGATCACACTTATGCCTTGGGTAGTTGGGCCCAGTGTTTGGTTTCGGGTAACCGAGTTTGAGTTAGGGCTTACAAATCAAGGAGAATGAATGCCATTTAACTTTATATATGAATAAAGCAAATGTCTACACACAAGCAAGATCTCTAGGCTCCCTTTATTGTCAGTGAGGAAAACAGACACTTTTAGGGAGAAACTAATCATAACTATTTGAGATGTTTATGTTAGAATGAGATAAGTGAATACCTGAACAGGCTCTTTTATTTAGGTATTTGTATTCCTTTTCCACAAAGACGGTGCTGATAACTAGCTCGTGCATGTCTGTACTGCTGGTAGTGCCACCTTCACTCCAAGGATACTTAGCATTAGTGTCCTCACTGGACCACAGAGACAGGACAACCGCAGCTTAAAAGTGGCTAAATCCCATGCCAGTTTTGTATGAACTGGAGATCCCACTGAAGCTGTCCTGCTCCATGTTTTACCCATTCATCAGCCAAAGGCCATGAGTCTGCCTGGAATTAAAGATGTCTAAAATGCTGGGTTTTCTAGATAATTTTTTTTTT
>WEKY01060690.1:8805-29315 GCA_013390045.1 Picathartes gymnocephalus | reverse complement strand
GGATGGATGGAGGGATGGATCCATGGATGGATGGAGGGATCCACGGATGGATGGAGGGATGGATGGATGGATGGATGGATGGATGGATGGATGGAGGGAGGGATGGATGGATGGATGGAGGGATGGATGGATAGATCCATGGATCCATGGATGGATGGATGGAGGGATGGATCCATGGATGGATGGATGGATGGAGGGATGGATGGATGGAGGGATAGATCCATGGATCCATGGATGGATGGATGGAGGGATGGATCCATGGATGGATGGATGGATGGAGGGATCCATGGATGGAAGGATGGAGGGATGGAAGGATGGATGGATGGATGGAGGGATAGATCCATGGATCCATGGATGGAGGGATGAATTGAGGGAGGGATGCATGGAGGGATGGATGGAGGGACCGAGCAATTCCCTGTAAGTTGCAGAAACACCCTCCCAAAAAAAAGACAGAGCAACACCCCTTAAGGCAGAGCGATGCCCTGGGGGTGGAATTCTATCCCAGGCTGGAATGCTGCCCCATAGGACAGACAGAGCAATGCCCCACAAGCCCCAGGGGTGCCCCATAATCCAGAGGGAGGCCCCACAAGCCTGAGGGAGGCCCCACAAATCTGGGGGACGCCCCACAGGGCCCCCCCGCACCCACCTCCCCCGAGCACCCAGAGCACCCGTGCCCAGCTCCGGCCCCTCCTGCCGCCGCCTGCCTCAAATGTCAGAGCCAATGAAGTGTTGCAAAGGCTTTATTGCTTTCCGTGGAGCCCATTAGGAATCTCTTCTGCTGGGTGAAGAGCAATATTGCAGTCGGAGGGATGGGGGGAGGCAGCCCTGCGCGAATTCCCCACAGGAAGCTCCGCTCTCGCAGCCAGAACAGTTATCAAAAAAGACAATTTAGGCAGGATTGTGCTCTAACTGGCTGGAGGACAGGGGAGCCAGCCCTGGACAGGAATCTTTCAGCTCCGAGTAAATGAAACTGCCAAAGGAATCAGCCTTCCTGCCTGGTCTGCAGGGGAGGAAGGTGCCAGAAGGAATTGGGGTTTTTTTTTTTATAACCATTAGCTCAGCCCGGCGCTCCCTGCCAAGGCCAGGAGCTGCTGGGGGATGCAGGCAGCTCAGCAGCCTCCGCTCCCCTGCTCTGCAGCAATCCCAAAACAGCCAGCAGGGCCTGGGGGAAACTCCCACCCCTCTGCGTTTGGCACAAAAAAACCCAGCTGGGGGCAAAGCCGGACCTTTGTCCCCCTCAGAGAGAGATTTCTGTCCCCTCTGGCCCCTCCCCGATGGCCGGGATGGGGGAGTGGTTGGGACTGGGGTGTTCCTGGGAAGGGAGGTTTTGGGCAAACCACCAGGCCTTGGGGGATGAGAATCTCCATTTTTAGGGCTCCAGTTGTGTGGGGACATCCAGTGCCAGCCCTGTGGGACATGTGGCCTCCCCTGGGATCACCCAGGTGCCTCGGTTTCCATCCTGGAGCAGCGCTGGGAAACCCGGGCAGGCTCAGGGCTCTGAGCTGAGGCCGCCCGTGCCAGGCCTTGCTGTTAATGACAATTATTTACGGAGCACCCTGGAGCGGCCCCAGCTTTTGGAACGGCCCGAATCCATCCCCGGGTGAGGGCTGCGCGAGGCACGAATCCATCTCCAGCTGGCCCGAGTCCCGCGGCTCCGCTGACACCCCCGGGAGCCCACGGCCAGCGCTGCCAGCGGGAAAATGACAGCTTCCCAGCCTGGAATTGCATCCAGGCACGGAGAGGGGGGAAATCCCCTCTGTTCCCTCCGTGGTCCGGCAGAGCTGCAGGCAGAGCCGTGCCCACCCTGCCCGCGGCATCCGGGATTTCCCAGCCGGGGGAAAATCAGCGGGATGGGCTGGGAAAGCTCTGCCCGGGAATGGGGAGGGGCGCGGGGTCAGCCGGGGCCTGGGATGTGTGCTCCGTGTGGCATCCCAGCTGCCACCCACCCGCACAAAAACCTCCCCCCGCGGCTCCCTCATCCGTCTGGAACCTCTCCCTGATGGATTCCCAAGGCCCGGGAGGTTTTCCTGGCTCTGAGGTTCCTCTGGATCCTGCTCGGAGCATGTCCAAGCCCCCCCTGGGTGGTGGCATCCTCCAAACCACTGTTCTCAGTGTTTGGGATGAGCCCAGATCCAGTTTATCGTTTTTAGAAGCCATAAAACGCCTTGGACAACATCAAATTCAGGGATAAATTGGGAAAGGAAAAGCGGGGAGATGCAGCCACTGAGGATCCACGTGGAATTCCACTCACCCACCCCGAAATCCCATGGGAAAAGGCACCAACACAAAAATCTCCCCAGCTCCCTCATCCGTCTGGAACCTCTCCCTCATGGATTCCCAAGGCCTGGGAGGTTTTCCTGGCTCTGAGATTCCTCTGGATCCTGCTCGGAGCCTGTCCAAGCCCCCCTGGGTGGTGGCATCCTCCAAACCGGTGTTGCCAGTGTTCCCAGCCTGCAGCACTGCCGGTACTGGTTTCACTGGGCCGAGCAGCGAGCGGGGCTCAGCGATCCGGGCCGATCCCAGCCCGCAGCACTGCCGGTACTGGTGTCACTGGGCCGATCCCTCGGGCGGATTTCCCCTGCCCGCAGATCCCATCCCGCAGCCTCAGCGCGGGGCTTGCGCAATCCGGGAGGGGCAAATTCTGGAAAAGAGGAAGGAGAAGCCAAAATCGGCCTCGGAGGACAATTCCTCTGGATCTGCGGAGAGAAAATCCCCTCTGCTGGATCTGCTGCTCAGCTCAGCCCATCGAGCCGGCTCGGGTCCCTCGGGGTTCATGGACAAACATTCCAGGGTCCAAGGAATTCCTCATCGAATCCCCATCCATGGGGATGCACCCAGGGATCCCCCCTGGCTCCAGCTCCCAGGGAATCTCCAGGCTCTGGACACGGCAAGGGGGCCCTGCTCAGCCTCTCCCCTCTAAACCCCGGGGGCTGGACCTTCCTGCCCTCCAAAAAGTGTCCTCGTGGTTCTCCCGGAGCTTCTGGAAGCTCTGAGACGGAGGCTGCTCCGCTTTGCGCTTCTTTCGGGAAAGCTGGCGAAGGTTATTGGGGTTATTTGCGTTCCCAGCCTTTGTCTCTGCTCCCGCAGCTTTCCCAGGCCGGGAGGTTTGCGAGCCGGGCCAGCAGCCTCGCTCACACCTCCTCTCCAAAGGGAAAAGCTCATTAAATTGATGATCCAGGGATCCTTGATCCAGAATCTCCCATTCTTATTACAGGCATTAATTAAAACAATAGCAGATCAAAGCGCCGCGAAGCATCTCCTTGGGGATGGTGCCTCCTCCTCTGCTCAGGCCGGCTTTTGTTCTCATCGCTTTGAGGTCAGCAGCTCGTTATTGCATCCCGGGGCCAGGCGGGACCAGCCGGGGCAGGGCCGCGGCCCGAGGAACCCTGCACAAGGGCACGGGGGTGACAATTCCCACGAAAAGCCGCTCCTTCCTCCGTCCCGGCCGCTCTCCGGGGCCCGCAGCAGGGCGAGCGATCCTTCCCAGCCCCGCTCGGGTCCTGGAGCAGCAATTAGCCAGCGCTCGGTGCGATGGGTATCTCCTCGGAGCTCCGCCGCGGGCTCCTCCAGCTGCTGCTGATTAGCGTTCCGGGGAAAGCGGCAGCAGCCCGACCCGGGGAAATGTGCCGGCTTTTATTAGCGCTGCAGATAATTACATTTAATAAGGACGGCAGCTTTTCCCACAGCAGAGAGCTGAACCATCAATCTGGCCTTTAATAATAAAGCCTCTCCAGCTCGTTTGCATTCATTGTTCCCTTCGCAACGCCACATTACCCAGGCTTTTGTGGCCCCGGCCGCTCCCGGGGGGTCCGTGAGGAGCGGGCTGCCCGTGCCGTGCCAGGGGTGTCCCTGGGGGGCTCTGTCCCCATTCCTGTGCCCACGGGACTGGCAGCTCTTTGCCCGGGGAGCCGCAGCTCCCCCCTTCCCCTTCCCCGAGCAGCGGAGCCGTGAGAGAAATTTCCCAACAACTCGGCGGCTTTGCGGGCTCCGGAGCAATTAACTCACCTGGCAGGAACCTGCGCCGCCAGGATCGCGTCTCCAGGGATCCCGCGATGAATCACGGAATTGTTTGGGTTGGGAAAGACCTCAAAGCCCAGCCAGTCCCACCCCTCCCCCGCCGTGGGCAGGGACACTTGTCACTGTTCCAGGCTGCTCCAAGCCCATCCAGCCTGGCCTTGGGCACTGCCAGGGATGCAGGGGCAGCCACAGCTGCTCTGGGAACTCCCCGTCCTCCCGATTCCTTCCCAATATTCCCTGTGCCACTCTGAAGCCATTCCCTGTGTCCTGTCCCTCCAGCCCTTGTCCCCAGCCCCTCTCCAGCTCTCCCGGAGCCCCTCCAGGCCCCGCAAGGGGCTCTGAGCTCTCCCTGGAGCCTTCTCCTCTCCAGGGGAACATTCCCAGCTCTCTCCAGCCTTTGGAACAGATCCATGGCCTCCTCTGGAGTTTCTCCAGCAGCTCCAGGTCTCTCTGAAGTCAGACCCCGGGGCTGGAGCAGCTCTGCGGGTGGGGTCTCAGAATCCCCTCCCTCCCCGGCTGCCCGGGGATGGATCAGCACACGGGGACACGGGGGAGGTTCAGGAGCCCGTTCTCTAAAGGCAGAACCGGGGGGATTTCAGGAAGAGGAGCAAACACAGCCTCTGTGTGTGTCGGGAAGGCAGTGTCCCGCAGGAGATAGGAAAAACAACGGATAAATGAAGAAGAGAGCAGCAAACATCCATCTTCCCAGCTGAAATTGGAGAGGAAAGCTGAGGGTGTTATAAATCCTGTTCTGCTGCTGCTGCTTCGCTGTGATTTGGTTTTGCTGGCTCGGACCAGGACAGAGATTCCAGCCCAGTTTTTCCCCTTCCTGATGCTCTGCACCGCTCCAGTGCCTGGCTGGGGAGCTGTGGGAGCTCCGGGAATGTCTTCTCCTGGCCTGGAGTTCTGCAGGACACCAGTTCTGGGGGCAGATGTGGGGCTGGCGGCTTCTCCCACCTTTCCCACGAAGAGGCACCAAGGCCGGGCTGGGTGGGAGCTGGAGCAGCCTGGGGCACTGGGAAATGTCCCTTCCAGCCCAAAGCATTCCGTAGCTCTGCGAGGATTCCCGGCGTGCCAAGGCCTCCCGGGGCCGGGACCCTTCCTGTGCCACCCCAGCCCCGGGGGATCTGCAGGGACACGGGTTTGGAGCAGAAAAGGGCAACCAAAAAAAGGCTCCAACCCTGCGCCTTCCCCGTGGTGCCATCTGGCCGTGCCCGTGTGCCCAGACCGTCCTGCCTTTTTGTCCCCGGGCCAGCAGCCGGTGCCAAATCCGGCGTGGCAATGACATCATTCCCGACAGGATGGCAGCGCCGTGCAGGGAGGAGGGAAAACCACCCCCCCGAGGGGAATTTGGGGTGCTGGGGTGCCCCAGGAGGCTGCCTGGGGTCTCTGTAGAGCCGGGCAGATTCCCCCAGTCCGTGCTGGCATTCTGGAGTGCTCAGGGAGCCCCTGCGGAGCAGCAGCAGCAGCCAGAATTCCCGGTGGGATCTGCCTGGGAGGGGCCAGCAGCACCCGCCCCGTGTTTAGTCCGGGCTCAGGATCCAAGCTCTGGGTGCAAATGGATGGAGAATCCAAGGTCTGGGTGCAGATGGATGCAGGATCCAAGGTCTGGATGCAGATGGATGCAGGATCCAAGCTCTGGGTGCAGGATCCAAGCTCTGGGTGCAGATGGATGGAGAATCCAAGCTCAGATGGATGCAGGATCCAAGCTCTGGATGCAGATGGATGCAGGATCCAAGCTCTGGGTGCAGATGGATGCAGGATCCAAGGTCTGGATGCAGATGGATGCAGGATCCAAGCTCAGATGGATGCAGGATCCAAGCTCAGATGGATGCAGGATCCAAGCTCTGGCTGCAAATGGATGCAGGATCCAAGCTCTGGGTGCAGGATCCAGGCTCTGGCTGCAGATGGACGCTCTTTTCCCCCTTTGGATCCCTCAGCCCCCCACACCTGGGGCTCCCTGGGCTCCGGAGCTCTCTCCGTGAGGCAAGGAGAACCAGCTTTCCCACCGGGCTGCCCAGGGCTGCTTTTGTCCTTCCCCCTCGGGCACCTTCCAAACCCAGCGAGCTGCACCGCGTCTTCCCAGCGCTCCCACCAGGCCCCCATCCCTTACTGGAAATAACAGGAGCCGCCGCTGCTCGCTGGGTGGGAGAAAACCCAGGGATCACCACGTGGGAACAGCTCCGGGGAAAACCCCCCCAGCACTCCAGCTCCTGGAACTCATTTATCAACCCTTTTATCCCCTGCGAGAAGCGATCGGGCCGGGGCTTGGCGGGAGCCGCGCGTGGTCTCGCTGAGAGCCCGAGCTGAGAATCCTGATTTGTGCCTGACCCGGCTGGAGCAGCCCCTCGGTCCCGCTGGGATTTCTCCTCCCTCCCCCGTCGCCCTCCCAGCCCATCAATATTTGTGTGAGAGCCTCTCTCCCCCAGCCCCGCCGCCCTCCCCGTTTCTCCAGCAGCGTCGCAGGCGACTTTTCTTCGAACTTTTAAATTCCGCTCATTAATCATTCAGAGAAATGTGCAATTACTCGAGCCCAATTACAGAAAATGTGCAACTACTTGAGTCCCATTACGAGCCCCTAGGAAACGCCAAGAACTTGATTAGAGCAAAACCACCGCCAGCCCCACAGACTTTCAAAGCAAACACTGCGAGTCCTCCTGGCAGGGGAAGAGAAATCCCAATTTATTTAGGCACAAGCGCGCCCAAGCCTCGCTGACAATACGGGAAATCTCTTCCTATCGGCTGGAACGTGAGCCCCGCCTTCCCTGAAGGAAGAGATGTCTCTCCCTTAATTAAAGCAAGGCCTGAACTCGCTGTAACCTCCCGCGTTCGCGGCGGGGATTTTTCCAGAGGGTTTGTAACGACCCCCCCGAGCCGGCGGGGCTGCTCGTCCTCTTCCAGCGGCGTCCGGATCGGCGGGAGCCAGGATTCTGCTGCTCCCGAGCCTGCCAGGACAGGGGGACCCCGCTCCTGCCCCCGAAATCGCTGCAGCCGATTCATCCCCTAATCCATAATGACTCCTTAAGTTCTTTCTCTGTCCTGCTTTAGTGTGCAGCTCTCAGCTCCATATTCAGTGTTACCGAGCTCTCCTCCCAGGGCACTCAGACACAACAATTCTCTCCAGCCCAACATTCCAGGACAATCCTTCCCAACCTCAGCAAACCCAAAAGCACCAACAACGTCAAGAAGAGGAGGCCGAGCGAGGAGGATGGAACTCCATCATTCCCAGTGATTCCTTGGCCAGTTCAGCTCCAGATGCCAATGGAGCAGAACTTCTCCAAGTGTGAAACCCCGTGCCCAGGCCCCTTTTCTGTGCCCATCCCGAGGCCCATCCTGGCAGGGCTGCAGCCGGGCTCTGGCATTGCCAGGCTGCGCCCTTGGAAGGCCTTGCCATCAATCCCGAATTTATTCCTCTCCTTTTGCAGTTCCAGGTCAGACCGAAAAGGCACCACCAGAGTCTCCCATGCTAACCAGGACTGCCAGCGGGGCTGGCGGCCGCACGCGGCTCCTCTCTCTCCCCGATTGAGGTCAGCGCTGCCCCTGCGTGTCTGGGGGAGCCCGAGGAATTACGGTTTATTAGGGATTAAGCCGGGATTTAAGGGCCTTTCTTAGCGTGGGGCTGCTCCGGGGCGAGCCCAGCTCCCAAAGTCTGAGGTTTTCAGGAGAATCTCAAGCTAAGGGGCTTAGGGGAGGGGGGGAATTAATTTCCTGGGATGCCGCAGCTCGTCTGGAATAATAATAATTAAAAAAAAAAAAAAATTCTCTTATAAAAGTATAATTTTCTCCCTGCTACTCGCGATTACAAAATAATAAGATTGTTTAAAAACCCGATAGAGTGGATGTCAATATTGGCAGGAGACGTAATTGCAAAGCACGCGCCAGCCGTCCGTGGCTTTTTCCTTAATTTTAATTAGGATGAAATTTACTAATCTTGCCGGGTTTGCAGAAGGAGGTTTGCCAAGAGGCCATCAATTGATCTGGATGATATTGGCTCCCTTTTGAGAGCCCCTCGCTAACTGCTATGCAAAGCCTGGGCTTTCAGCTCCCTTCCCAGATCCTCTCCGCAGCGCTTTTTTGGCATGTCAAAAGGCCAGATGTTTTTTATTTGAGAGCAAATTGACGCGTTTGAATTACATTGTGCAAACAGCGGGGCCAGCCGTGAGTAAACAGGCGACGAGGATTCATTGAGTTTTATGGGTCGCAATAATGTTTGTGTAATTTAACAAATTCGTGCTTCGTGTCAGCTCCACCGCAACAGTTACGCGTTCCAAAAGGGGGGGAAAAAAAACAACTTCCACGGCAGCCCCCGCCGATCCCGCCTGGGAGCCAGCCGGCAGCGAAGCCAGCCTGAGGGTGACAGGGACAATCGCGGCCAGCGCAGCCGGGCTGTGGCCACTGCCCCGCGCGGGTCTTTTTTGGGGGGGTTTCCATCCAATTTGACGGCTTTTCTCCCACCCAGCCACAACACAGGCCAAGGAGGGGCTGGGGCTGCTCCAGAAGGTGCTGTTGAGTCCCGTAATGCCTTTTGCAGGTCCCGGGATGGAGCTCTGGCGGGTTTAGCAGGAATCCTGGAGGGAGCCGGGCTGCTCTTGCTCCCCACCGAGCACACCTCGCCGGAATTCCTGGCCAGGGACCCACTGGAAACATCCCAAAGTGTTGAAATGCAGGATTCCCTGAGAGTTCTCCGGTGGAGCTGGCAGGATGGATCCCATCCCTCCTTTTCACACCAAGGACACAGCGGGCAGCTCCGACAGAGCTCCCGGGAGACACGGAGGGGTTGGCCCAGCCCGGGTTAAGGTGGGAATTTGGGATTTTGGAGCAGCCAGGCCTGGGAAGTTGTTCAGCCCTGGAAAGTGGAATCGATAACCCAAGGGCAGCAATGAGGTGACAGCACCTGGCAGCTCTGGAAAAACCTGGAGAGCAAAGGAAAGGAATCGTTGGAGGGACAGGACACAGGGAATGGATTCCCACTGCCAGAGGGCAGGGATGGATGGGATTTTGGGAAGGAATTCCTGGCTGGGAGGGTGGGCAGGCCCTGGCACAGGGTGCCCAGATTTGCTGTGGCTGCCCCTGGATCCCTGGCAGTGCCCAAGGCCAGGCTGGAGCAGCCTGGGACAGTGGGAGGTGTCCCCGCCCATGGCAGGGGGGGCACTGGATGGGATTTAAATCCCCTCCCACCCAAACCATTCCATGATTCCCTGAGCTCCAGCTGCCCCCCCGCAAGGCTCTGTTTCCCTCCACAGCAGGGTGGTGCCTTCAGGAAGCCCAAAAAGCCCTGCAGGGGATGGCAGGGGAAGCTCAGAGTTTGTGCAGCCGAAGGGAAAGGTGCTGCTCCTATCCCGAATTTCCCAGCCGGCTCCTCTCCGTGTCAGCAGCAGCGCTGGTCAGCAGGGAACCGATTCCCGTGTCCAAATGGAATTCAATGCAGGCCTGAGGGGGATCGGTGCACAGGACACGGAGAGGGAACGAAGGGTTATTGCTGTCAATATAATTAATTTCAAGCTAATTTGAGCATCTGATTAAGCTTCGCGTTACCATAAAAACCAAACTGCTCTTTAAAGCAGAGAGAGGTTTATTAAATAAGTGCTGGAATGCAACCGAAAGCAAAATGAAGGCAATAAAGTCACTTGAAGTAATAAAATTAAGCGAGCGCCGGAGATAATCCTTCGATGGATCTTTCCTTTCCCCTTTCCCGGGATGGAGACCTTCCTTCCTCCGCTGTCTTTTCCATCCAGACCTCCGGAATCCTTACGGCTCTGTCCAAATCTCTACGGAATCAAAACGTGCAAGGAGAAATGGTCAACGCAAGGATTTTTTCTCTGGAAAAGGAGGAGAGGGGGCTGCGAGCGAGCTCCCCGCAGGAGCCGTTCGCTGGCACAGGGTCACGGCCGGCTCATCCAGCTGGGAATTCTGCCGGCAGCAGAGCGGGGGTGGGAGAGGACAAACGGGATCCGCCCGAGGGTGCTGCTCTGGGGGGTGGGGGGGCTCCCCCCATCACCAGCCCTGCCTGGAATGAGACATCGTTCCAGCCAGGCAGCGGGTGCTGAGATCCCTGCGGGGCTCCTCCCGCTGCGCCCCAGACAAATCCCCTCCTCCCCGGGCTCCCCGGGAAAAAAATTGATTTACTCTGAAGGCAAAAGACGCCTTAAAACGCAGCGGCTGAGATAACGCTGATATGATCACACACAGACAATGCAGGCTCGTCGGTGCCTGAGCAGGAGTGACTCGGTGATCGGGGGGAGCCTTGTCCCACCCCCCGTGCCAGGGTCAGGGCTCGGGTGATGGCTCATCCGTGTGAGCTGGAGCAGAGGGCGGACAAAAGGAGAGGAATAAAGCAGGGATTGATGGCAAGGCCTTCCAAGGGCACAGCCTGGCAATGCCAGAGCCCGGCTGCAGCCCTGCCAGGATGGGCCTCGAGATGGGCACAGAAAAGGGGCCTGGGCACGGGGTTTCACACTTGGAGAAGTTCTGCTCCCTTTGCATCTGGAGCTGAACTGGCCAAGGAATCACTGGGAATGATGGAGTTCCATCCTCCTTGCTCGGCCTCCTCTTGTTGACGTTGTTGGTGCTTTTGGGTTTGCTGAGGTTGGGAAGGATTGTCCTGGAATGCTGGGCTGGAGAGAATTGTTGTGTCTGAGTGCCCTGGGAGGAGAACTCAGGAACACTGAATATGGAGCTGAGAGCTGCACACTAAAGCAGGACAGAGGAAAAACCTTAAAACTTCAGGCATCGGGGTGAGCTGGGGCTCACAGGGATCCCATGCCAGGGGCACTGTCACAGCTCGGGGATGGGATGGGGATGGGGATGGGGGTGGGGATGGGATGGGGATGAGAATGGGGATGGGATGGGGATGGGATGGGGACGGGGACGGGGACGAGGACGAGGACGAGGACGAGGACGAGGACGAGGACGAGGATGAGGATGAGGATGGGGATGTGGATGAGGATGAGGATGGGAGCAGTCGTGGTTCCCGTGCCAAGCACGCTCCCTGTGGTCCGTCCATGGCATCCTTCAGCCGCTCTGAGGTCTCTGCTGCTCTGGGCCAGCACCAGCCCAGAGGTGCCACTCCAGCAGTGCCACCCCTGCCATGGGCAGGGACCTCTCCCACCGTCCCAGGCTGCTCCCAGCCCATCCAGCCTGGCCTTGGGCACTGCCAGGGATCCAGGGGCAGCCACAGCAAATCTGGGCACCCTGTGCCAGGGCCTCCCCACCCTCCCAGGGAACAATTCCTTCCCAAGATCCCATCCATCCCTGCCCTCTGGCAGTGGGAATCCATCCCCCCTTGGAGCAGGCTTCCTGCAAACCCTCAGAGTCCGCTGAGGCTTTTCCTGGTGCTCTCCAGGGCCCCTCGGGGCACTGCCCAGGCTGTGAGCAGACCCGCGGGAGCCCCACGCCGACATTCCTCAGTTTTAGGCAGTCCCAGCCAAAATTTCCTTCCGTGCTGAGCCCAAACTCCCCCTCCTAAGCTCTCCATCCGGCACCAGGGTTTGCAGGTAACTTCCACTGCGAGGCTGAGCACAATTTAGATTATAAAATATATCCGCGGGCTGTTTCCTTAATTGATTCCTTTTGTTTCATTCTATTCCTGGAAGATTTGTCAACATTAATTTTTATATGCTTAACACTCGGCAAATACTGGCCAACTTTTTAAAATTGACGTGTTGAGATGGAGATTGAATGCCTTCCCTCCCCTACAAGCGCAGCGGGGAAGGAACACGTTATCAGCATTTAATTGCGGAAATTGGGGTGATTAAAAAGGGAATCCGCCAGCACCCACCGGCGGCCGGATCAACACCGCCAATTCCCGCTGTTATCCCTCCACCCAGCGCCACAAAAAGCCCCACATTTCCCACAGCAAGGAGATTTCAGGGAAATTCCTGGGGTTTTCCCAGGGTTTAAACTAAGGAATCAGCGAGGAATGATGTCCAGAATTCCCGGGAAGAGGTCCCGGTGTGAATCCGGCTGTGCCCTCCTGTCAGCCCCTGCTGAAGCAGCGGCCCCAAAAACGAACCGGGCCGGTGCCAAACCGTGCCGGGAGCCGATCCCGAGGAGCGCCGGGAGCCCCGCGCGGGTTCGCGAGCTCCGGAAAGAACAGTGCGGAGACAGCTCCTATTGAGGCGCAATTACGGGTTAAGTAACAAATTGGCTCCGTGCCTAATCGAGGGGAACGCGCTGCGACGATCAGATAAGGGGGTGGACAACGCTGGGTAACAGCCCCCGGGGGGGGAAAGGAGCAACTGGGAAGGGAAAGGGGTAACTGGGAAGGGAAAGGGGTAACTGGGAAGGGAAAGGGGTAACTGGGAAGGGATGGAGCAAGTGGGAAGGGAAAGGGGTAACTGGGAAGGGATGGAGCAACGGGGAAGGGAAAGAGCAACTGGGAAGGGATGGAGCAACGGGGAAGGGAAAGAGCAACTGGGAAGGGATGGAGCAACTGGGAAGGGATGGAGCAACTGGGAAGGGAAGGAGCAACGGGGAAGGGAAAGAGCAACGGGGAAGGGAAAGGAGCAACTGGGAAGTGAAGGAGCAACCGGGGAGCGAAGGAAGGAGGCCCCGGGCAAGAAAGGAACCACCATGAAGGAAAGGAGCCCCCAGGAAAGGAAAGAGCCCCCGGGGAAGGGAAGNGAGCGAAGGAAGGAGGCCCCGGGCAAGAAAGGAACCACCATGAAGGAAAGGAGCCCCCAGGAAAGGAAAGAGCCCCCGGGGAAGGGAAGGAGCCCCCGGGGAAGGAAAGGAGCCCCCGGGAGCCGTCGGCCGGCGGTGGCCGCGCCCGGGGGGCTCCGCTGTCCCCGCTCGGTCCCGGACAATGCGGGCTTTCGCAAGGCGAGCGGGGCCCCGCGGGGTGAGCGGCACTCGCGGCTCCTCCGGACGCAGCCCGCGCCGCTCCCGCAGCCCGCGGAGCGCGGCTGTCGCCAGGGAAACCGGAGCTCGCCGCGGCCACCGCCGGCCCCGCTGCCGAGGCTCCTGCGGGGCTGAGCTGCCCAGTGCCACTCCAGGCCTCTCCGTGAGACGGGGACGCGGCTCCGGCCGCCGAGGGACAGCGCTCCTCCGCCTCCTGCCCCCCCGGCCCGCCGGGATGCGGCCCCGGCACTTCCCTGGAGGAGCTCTCGGCGCTCAAGGAGCTCCGAAGGCCGCCCGGGCAGGGCTTCGTGCCCGGGGATGGACACTGGAGAGGGCCAGGGGACACCTCGGGGCCGCAGGGAGGACGTGGGGTGGGTCACGCCTGCGGCTGCTGCGGTCCCTGCCGTGTCACAGGGAACCGGAGAAGGCGCAGGGACGGGTGACAAAGGTGCGCGGCGCCTTCTCTGCCCGCCAGGAAGAGACAGCGAACCCCCGGGACTGGTCTAGAGAATAACTGGGATGGGCCGGGAATTCATTCTCAGCCTGGAGAGGGGATGAGGGGGGGTTGTGGAGGAGTCCCCGAAGCTCGGGGTGCAGGGAGGTGGCAGAGGCAGCTGCTGGCAGGCGGGGACATCTCTCCAGCGCCTCCTGGAAGGTTTAACTTTGGTTCCTTGCCCCGCAGGTGGAAGCTCACAGCGGCGGCTGCTGCAGCCACGGCACCGCTCCCCTCCACAGAGCCTCCTCATGGAACCACCAGGGAAAGGTTTGGGGTGGGAGGGGCCTCGGGGGTCACTCAGTGACAGCATCTCTGTGGCCTCCGTGGCATCTCCACGGCCCCCCGGTGCCCAGGGCCCCAGGGCTGGAGCAGCTCTGAGCTCCTTCCATCCCCTCCTGACCTGGTGGCTTCCTGGCCAAAGAGCAGCCAGGACCCCCAACCTCAGCCCGGCTTCTCACAGCCCCTGAGGCTCCTTTAGGATCCCTGAGGACCAACAGGAGCACCTGGACCAGCGCCTGCTCAGGACAAAGATCTTCCCCCAGGATCAGCCCTGCTGATGGAGCAACAAGGCTGGGGAGGGGCTGGGAGCGCTGTGAGGAACGGCTGAGGGAGCTGGGGGTGTTCAGCCTGGAGAAAAGGAGACTCAGAGGTGCCCTCGTCACTCTCTGAACTCCCTGGAAGGTGCCTGTGCTCAGCTGGAGTTGGGCTCTTTCTCCAGGCAGCAGCTGCCAGAAAGAGAGGACACAGCCTTGAGCTGCTCCAAGGGAAATCCAGGCTGGATATCAGGGAAAAGTTCTTCCCAGAAAGGGTGATAAAGTACTGGAATGGTCTGCCTGGGGAGGGGGTGGATTCACCATCTCTGGGTGTGTTTGGGACAAGGCTGGATGTGGCACTCGGGGCCAGGGTTGAGTTGAGGTGTCAGGGTTGGGTTGGGCTCGATGATCTCGGAGGTCTCTTCCAACCCGGTGATTTCTGGGATTCTGTGAAAACCTCCCGTTCCTCTTCTGCCAGAGGGGCTGGAAAAGCCGCACGGGGAAGCAGCAGAGCCCCCGCAGCCTTGGCTCAGGAGATCCCCTGGGAATACAGAGGTTGGAGAAGCCCCCTGAGATCCTGGAGTCCAACCATTGCCCCGGCTCTGCCACCAGAGCCCCACGTGCCCACAGTTGCAGCTTCTCCCGGCATTTCCATCTCCACCTCCCGATCAAACTCCCGGCGGAACTGCTCCTGGGGGTGGGCAGGGGCTGCCTGAGGAGCGGCGCTGGGCTCTGCTCGCTCCTTCTCCCCCCACCCCAAAATTCCATCCTCGCGCTGATTCCCGGCTCGGCTCCGGCGGGGAGGCGGCGGGAGCGGAATCCTCGAGCACAGCGAGTTCCCGGCGATATAATTCTCTTTAATCTTTTAAGCATTTGACAGTATTTGCTTGAAAGAAGCAGCAACAAGTACATAATTATTGCACTAATTAAGCTGCCAAAACACAAGCATGCAGCAAGAGCACCTTTGAAACAGT
Organism: Picathartes gymnocephalus; assembly: GCA_013390045.1. Taxonomy (NCBI): domain Eukaryota; kingdom Metazoa; phylum Chordata; class Aves; order Passeriformes; family Picathartidae; genus Picathartes; species Picathartes gymnocephalus. The sequence goes on along the minus strand of WEKY01060690.1, from coordinate 14,457 downwards.
GAGCTCTCGATTCATTAGCATCTGCTGTAAGCTTATTAATCACCTAACAGGCAATTAGCAAGCTGTTACTGTTTGAGACTAGTATGTAAATAAATTCTTGGGTTAATTTCTTCCTCTGATAATAAAGAAAACATTATGAAAATTAGCTAAGCGACAATGTAAATGATCTTGACTGTTAATTATGTGCTGGTGTTACAGGCGCGGCAGAGAGAGGATGCACCTCTCGTTCGGCTCAGTTTGAAAAATAAAATTGTTGACAGAGGGAGCGGGGAGGTTTTTTTCCCCGCAGCCGCAGCTGTTCGCCCGCAGCTCCCCCAAACGCGGGGCTGGCACTGCGGGGTCCCTGCCGGGGTCTGGGGGTGGCGGTGGGGCCGTGCTGGGGCTGCATCCCTGCTCCAGCCAGCAGTCTCGAGCGCGGAATTCATGAAAATTAATAAAAATTAATAAAAAATTAATAAAAATAAATGCGAAATCCATGAAACCCCGTGGGAAGCAGGAGCCGGATGTGCGTTCCCCCTCTCTCCTCGCAGAAGGACCTGGTTTTGCAGCCTGAAAAAAAGAGATATTTTTGGCTGCCGGGACTGGGATTATCTCCTCAAATCCAGGCCGGCGGCGCTGGCTCGTGATTCCCTCGGGGGTTAATTGTGAGGATTCCCTCTCCCGAGGCATCACCCCTCGCCCAGGAGAGGAACAGTGATCCCGTGGGCAGCTCCTGCTGCGCTCCAGGACCGCGGGAGCTGCGAGCTGAGGGACGCAGCAGCTTCTCCAGAGGGTCAGCCCGGGCCGGGGGACAACCCCTCTGCTGTCCCCTCACTCCCTGTCGCCACACCCAGCCCCGAGGTGCCACGAGGGGCCTTTCCCCGCCTGTCACCCCGGCTCGAGGAGCCCTGCAGCGCTCCCAGCTCAGCTCTCCACTTCTACTCCCCCCCCAAAATCCCTCCCAGCTCCTTTAAAGCTGCTCCAGCGGAGCAGAAAACTCATTACGGGGAGCGGCGCGGGGCCTGCCCGAGTGAGGAATCACCGGCAGCAGAGGTTACTCCATAATCTCATTCGTTTAAACTGTTTTATCACCGGCTCCTGCCCCCTAATTAGGCGTGCAGAACGCACACGGAATATTTCACCGTCAGGAGCTCGGAGCAGAAGATGAAGCCTGAGGGCGCGGCGAGGCCCCCCCCGTGGGGCTGGGGGCGGTGCCACCGCCCTTGTCCCAAGCCCCTCTCTCCCTCTCTGGAGGGTTTTCCCAAAGGAAAATTTTACGGACCACAAGAAAAGTCTTTTATTTCAACTTTTAAAAATACAAAATACATTAAAAATCGCACTTCTTCAGCGCCCGGTTTCTGAGTTTTGCTTTTGGTGACAGCGACTCTTGGTCGATCGGAGTGAAANCAGTGGGATGGAGAGCAGCAATCCCAGATTTTGGGACTGTCCCGGGCCCAAAATGTGCAACCCAACCCCTTGAGAAGGGGGGGTGAGCTGGGGAAATGCCATCATGAGCTAAAGTTTGAATTGGGGAATTGATGCTGAGATGCAAATGGCCCAAAGCTCTAAAGGGGTGAAGAACTCGTGACTCGGGGTCCATCCTGGGCTCCATGGTGAGAGCAGCCTCTGGCTCCCCAGGCTGGGCCTTTGGAGGCCTTTCCAATCAATCTCCACCTTTATTCCCTCTCTCCTGTCCAGGCTCTGTTCCCAGGGAGCCTCTCCAGGCCCCAGGGTGACAGAGGGACAGGGATGTGGCAGGAGATCGATGGAGGGAAGGCAGCGCTGCTGCTGCTGGAGCGGACCTTGTCCCCAGGCTCTCCCACAGACCGGAAGGTCTGCGCAAAGGAAAACGGCTCCCGGAGGGGTGGAGTTACCCCAGCACGGCCGGGGAGGGATGCAAATATCCCCGGAGAACAAATAAACACCTGCAAGAGGCAGCTCGCCCCGGGCGGCAGGGAATCCTGGAATCCGCAGCCGCGGAGGGGACGGGGCCCTTTGTCCCAGGCTGCAGAGCTGCTCCAGCTCCCGGGAGCGACACCGGCAGGACCTGGAGCTGCTGGGGAAATTCCAGAGGAGGTGCGGGAGCTGCTGGAGAAATTCCAGAGGAGGTGTGCGAGCTGCTCCAGCTCCCGGGGAACGGCACTGGCAGGACCTGGAGCTGCTGGAGCAATTCCAGAGGAGGTGCGGGAGCTGCTCCAGCTCCCGGGAGCGACACCGGCAGGACCTGGAGCTGCTGGAGAAACTCCAGAGGAGGTGTGGGAGCTGCTCCAGCTCCCGGGAACGACACCAGCAGGACCTGGAGCTGCTGGAGAAACTCCAGAGGAGGTGTGGGAGCTGCTGGAGAAATTCCAGAGGAGGTGCGGGAGCTGCTCCAGCTCCCGGGAGCGACACCAGCAGGACCTGGAGCTGCTGGAGAAATTCCAGAGGAGGTGCGGGAGCTGCTCCAGCTCCCAGGGAATGACACCAGCAGGACCTGGAGCTGCTGGAGCAATTCCAGAGGAGGCGCGGGAGCTGGCCCAAGCACTAGAGCCAGGCTGGGAGAGCGGGGAGTGTTCACCTGGAGAAGAGAAGGATCCAGGGATGTTGGAATCCCCGGATCAGAAAGTTTTGAAGCCTGAAGTTTAGATACAGAAGTAGCTATAGAATGAAGTAAGAAGTTGAATTTGCAGTAACACAGAACCGTCTGTCGGGACCTGGTTGGATTAAAAAGCCCGCAGTGTGGCAGAGATGCAACACAGGTGTGATCAATTATTGGTGGAGAAATCGGAGCGAAGTACATGCCGTTAGTTTGTTGGGCCCTTCACCTTTCAAAGACCTCGTAACCTGCGGTCTTGCGACCCTTTTTGAAGGTGGCCGAGCTCTGCCCTCCTGTGTGAAGGCGTTCCTACGCCTTCGTAAGAAAGACGCCGTAAATCGACTTCAAAATCACTAAAACGTGGTCCCGTCTCTGCCCAACATAATCCCGACACAGGGGAACCTCAGAGCCCCTTCCAAGGGGCTCCGGGAGAGCTGGGAATGTTCACCTGGAGAAATGAAGGATCCAGGGGGACCTCAGAGCCCCTAAATGGGCTTCGGGAGAGCTGGGAATGTTCACCTGGAGAAATGAAGGATCCAGGGGGACCTCAGAGCCCCTAAATGGGCTTCGGGAGAGCTGGGAATGTTCACCTGGAGAAATGAAGGATCCAGGGGGACCTCAGAGCCCCTAAATGGGCTTCGGGAGAGCTGGGAATGTTCACCTGGAGAAATGAAGGATCCAGGGGGACCCTCGGAGCCCCTAAAGGTGCTCCGGGAGCGCTGGACAGGGACTGGCACAAGGATGGCACAGCCCGGAGTTCCCTCGGCAGAGCCTGGACCAAGGCTGGGGATGGTTTTCCCTGCAGGATTCCCTGGCTTTCCCCCAGCCCCGGCTCAGCGGGACGTTCCGTGCCGTCCCACGCGCACAAACTCCGCTCGCCAGCTCTACAAACCCGTCAGGCCCCGGCGAGATAAGGAGGCCCGGCCTCTGCCGTCGCTCCCCGGACCCTGCGGGCGTTCCAAGCCGCTCCGAGCCCCGGGCTGGGCTTTCCGGGCAGGCAGCCGATGGCTCCAAAGGCGGCGGAGCTCCTCTGCTGGAAAATCTCCCCGAGTGCCCGGCAGCGCCTGCCTGGTGGGGGCGGGGGGCGGCACCGCCCTGTCCCATCAGAGCTCGGGGTCACCCGGGAGAGATGCGGAGCTTCCTTTGGGATGAGAACACAAATCCGGGCTTTACCCACCTTTCCCGGGGGCTGTGAAAACTCCAGGTTTAACGAGGGAGGAAGAGGAGGAGGGTTCGCTTTGGTTTCCTCATCCCTGTGCACGGGAGACGCACGAAGGGTTTGGGGATGAGAACCCCTCTGGAATGAACATTGTGCCCCAAAACAGCAGGAGGGCAGGGTTAGGTGGGATGTTGGGCTGGGCTGGAATTCCCAGATTTGCTGTGGCTGCCCCTGGATCGCTGGCGGTGCCCGAGGCCGGGCTGGACGGGGCTTGGAGCAGCCTGGGGCAGTGGGAGGTCGCACTGGATGGGCTTTAAGGTCCCTTCCAACCCAAACCATCCCAGGATTCTGTGATCCTGGGACAACCAGAGCTATTCCAAAGCCTTTTCTAGGGAAGCAGAGCACAGATCCTACCATTCCCGATCTCCTCAGCACCACACAGAGCAGGANCCCCCCCCGCGCCAGCCGCCCCAGATCCCGGTTTGGAGATCGGAGCCCAGCAGGGAGCCCAGGGGACGGTTCAGAACCCGGGCGGGACGGGACATTGACAGCAAATCATCTCCGTTCTGAGCCCGGCCGTGAAATCCCCCGGCAGGGCCGGGAGCCGCTCCCCCCGCCGTGCCCAATCAATTAGCGCTGAGTAATTGCAGCCCATTAGGGCCGGCCCGTGCCGGGGGAGCCGCGGAGCTGCCGGGGGAAGGCTGGCTTAAAGCTCCTGCCCGCCGCGCCGCCCGCAGGAAATCGAGAGCGGCAGGAAATTGTGGCTCCGGCAGCTGCGGGTCAGCGTTCGGCATCCCAGAGATTCACCGGGCCGTGGATAATCCAGGGGAACAACCACGGAGGACATTCCCAACCTGGGGAAGGCTTGGAAAACTCTGCACCGGTGTCCCATCCCTGGGAGTGTCCGAGATTGGCACGGTCCGGCCTGTGGAAGTTGTCCCTGCCCATGGAAGGGGCGGGATGGGTGAGGTTTAAGGTCCCTTCCAAGCCAAACGGCGCCGGGATTCCGTGGGATGGCAGCTGCCAAACGTGACCCGGAGCACCGCGGCACCTCGGTGCTCTGTCACTGAGCTCCAGCAAAGCCCCCATCTCCAGTTCCATCCATTCCCAGGCTGGATTTTCACCTTTTCCTTGCAGGCGGGGGATGCAGCGAGGCCCAGAAGGGTGGAAGAGCTCGGGTCTAAGCCCAGAGCCCGCCAGCCGCGGAGAAAAAAGAAAAAAAAATCTAAAAGAGAGGAAAAATCCCCTCTGGCCTGCCCTGGGGCCGGGGCTGGGCGTTCCAAGCCCAGGACGAGGCGTTCCCGGTGCTGCCCGAGGATTTCCGTGGGATTGGCCCGGGCTAACACGCTGCGATCAAAGCTAATCTCTGATTAGCCGCGCTGAGGAGATTTAATTTAGTTTAAAGCCTTACCTGAAATGCAGAACTGGGTATTATTGCATATCCGAGCGGGGCTGCTGCTGTAAAGCTGCGGTATTTATAGAGAATTAAACCCCCCCCCGGCCAGCAGCGCCCGGGCAGGCAGCAGAGCTGAGCGCGGCACCCTCCGAAACCTCCCCTCGCCCACGGAAATGTCACCGGCTTTTCTAGAGCCGTTTATTTCCTCTTATTTCCGTGGGGTTTCAGAGAGCCGCGTTCACCTTTTCCAGCCGCGGGGGTTGAAATCTGTCCTTCTCCAGAGGGAGGGGAGATTTCCACCCAGTGACAGGGACAGCGCCGGGGACGGGGACTCCAAACCTCCCCTGGCCTGGCCACCCTTTTCCGGGCAGAAATTCCTGCTCATGCCCAACCTGAGCCTCCCCTGGTGCCGTTTAAGGCGATGTCCCCGTCCTCTCCGTCGGTGTCCCCGTCCTGTCCCTCGATGTCCCCGTCCTCTCCCTCGGTATCCCCGTCCTGTCCCTCGGTGTCCCCGTCCTGTCCCTCGATGTCCCCCTCCAGATC
>WEKY01060689.1:0-16813 GCA_013390045.1 Picathartes gymnocephalus | reverse complement strand
AGGAGACCAGGTTGGTTAAACACAACCTACCCCTTCTAAACCTGTGCTGGCTGGCTGGATACCCTGGCCATCTTGTAAGTGCTGCATGATAGCACTCAATATAAACTTCTCCATTATCTTGCCGGGTACTGAGGTCAGGCTAACTGGCTTATAATTACCAGGATTCTCCTTTCTACCCTTTTTGTAAATGGGTGTCACATTGGCCAGCTTCCAGTCATCTGGAACCTCCCTAGTGAGCCAAGATTGTTGATAAATGATGGAGAGCGGCTTCGCAAGCTCATCTGCCGGCTCCCTCATGACCCTGGGATGGATCCCCTCTGGACCCATAGATTTATAAACATTCAAACAACTCAACAGTTCTCTAACTGCCTCCTCCTGGATAACAGGGGGACCATTCTGTTCCCTGACACCATCCACCAACCCAGTATGACAGTTGTCCTGAGGACAAGCTGTCTTCTCACTAAAGACTGAGACGAAGGCGTTAAGCACCTCTGCCTTCTCATCTGCTAACTAAGTTCCCTCCCACATCCAATAGAGAATAAAGGTTAGTATCATCCTTCCTTTTACCATTAATATATTTGTAAAAAGATTTTTTATTATCCTTTACAGAGGTTGCCAAATGAAATTCCAATTGAGCTTTGGCCTCCCTAATTTTTTTCCTAAATACCCTAGCAACCCCCTTAAACACTTCCTGAGAGACCTGACCCTCCTTCCAAAGATGATACATCCTCTTTTTATCCCTAAGTTCTTTCAAAACCTCGTTACCCATCCAGGCTGGACGTTTGCCTCGTCAACTCATTTTTCAGCGCACAGGGAGAGTCTGTTCATGTGCCCTTGAGATCTGTTTTGAAGCACGCCCACCTTTCCTGGACTCCTTTGTTTTTAAAAACTCTTTCCCAAGGAACTGTCTGGATAAGTCTCCTGAATAGGTCAAAGTCTGCCCTCCTAAAGTCTAATGTAAAAGTCTTATTGATGTTCCTCCTAACTTCACCAAATATTGCGAACTCTACAATTTCATGATTCATTTTTATGCAAGAAGGTATATCACAATTTTAAAATACAGACTGCTTTCATACAATTTGTTAATGGAGATAATAAAATCTGTTTAAGTAGAAATCTCTTAGATGTAGGAAATTAAATCAACTGTAGTAAATAGTCTTTCTTGTTGGAAACTCTCGGGATTTTTATGGGAAAGAGATGCCTTCACTTAGGTATGCTTTAAAGATAGATTTATTGCCATGGTCTCTCAGGAGTTTTTCCATCTCCTTCACAGAGACTAATAGAAGGCAGACATTACAGAAGAAAGAGAGAGAAAGAGCATAAGGGAACACACTGCAGGTCACAAGTTTTCTTAAAGGTTAATTGACCAATAGATAACTGTAAAGTACAGTTGTTTTTACTTTTACAGCAATGGTTATACACACCTGCATTTCCAAGTGCCACATTGTGGTATTTTTCGTCCAATTACACACTGTCCCATAGAAATTCATTGTTTTACCTTACACAGCCATGCCTTGAGGTTTTTGCTTTATTCTATAACTACTTCTATATTAAGACTTTAGGTCAAATGCAATACACATTTCATACTCGGAATAAACAGACCTAAGGTTTTAGGAATTTTCTGTGTTTTGGATTCTGACAGAAACAAAATCATCAGCCATTACAAAGTCTTTAAGAATCCATTACCACTGTAAAAGACAAAATTCCAGAATTTCTTTATGTGTAAATCAGAGATATGGTTTATTGCTGCATAAGTAAGGAAAGGTAGTAAGTGGGAGACTATTATCTACAAACAAAAAGCAACATTGGACTTCATAAACCCACTAGAAATAATAAATACTCTTTTATCTCTTGTATTTTACTTAACAGTCCTTATCCCATCATGATTTGAATTCTTGTGGGTTTAATTATACAGGGTTTTCAACAGGTTCTGTTGGAAATGAAAATGTGGAGAATGCTGTATGGGATGTGTATCAGTGACAAGGGATGTCCCTCAGGGATCCATATTGGGACCAGTGTTACTTAATATCTTCATTTACGACACTGTCAAAGGGGTCATGTGCCCTGTCGGTGGATTTGCAGGTGACACCAAGCAGAGTGGTGTGGTTGACATATTTGAGGGTTGGATGGACAAGCTCAAACAGTGGGCCCGTGGGAACCTCATGTGGTTGGACAAGTTCAAGGTGCTGCATGAGGGTCAGGGCAACCCCTGGTATCAACACGGCCTGGGGATGAACAGATCAGAGCAGCCCTGCTGAGAAGGACTTGGGGGTACTGGTGAATGAGAGGCTGGACATGACCCAGCCATGTGCACTCACAGCCCAGAAAGCCAATTGTGCCCTGGGCTGTATCCAAAGCGGTGTGGGCAGCAGGGTGAGGGAGGGGATTCTGCCCCTCTACTTCCCTCTGTTGAGACCCCAGCTACAGTGCTGCATCCAGCTCTGGGGTCCTCAGCACAGGAGGACATGGACCTGTTGGAGTGAGTCCAGAGGAGGGTCTCCAAGATGATCAGAGGGATGGGGTACTTCTCCTGTGAGGAAAGGCTGAGAGAATTGGGTTTTTTCCAGCCTGGAGAAGAGGAGGCTCCAGGGTGACCTAATTGCTGCCTTGCAGTATGTGGAGGGAGCCTAAAAGACAGATGGTGAGGGACTTTTTACAAGGGCACGTAGTGATAGGACAAAAGGGAACAGCTTCAAACTGGAAGAGAGTAGGTTTAGATTAGGTAGTAGGAAGATGAAATTCTTTACTGTGAGGGTTGTAAGGCACTGGAAGAGGTTGGCCAGAGAAGTTCTGGGTGTCTCATCCCTTGAAGTGTTCAAGGCCGGGTTGGACAGGGCTTTGAGCAATGTGGTCTAGTGGGAGGTGTCCCTTACTATGGCAAGAACTGCATAATCTTCAGTGTCCCTTCCATCCCAAACCATTTTATGATTCTATGATTCAGGACATTATAAGGGTCATGTCATGCTCAGTTTTTCTGAAGTGGCTGGAGATTTTGCATGCTTTTCTGGGTGACTTGATGAACTTCTGGATTATGATTTCTGAAAAGTTGAGAACCACTGAGGCAGCACTTCAGTTCCCACAAAAGCAAATGGCCCAAATAGTCACAAGAAGCAACAATAGATTCATTCTCCAGATCTGTTTTCAAGAGTTAGAATTCAGATTACGAGGCAGGTCTTACTTGATCTGTATCACTGTGTTCAGTGTGATGAGTTGAAGCTCTGCAGAATTCAAGGTTCTATCTGCAGAATTTCCAGTGTGTTAGAGCATGATGCTACATGTTTTTGAAGAGCTTAGCTCTGGAGACATCTTGAATCCAGTCTGCCATACTAGTCCTGGCCTGTAGTGGCCCTGTCATCACCCAGTAAGTTCTCACTGCTGTCACCTCTCTCCAAGTGTATCATGGACCAGAGCTAATGCTAAACAGGGCCAGTTGGGCTCTGCTTTCTGTGGCATGTATAGTAGCCCACAGCAAACATTTAATGCTGAAGATGTATTTCATTATAAAACCCCAGTGTCTAAGGAGAGTCTTCTACCCTTAACATACACTGTGCTTCAGATGAGCTGAATATACATTTTCATTCATGTGTGTCTTGCACAGGACCGGGACACAGACAAGAAGAGAATTGAAGAGCTGCTGGAGGAGAACATGGTCTTGGAGATTGCACAGAAACAGAGCATGAATGAGTCTGCACACCTAGGCTGGGAACTAGAACAACTGTCTAAAAGCACTGATCTTGCAGATAGTGAGTACCAGCTGGGGTAGCTGTGGTGTTTGTGGTCTGTTTCAGAGTAGACAGATTGGTTGACTGAGATGGGCACAGAAGCTGAATCCAAGATTGGAAAACTTCCCTCATTCAGCCATTTGACTTTGACCTTGTTTTTTTTTAACTTCTAAAATGTATCCCTCTAGTATCTTGCAGTTTCTTTTGAAAGCATCAAAATGTTTTGCTTTTGTTTCATTCATCACTGAGAGAATGACTTTTAAGTATCACACTTTAATAAAAATTTTTTAAAAAGAAAGCTTTGTAAATGACACAGCAGAAATGTCACATTGAATATTTCTGACTGAATGGTTGGGTGGAGTATGTGATCTTTAGTATTCTTTAGTACAGTTAATACAGACAATTAACTGGTGTTTAAGTCCCAGGAAGCAGTGTATGCTGAAGTCATTTATTTTTACTAGATACTGAAAAATGTGTGCAGTTAAAATAACTGGCTGATTTTTTTTTTTTTTCTTTGAGTGGTTGATTTGATTTCTGTAACGGTCACAAACATAACTAATTCTTTCTTCACTGGACAGGGTTTAGCATTGGTTTCTGTGTTTAACATTTATTCTATCACACCAGCCTAAATAACAATTCTAAGTGGAACTTGGGACATATAAGATATTTCCTCTAATTCAACGTGCAGCTTTTATTGAGTATTCACCTTATTTTGCTAAGCCTTGTATGTTTGGCTTTGGGTACCAGGAACAGTTGAACTCGAAGACAAAGGAACAAATTAGAGTAAGCAGATGTTAAGTTTTCAGTGAAACTGTCTAGAATAGCTTTGTTTTGTAAAACAGCTGAGTGTTTGCCTGACACCAATTCTGAAATCTTGCTGTCTAGGATCTGAGTTCTCTTCACTAAGATTAATGGCTAGTTAATTGTTACTTCTAAATAATAATCTTGCAAAGCAGGTTATGTTAGCCTGAGAAATGAATGTCACTCTGTTACTCCTGTGTAATCAAGGATATTGTTCATTGTGTTAGTGGGAGGAAAACACAGTTCTCTCAAAACTTAAAAATTTTGATAAAGAGTATTTCAGGAAAATGTAAAAACACCTAAATTTTATGGCCTGTTTAAAATACCAAGTTTTGTTCTCTTCCTGATTTGCTTTCACTATTGATGTAATAGAAGGTAAAATGCTGTTTTGTTATATCTTATTTACGTAATTTTTATTAACGTTATTTATGTTATTTTTATTTAATTTCTATCAAAGATAACTTTCAAAATTTGGTTGAGTGATTTATCACTGCACTGATGTTTAGCATTTTAGCACTGGAGCTTCAGAAACTCTCTGATTAACCAAATAAAAAGATTGAGGAACTGAATTATCCATAAACTTGTACTCAGTAGGAAAATAAAAGCAAGGAAGCCTTTTTTTTTTTTTTTTTTAAAGAACATTTAACTTTGGACTTTTAAATTATTTAATGGAAGTGCTGTTCTGATTTTACAATAATTCTCTTTAAGAAGTTTTATTTCAATCCATGTTGCTGTTCTGAATGCAGCTTGTTTGTACAAGTAGAGTCAGACTGCAGAACTCTTTTGGAAAATCTCCTGTTCCTGGATATCAAGTTGGGTCTGCAAGGGTGGCAGATAGAAGATTTTACCAGCTAGTTTGGTATATTTTATTCAAAACAATTTTTAAAATAAGCATGGGGAAAAGTAATTTAGATGGACTTTGCTTCACAACAGAACTCAACTGGAGTATTTAGTTAATGTCAACTATTTGAATCTTCGCTTGGCCAAAGCTCTCCAAGTGATGCTCCATAAAAGAGGCAACAGGATTTTACCATTCTCAGAAAGTTGCCAGCTGAAAGTACTCATTGTGCTGTAGTGCTTATTTAGAAGGAGTTGTTAATTTTCTTAGATTTAAAGACAGTGTTAAAGTCAATTTCATATGAAATGTGGTTTTGAAGTGATGGGTAGCAATTATTTCATGTGAACAAGAAGGTTGCTCTTGTAATTATTCAAATGCTGGGTAGAGAAATTAACAGAACAGTGAGGCTTGGGTGATGGATTTTAAGGCTGAGAGGTAGTGAGACTTTTGATCTACAAGCATTGAGTAAAATAACACCTGTGCTGTAAAACTTGACTAAATTTTGTTGGTTCTGAGATTTCAACTTCAGACACTTCTCAGATCAGCATTCTGATGGGTGTCCTGTGCCTGGCTGTATGATTCAGCATACTCTTGATGAAGAAGCTGTAAAGATAAGCACTGGAATTCTCTTTTGTAAGAATTTTTTCTATGACTAAATGTGATTGAATATCTAAGTTTTCACTAGCTCTTGGAAGTGCACCACCTTGCTGTTTTAGCACACACTTAACAGGGGTTTACTTTCTGCCTCAGTTTATTTCCTCTGATGAAAGTATGAGATGGTATCAAAGTATATTTTGTTACTAACATTAGATTCACTCCCTACATGACTAAAGCAAATTTAAGAAAAGTTAAGAAAGTAAGCAACTTTTGAGATGGCTGGCTGTTCAGATAGTACCCTATTTATTAAAGGTATTAATGGTTGTCTGTGAAAATGGGTTCTGTTTACCTGTTTTCACAGACAGCCATTAATACCCATTTTAAGTCTTAGCAGTCAAGCTGAAATTGTATGACTGACAGCAATAATAATCTTCATCCCAGTGGATCTTGTGCACCTCAGAAGGAGACATTTGTGAATTGATTAGTGCCACCTTCTGCTTCTCATGTTTCAACAGCCAGAAAGTCCTTTGTGTTTGAGTTGAATGAATGTGCTTCAAGTCGAATACTGAAGCTAGAGAAGGATAATCAGAGCTTGCAGAACACAATCCAAGAGCTGAGAGATGCCTCCTTGACCTCCAGAGAGAGCAGCCTAAAGTTTGTGGAACTGGAAAAGGAAAATCAACAGCTTAGCAAAAAGGTAATTTGCTCACAGGAACAAACAGAGCTCTTCATTTTTTTTAAACATGGTGCACAAAGGGCTGTGCAGCGTTCCTGAATGATGAGAGATTTGAGGGAATTCACCCATGATTCCCATAAGACTGACTGTAGTTTTTGGTCCCATCTATTTAAGTGCATTCTAATGCAATTAAATTCCAATAATTTTATTTATTGCCTTCTACGTCACTGCCTGATTTATGTGCATCATTGTAAGAAAAAGTGACTGTTCCTGTTAAATAAAAGCTGGCTTTCAGTGCCTGTTTGCCCCTGTCAGATTGTACTGTTGATTGTGTTCCTTTCTATTGTCTCACAACAGTCACTACTAGGAAAGGAAGCCATGGTCACATTGAACCTTTTTTGTTTTTTGGAAGTTTAATAATTTTTACATGTAACTCAAATTATACAGGTGAATTCAGGTTAATATGTTCTAAATGTCTTTCTTGTTCTCCAGAGTCCTGGACCTGCTTTTTCTTGTTCTTTTGGCTGTTATAAATTCTCTAGTCTCTGTCTCTCTCTGTCTCTCTCTGTCTCTCTCTGTCTCTCTCTGTCTCTCTCTGTCTCTCTCTGTCTCTCTCTGTCTCTCTCTCTCTGTGCAAAGATCTCAGTTCTTTCAGTCTTTGTAACAAAAATGTAGATCATCACTTTGTAAATTTACTTTTATATATATGTGTGTTTTGTGCTCTTATTAACTGTAATTACATTTAGCTCAATGCTTGTCCTTGTGAAACACACCACCCAGTTCACCTCCAACCACCAGCCTTATTTTTTGTCTGACTAGTAACTTGAATCCTCAGCTCTCATGAATTGAGCCAAGNTGTCTCTCTCTGTCTCTCTCTGTCTCTCTCTGTCTCTCTCTGTCTCTCTCTGTCTCTCTCTGTCTCTCTCTGTCTCTCTCTGTCTCTCTCTGTCTCTCTCTGTCTCTCTCTGTCTCTCTCTGTCTCTCTCTGTCTCTCTCTGTCTCTCTCTGTCTCTCTCTGTCTCTCTCTGTCTCTCTCTGTCTCTCTCTGTCTCTCTCTGTCTCTCTCTCTCTGTGCAAAGATCTCAGTTCTTTCAGTCTTTGTAACAAAAATGTAGATCATCACTTTGTAAATTTACTTTTATATATATGTGTGTTTTGTGCTCTTATTAACTGTAATTACATTTAGCTCAATGCTTGTCCTTGTGAAACACACCACCCAGTTCACCTCCAACCACCAGCCTTATTTTTTGTCTGACTAGTAACTTGAATCCTCAGCTCTCATGAATTGAGCCAAGTGCTGTTGGGGAAAAAGGATGCTTGCTACTCTAAAGTATAAAACATTTTCATGTTGGATTTTTCCACATTCCTACCTTTCATAAGTTATCCAGAATATAAGGCTGGTTTCTCCTTTTCCCATTACTGCTGTAACCTATGTGTGTGAGACATTGATGCAATGATTTCAGTTCTGTTTGGCTTGCCTGTGAGCTAACGGAATCCCTTAAAGGACAAGGGGAGAAAGCACCTAGATATGAAATGCTGCTTGTGTATTCCTAGATTGTAACAAGCCCATTTCTCTGCCGGAGAGAACAGATATCCAGCACTGGATCATTCCATCTTCTGGAGAGATTCATTTGCTAAGTTCACATGAGTTCTGCTTCTTTTCTTTGTTTTGTGAACAAGGAAAACTGCAAAGATTCAGTTCACCCTAATCTTCCTTCCACACTTCCATTTATGACCTGTTGTGTATAAGTAATTCAATCCAGCTCTAATTTACATGCCTGAAATTGGAGATGGAGGCATAGAAAGCACTCAGCAGATACCTGTGGTGTACAGCAATTTAAGTTACTTGAACAGCTGTGGTCAACCTCTGGCTCTGCCCCAGGCAAATTCCTGTGGGCACCTCCTGTTATGGCTCTATATTGGTGCCAAGAGTTGTGATTCCAGACTTAGTCTGAAGTTTTTGATGATGAATGCTTTCACATGGTGGGGTCACCTAAAGGTCTTGTAGTTCAATAAGACAAAAACCAGTAGTAGGGAACATGTGTAGTGAAAGGAGAGCACCACATGTATCAAAGCAATGAAGAAAAAAATGGCAGGTAAAAATAGTCCTATTAAGTGCAAGTGAAATTCCTGAACGCTTCACCAAAAAAACACAGAATATGATGAGAGCTGTTGATTGAATACCACAAACCAGTCAAGTTGTTGAAGAATATCACCTCCCCTTCAGGGAAATTTGGGAAAACGATTGGGAGACAACATTCTGTCTGTTGTTTGTCAGTGTACAGAGACCTGATACATCATATGTAAAATAATCTTGATTTGAGATGCTTGGATTTGTTTTTATCTTGCCTTTCTCAAGTATGTTTTTGTACTTTTCCCACATGTATATCCCCTCAGTTAGAATACAGCAAGGTGTGGCTGGGGAAATAATAGGCATAGTCTCTGATTTCTTGCAAAATGTTTACTACAGTGGGCTGGGGAGAGTGCAAGAGCTCTGGAGGATTGTTAAAGTCAAGCACGTGTAAGTCAGAGGATGAGAGAGAAAGAAGTATTTTTCTCAAGTGTTTTGTGTCTTTGGGGTTCTTTTGGTAACTTTCTTGAGATACCCATAGTAAAATCTTATCTCCCTGAAGTTGTTTTATTGAGCTTTCATCCACTGTCTGAGACTTGCAGAAATTGTTGTTTGAATATGCTTGTTGATCCCCTGACCTGGTGGCTGGTGGGATCATGTAGCCAAAACAGGATTATTTAGGTAGTACCAGAGGAGATGTTATAAAGGAAAAGTCACATATGTATTTTTTTTCCTTTCTTACAAGGTTTTCAGAGGAGCAAATATTAGACAACCCTCCTTTCAGGCACACTTAAGTAGTAGTAGTCCAAGTACCTGTCTGTTGTCTCTGCCTTTCTGCCTTACTGGAAAGAGCTATAAACAGTAATGTCTTACTTGCCTCCAGTTTTCCGGGAAGTGCAGATGAAGATCAGCTCTTGCTGAGCAACTGAGTCTGTTGCAGCTTTCTATGAACAGCTCCTTTGAGACCAATGAACTTCGCCATGGTTGTGTTTCTGACTGCTGAGCCCTCCTTATCTCCAATCTGGGCAGCCCCTGCTTGTTTAAACATTTCCTGTAATGAGGCACATGTTGACATAGGCAGAGCCCAGCCTCCAGCTATTTCCCACTTGTAAGAATTAGGTCTAATACCCCTTTCATCGACATTTTCACTGTTGGCAGAGTTGATAATACCAAAACAAAAATGAGCTGATACTTGTGCAGAGCTGTAGGTGCTCACAGTACTTTGCAAGCTTAAAAAGGAATATTTCCTGACTTGGGGAGTATAGTTCCCAGAACCTCTTGATTCTAAGTACTGAAGAACTACTGTTTTTCTGTTCTTCAGGCATTACAAGTACACCTTTCAAAATGAATAAGTAAGAAAACTTTGTTTGTTGTGGGACTGGAATCTTATTCACAAATCTTTCAAATGCAGTATTTTCACCTGATAGGGAAAAGAGGGCCAACAGAACACAGGGCGTGGGAGCATAAACGTGGTCACTCCAGTGCTTTAGTGTTTTTCCTCTGTTCCTGTTTTAGGTTGTTGTTTTGGTTTTTTAGTGCTGTTGCTCAGTGAAGTGTCTTAATAACTTCGTCTGCATTCACTGGTAGAGTAAGACCATCAGTAATGGAGAGGCTAGGAGGAGGCAAGTTCCTCAGGAATGGGAGCACCAGAAACTTAATCACTGTTGACAGGAGCACAACACGGCATTCAGCAGGCAGGTGAACTAAGCATTTCTTACTGCTGTGCCTTATATGCTCTGATCTTCAAAGGCATGAAGAAGATTTTTAGCACTGTGAGTAAAACAAGACAGTCCATTTCCTCCTCTGAGACTGGTAACTGCAGGAGAGAGGGATTTAATCTTTCAGCCATATTCCCCATCTCATTTCTCTCTGGTCTTCAAAATGACTTAAAGTGCAAACAGTCCTTGTGTCAAGCTGTGGTTGATGTGTTTTGATGTGTTCTCTTCACACAGATTGAGAAGTTGCAAAATCAAATTGAAAAAGAGAAGCAAAGCAATCAAGATTTGGAAACCTTGAGTGAGGAGCTGATAAAAGATAAAGAGCAGCTACAAGTTGTCTTGGAGACTCTAAAAGCTGACAAAGACAGACAGGTACAAACTTCTCAAATGTAATATAACAACATGTGCTCAGTAATGGTAATTCAGTGATGCCTTTTAGAGCATCTGGTTCTCTCAGGGAGATAAGGCAATTTGAGGGCTACGAAGTGCAGGTCGAACTTGTTTAAATCCAGGTTAAAAGCTTCTTCAAGTGTAAAAGCCTAGCATGTTTTGCTAATTTCTGCTCTTGTTACCATAAGGGGATCTTCAGGCTGTTATATAGACAGACATTCCCCCTTGAGGGAAAAGAGCCCTTGGATCTTACTAAATGGAATACCAACTGGTTTTAGGATGTGCAAATAAATCCCCATTTTGTTGCTGAAGATTGGTCTTCCGCCACCTGCATGGCGTGATCGATTCGGTTGAGGTTCTTCAACTGCCCAGCCTTTTTGCACTGTTTAAAAGAGATGCTGAGAAAGTATTTGTCTTCTGGATTGACATTTCAATTGCCCTTCAGCTTTCACCACTGTGCTGCAGTTCATGTTCAATGCCTGAAAACTCTCTTATTACAGGTTTGTGCAAGTATTGTCTGTACTAATTTGACAAATGAAAAAAATACAGACAGATCATTAGAGACTGCTCTGAATATTCTCAAACTGTATTAAAATTTACTCTTTAAGTTTTTGTGAGGTGAACATTAAATAGCAAAATGTCTTATTTATGTAGTTCTTTTGATCTTGAAGGAATTTTACCTAGACTTTTCCGTGGGAAGCTGCACTTTACCAACAAAGTCTTACATTTCAGTTAGAACAAATACAGCCTCTCTGTGGCAGGAATTAATGGATGGTTTGAAGGGAGGGCAGGAAGTAAATAACCAGAAATATTCCCAGTTGTTAAAAAAGAGCAGTTTGTCATTTTTTCAGGTCTAGGCCCTTTTGATTTGTGTGGCTGTTGTCTAGTATAAGAATCAAATGCAAATTGCAGTCTAAATGACAATTGCATCAGCTGAAATTTGACCAGTGGGTAAGTGTGGCTTTACTGACATCTGTAACTTACAGGAAGTGTGGCTTTACTGACATCTGTAACTGCTCTCATTTTCAAGTATTCTGAGGTTCCTGGCACCTTATCAGAGATAATTTCAGTCTTCAGGTCCCAAAGATGAAGGTAAAACTAGATAGAAAGATACCCTCTATTATGAGTAATTTGTAACAAAGTATCTTCTCCAAGGTTTTCTCTGAAGGTCCTTTGTCTGCTTTCTCCTTCTGCCCCTGCCTTCTTGGATAGTAGCAGGAATGTAGCACAGTTATAAATTTATTAAAATCATGGGTTACCAGAGGTAACAATTTTTTTCAATAATGTGGGTTCTTGGTTATAGTCAGTAATTTGCTGAAAAATTTGTCTTGTATTAAATGGATATGATTTTGTTAATAATAATCTCTCTGCTTTAGGACTAATTTATACCACACTTGTAAGGTAGATGAATAACACTTCACAATTGTTTATGTAGATAAAGGATCTTAAACAAGAAAATGATCACCTTAACCAAGTCGTCTTATCCCTGAGACAAAGATCACAAGCGAGCAGCGAGGCAAGAGTGAAAGATATTGAAAAAGAGAACAAAATCCTTCATGAAACAGTTACTGAGACAAATAGCAAACTGAGCAAGCTGGAATTTGAGAAGAGACAATTGCAAAAGGATTTTGACCAGGTCAGAGAAAAAGTGGAAAGAGTGGAAGAAATGGAAAAAGAGCTCCACCGGCTGGAGAGGGAGAATGAACAGCTCACAAAAAAGGCAGCGGTGATGAAAATAGTGACAGAAAAAGTGGAAGTGCTTGAGCAAGAGAATGGTGATCTAGAAGTGGAAAATAGGAAGCTAAGAAAATCCTTGGACACATTACAAAATATTTCCATCCGACTTGGTGACCTGGAAAGGGACAACAAGCAATTGGATGAAGAAAATCTGGAGCTTAGAAGAGTGGTAGAGACCATGAGATTTACCAGCACAAAAATGGCACAAATAGAAGCAGAAAATAAAGATTTGGAGAGGGAGAAAGAGGACTTAAGAAAGAATGTGGAAATGTTAAAAGCAATGAACAAGAAATCAGAGAGGCTGGAGCTAAGCTATCAGAGTATCAATTCTGAAAACCAGAGACTTCAGCAAATTGTGGAGAACAGCAGTAAAAAAATACAGGAATTAGAAAAAGAAATTCAAGGAATGGAGAGTGAAAATCAGGTCCTCCAGAGGAGCCTTGAAGAGCTAAAGGTTTCTGCCAAACGGCTAGAGAGGTTAGAAAAGGAAAACAAAGCCCTAGAACAAGAAATGTCTCAGCTAGAGAAAGACAAAAAAATGCTAGAGAAAGAAACGAAACGGCTTTGGCAGCAAGTGGAGCTGAAAGATGCTATTTTGGATGACAGTACAGTAAAGTTGGCAGTTGCTGAGAAGGAAAACAAGACACTAGAAAAGGAAATTGCTCGATTCAGAGATTCATCTAGTAAACTGAAAGAGTTCGAAAAGGACAATAAAGACCTCCTAAAGCAAGTTACAATTGATAAGAGAACACTAGCTACATTGAGAGAGGTAAGCAAAATAACTGTACTGGGTTGTATGCTGCTGTTTGTTTTTTCAGCTCAGTGAAGTACTAAAGGGAGATACCTGTTCCACAGGAGATATTCACAGCCTTAACAGCTTGTCACTGGAAAGTGTTGCCTTGGAAAGTGGAACATGCCAAAAAATGCGCTTGGTGCGGCTGTGCAGTATTCCACTTTGTGTCCACAATACACAGTCTCAAAATGATGTCTTTTCTTAATGTCGAATAAAATTTCAAAACAGCTCTTATGCGGTGCCTGTTAATCAAAGACTTTGATACTTTCTCTAACCCTGCCTACAAAATTGTTTGCTAACATGAGAGCTCCAGCAGGGGAGGGCGACTCTCAGGTCTAGAAATTTCTAGCACTTGCTGAGGACACATTGACATCCCTGTTCTGAAAGAGAAAAACCATCCCAGATGACCAACCTAAACCTTTCACTAAGAGCTGCACCAAGATTTTGCTTTACAGCATCTTTCTCCAAATGCTTCCCTGCTGAGTGAGAGCATGCTAAGCAGCAGTGATCTCTCCTTGCACCAAGCATTAGGACATTGGCAATCTGAGGGTGTGTGTGCTAGAACCTGACACTCTTATAAGTGGCCTATGAGCAGATTCAGGGTATTGCAACTTGCTCTCATTGCCTGTCCTGGCTGCTGTTGTCCTGCCAGAAACAGGCTGCTTCTTGTGAAGGAGCATTAGAGGAAAAAGGGTTGTGCTGCAGTAGCTCAGTGAAATAAAGAAGTATAGCAAGACTAATACAGTAATCAATCACTTACTTTAAGATTTAGTTTTATTTCAATTTTTGAAGCATTAGTGTAATTATGAGGAAGAGAAATAAAGTCTGTCAGAAACACTTGACACAGTCCCAAGTTATGTTTCTATCCAACTTACCTTAAAAATAAATAAAATTACATAATTTCTGAGAAGGTTACTTTTTAATCTTCTAATTCTTAGACTTTTGAAATTTTCCAGTGGTGCAGACCCATACAGTAGCCCGTCTTCTTTTCCTTAGTTACTTTCTATAGATCCTGCAGAAGGAGTTCATGGATGTTAAAGGGACCTCTTTACAGACCACTAGACTGGCACTGACCTTAACCATATGTTTTTTACCTTTCCATGTGAATGAGTTCATGTGTAAATTTGTGATGTCAGAGGACTATTGAATACCCACAGTTTAACCAAGTATTTTGTAAAATTTTATTCTTACTTCTGTTTGATATTCTGGATAGTTTTGGGGTTTTTTTACTGAAAGTGCTTCAGTAGCTTTTTTGTTCTTTCTTCATGTGTTGTTTAAGGAAACTTTTAGTGGAAACACAAGTAATGTAGATCTCTATGGTGCATTTGTATTTCAGAGAATTTTGAATGGTAGAGATCCCTGTACTTAGCCATGCACCAAAAATAATTTGTCCTTTTTAGAAATGCAGGCTGGCACTATGCCTCCCCAGGCCATTTCCACAGAGACTGCTTTACTGGCATAACAGCAAAGCATTGTCCCAATATACCTTCTGGTACAGCACCGCCAAGTCTCCTCCTTGTCTGACTTCCTTGCTGGGTTCTGCTTTAGCTTCTTCCCAAAGAAACCTAAATGAAACCAGGCTGCATCAGTAGATACCAGAATAAGTGACCAAGCTCTCAGGTCCAGAGCTGTCCTGTCTCTTACGCTGCAATGTAGTTATACTTTTTTAATTTTGGGCAATAATTTACCATATGTTAGAAACTAGGTGCCTTATTCACTATTGACCCTGTTAACAAGTCTTTTGGTAATAACATCCTAGCCATAATACCTCAGGAGACATCTGTACTGAAGTTCTATTGCTCCTCTGTGTGTGTGCCAGTGCTGGCAGGGCTTTTTGTCCTAGCTGAGAGGTGGGAACTCCCTCTGCTGGTGTCCCCTGCCCTGCACAGATCCCTGTGTGGCACAGAGATGGGGTGGTGTCTCCTGGCCTGCACATTCCTTCCTTTGGCAGGCAGGCACAAAGCCAGTGTTGGAGGAGTTCAGTGCAGTGCGTGAGACAAAGGCCAAAAGAAGCATTCTGATTTATTTCAGATTTATTTCAAGTGACCTATAAATAAAACCAATCAGTTTAATTCTGCATTCCACTGTCACTGATAAAGAATTTTAGCTGACCTACTTGAAACTAGGATTTTATCGAATTATTTTTTCAGTACTCTTAAAAAGAATGTACAGTGCTGGATAATTATCACCACCCTTTGCACAGCAACTAATCACGTTAATTCTGTTTTAGGATCTGGTCCTGGAGAAACTGAAGAGTCAAAAGTTGTCTAGTGAGCTGGACAAACTGACCCAGGAACTGGAGAAGATGGGGTTGAGCAAAGAGCTGCTGCTGGAAGATGATAACGGCAATGACGACACGTAAGGAGACTGAGCTCTTCTAGTCATTCTTTTGACTCAGCCTAGCTGAAGCCCTTTGCCTTTCTTTTTGGTTCTCATCTGTTTCCTTGCCATTACCTCTAACAATTTTGGACATAAACCACATTTTTCTGAGGCAAGCTTGGCAGCATACTGTGAGTTTTGCAAAACATTTTCTTGGGTGGAAGAAAGAAATGCCATTTTCCCTCTCCATGCTAGCAGTTACTGCAGTTCCTCTGTACTCCCCAACAGAGTAGCTGGGTAGCAATTTCATGTGTATTTCTCTTTGTGTTCTCTTTAACAAGTAAGAATAATGTCTAATAAACGGTGTCTGTCATTACTTCATGTAATTGGTGATCCAGATACCTGTTAGCATAAACACAGATGTTGCCTAAAAAATGATGGCAAGGAATTCCTTTTTAAGTCCTATAGTAATGAACACAGAAAATCCCAACAAACTGTGTGTATATTGGCCTCTTGATAAGACCTACTTAGAGAAACATACCCATCTTGTAGGAGTCTTTAGTCTGTGGATCTTTCTCCTTGTCAAGAATGTACAAAAGAGCTGTGAGAAGAAATTTCTGAAGTGTAACCATGGGAAAAAAAGTTTCTTTCAAGTTATGTCACTCTGCTATTTCTGTAGAACCATGCTGGTGTTAACCTCTATTGAAATTGATTGGATTTTCCATAAGTGAATTCCCTAGCTATAATACGTCAGTAGCAATTTGCAGCAGTAGAGGAAATAATTTTCCTGAATAAGCAAGCACATATAATTTAACATGTAGTGAGAGTGGGAATGAGTGAAGGTGAAGTCTGCTATTTAGATGGTGGCTCATATCCTAGTGGCAGGCATTGGAAAGCTATTACCATATTTTTCAGAAAATACAAGGTTCTGGAAAGCAAAACTGAATCAGCACTGAAATCAACACTAGCTGTGAAAGAGGAAAAGATTGCAATGTTGGAAGCGCAAGTGAAAGACTTTCTGAACTTGAACCAGCAGTTACAGAATGATCTAAATATGGTAAGATCTTAAGTGAATTTTAATTTTTCACATTGCAGTTCTGCACATTCACATGTTTGGGGATTTTTTGGTTTGAGGTTTTTTGGTTTTGGTT
>WEKY01060687.1:131191-183747 GCA_013390045.1 Picathartes gymnocephalus | reverse complement strand
TATATATATATACACACACTTCTGGATGTGTTGACATCCCCTTGCCATCTGTGTGGGGAGCCAGAGCTCTAAAGCAAGCTGTGATGGATCAGCCATCTAGAGCCTCCTTTCCCTCTGTCACTTCCCTACCTAAGACACCTTCCTAAAGAAGACATGCCCAATATTATGCAGCCCTCCAGCAGCAATGCCCTGAGAGGCAAAGCCTGGTGCCCAGCACACTGTCTTTCGTGGCTCTCTCATGGAATCAGGTCAGTTGTATTTTCACAGCCTACTTTGGACTCATGGAGGTGAGCCACATTTCACACATGTGGTTCGTCTTTTTGCCAGCTTCAAACAGGGCTGTTATTTATGATGTAAGGCTGTTAACATAAACTTATTTATAAGGCCAAAGAATGTGAATATTTTATGGGAGATGGTAAAGGTCCTTGGATTATAATCAGTCTGGCTTTGCTACTTCTTTCTTTCTGCCTCTCTTTTAATAAGAAAAGATAAGAAAAGTTATCCAGTTATGACTTGCATGCAGAGGCAAGACACAGATACTGGAGAGCTCGGAGAATGACACTGAGTGCTTTTGAGAAGCCCTCAGGATAATGAATTCAAAGCACTTCTCTGAGCCCAGCACTCCTACTTTGGGTTTTTTTAATGTTATTGGTTTCCATGGATTTGTGGAAATAGTGGTCTTAGTGTTTTCACAGTGTACTCATCTCCAACATCTCTGAAATGTCAGGCCCAGTCTAGTGGAATGCGTACCTGCCCATGGCAGAGGGGTGGGAACTAGATGGTCTTTAATGTCTCTTCCAACCCAAACTATTCAATGATTCTATGAAATGCAAGTCCTCTCGTAATTTCATTATGCAGAGTTCTAAGGTTTGACCAAAGCTAAACTCTCTGAGGCAGAGGTTTTCTGAAAGATCATCTTCCTATCCAACAAGCATGGCTTCATATTATGAAATATTTTGCAAGAATGTGTCAACTCTTATGATTATTTCAAAGATAAGAATTTGAAACAAATAATTGCTACACTATAATTTTATTTTTGTAATCCTGAAACTTTTTTTTACAGTAAAACAGAATCTTTCTTTCCTTCAAAGATAAAAAGGTCTGCTATGTCACTGGCATTTAAAGTAATTTTGCTTAGACTCTTAGGTCATATTGACAACTGTTACTATTATGCTGGTGTTTTTACATGCAATACTTAACAGACCTATGTTTGGTATCATTCAGATTAAATAACTTAATAGTTCTCATTATTTAAAAAGAAAAAAAAAAGAATCCTTTCTGTGAGAGAAATATGTGCTTTTGGTTCCAGAAGAGAAAATAATCATGACACCAGGATTTCCCAAAGGATGGCAATTCTGGTCCATCACTATCACCAATATCATCACATGAGGGACCCTCACTCATGACTTGGACTTATGGGCTTGTTCCAAGTGTAATACAGGCCCCAAAAGTCCCTAATTGCCAGAAGTCCCAAATCCTCAAAAGCCTGCAATGAAAGCAGAAGGCAAGGGTCACCAGATGGAGAACTGCAAATAAACCAGGAGACACAACAGGTCAGCTTGATGGCAGCAGTCTCGGTGGTTTCTTCCTCAGCTCAAACTCAGAACTTGCAGACCCGTCTTCATTACATCGTTCTTAACACTTTCAGGTCTGGCCATAGCCAAAAAAGCTCTTATCTGACCTTTCTGAAAGGACTGTGCACCTTTCACCCAGGTCTTCCTGTAGTTCTGGACAGGATTTTACCATCACGTTTGAGAAAGTCTGAAATGGTGGGTAAGAGATACAAGGCCCCATGTGCAATTTCCTCCCTCTCAAGTGGCTTTTCTATGAGATGTGAAAGGTTATGTCAGAAAAAATGATACATACACACAGTAATTAGTAGTACGTATTTGAAAAAAGCCAGAACAATGAATTTTTTTTAAAGGGGAAAGTTTGAACTAAAGATATTTGTTTTATATAGATGTAGCATGCATGGCTGGCTAATATCTAACCCAAGACTGAAAGTTTTGGGCTCTCAAAGATGATTGAGCATGTGGCATTGGTCAATACCATTAAACACTTTCATTTTCCTATGACAAATGACCATGGGGAGATAGAGATTGTGTTGCCTTACAAGACACAAAGGTAATTTTTATTCTTGTAAACTTCTTTGCCTTGCAGGGATTATTATCAACGTTATTTGGCCAACAGTGAACAAAAAAGCTTAGGGTGGAGGAAAAAGAATGTGCTTTAGAGTTGTGAAAGGCTCTATGGAGAGCAAGAGAGTCGATGCTGGCAGCATTGCTGGCAGCATTGGACACTTAAATAGCAGCAAAATGTGAACTTTCTTACTGTGTGGAGAAGCCGTGTCAGAAACCAATAGAGACTCTGAGAAGCAGAGAATATTCACTGGTGGTGTGTGTGTATGTCTGGTTGGAGAGTATTTCTGTAGCTAACAATAGATTTCTTTCCTGAAATACTGTGCTACAGAAACAGACCCACACATCCAATGTTCATTCCCAGGAGTGACCTTCTGACGGGTGTCCTCTGGAAATGAGAGATGGAAACTCTGAACTTCATTGGGTTTGGCTCTGCTTCTGTGAGCAGCTTTCCCCTACAAACAGATTTAAGGTTAATGAAGTGTCAACACCAAACTGGATGATTTTTTGGTGTCTCTTAAGACTTAGCCTAACATGAATCCAGTGAGCCTGTGTATGAGAGGACTCGAGCATCATAATCCAAACCATGGTAAAATCAGTTCAGGGGTTAACCATGTTACTGGGTTAACCATGGGTATTGTCTATTGTGTAAAGACAGAAAGAGAAATGAATCCATCCACGAACTGCTGTGTTTCAAATGCCAGAAGAAGCTGCTGTTTGAGTGTTTTATTGAGATTAAATGTTAAGAATAAATTAAAGATTGTTTCACTTTAAATCTACAACAGGAACTTGGCAGGTTGAAAAAAATCAATTTGTCACTGGAGATTTTCATTAAGTCAGTTATGATGAGAAGAAGAGGAGTTCTGCATCTTTAGATCAACAAAAGGAATAAATTATTGCAATAGCTGGAGTTTAGAGCACTTAGCCCCTGCGATGCTTTTTAGTGGGACAATAATATTTAGCCATCAGCTGACTTGAAAGTGCATTTTCACAAAGAAACCCCAAAAGCAGTTGAAGTTAATCTTGGCAATAAGGATTTAGTCTGTTTTATTGTACATTGGTGCTTGGCTTGCATGCCATATCGCTCAATCAGGAAAAGCTAGATGAGTTATGTAATTACATGCAAATGTTCCTCAGTATTGATGTTTCAGTCTGTCAGGCTGAAAAAAAAACATATGTCTTGTTCTTCAGATACTTTCGCTAGAGAAATAGCAACTTCTTATTTTTTTAAGGATTTGTTTTAAGGAATTCTGTTCTCTGAAAACCAAAATCAGCCCTGGAGATTTGCACATTTTCATTGAATGAGTGCCTCCTCCAAAGAGGAGGAGTGCCTCCTCCAAAGAGCGCCTACATGCCAGCATTTGAAAGCAATTATCACAGACATTTTAAGAGGAAATCAGGGACATGTTGTGGAAATGGAGGGAAATATCTCTCATTGTACTCTATACCTTGGGTTGTGTTGCATGGACACATCTCACACAGAATGAAATTCACCCCTGTGCAGAAAGTCAGCACAAGGCAAATAGGCTTCACTTAAGCCTAAGGGCTTAGATGAGAATTATGTGGTGAGCAGGTCCCATGCCAGCCCTCAGCACCAGTGTGAATACTATTATCAAAGATCTTTCATTGTTCTGAACTAGCACTATCCCACTAACACATCCAAAACAACACCCAGACCTGTTGATTGGGTACAAGCTTTGAAAGCCAGGAGGCTTAGATGGGGACATCCTGTCTTGCTATAAGGTTTGGTTTTGGAGAAGATTCAGGATTGCGATTTTCTCAGGTTGGGATTAGGCAAGTTGAAGTCCTGATTTGAGCTTTTGGTTGCATGGTATTTTTAAAAGCAGCTTCAGTTCCTACTTCTCACAGGAGGTGTTCCTGCTCTTGGCCACATTTTTTGTTGTTTTCGATGGCTGCCATCACTGGGGAAGCCTGTCTGGCGTTAACAGTGATGGCAGACTTTTGTCACTTGAGGAGAGTCCTAAAAACCAGGCAATATTCACAGATAAGAAAGCTTCAGAAGGAGCACCTCATCTCTTTGGCTGCATCTCACCCAAGCAGTTCAGTCCACTTTAGAGGCAACCAGCCACATGGGGAATCATGGGCTTGTTTCCATCGTGTTAATACACATCTTCTCAGTCATCCCAGGCTGGGCTGACAGGGCCAAATATGGTCTAGATAGTATTATTTTTAAAATATCTCCATGTGAAAGAATAAATCAGTTTCCCATGTGTGCTGCTTTCAGCTGGGGTAGAGCTAATTTTCTTCACTGTAGCTGGTATGGGGCTGTGTTTTGGATTTGTGCTGAACACAGGGTTGATAGTACAGAGAGGTTTCTATTGCTGAGCAAGGCTCACAGAACCGAGGCCTTGAGATAAAGAAGCTGGGCATACGTGGGGGGCTGGGAGGAGGCACAGGCAGGACAGGAGACCCAAAGTGACCAAAGGGGTATTCCAGACCATATAACACTGTGCTCATTATATAAAGTGTGAGGAAGAAGGAGGAAGGGGGGATATTTGGAGTGATGACATTTGTCTTCCCAAGTCCCCGTTACATGAGATGGGGCACTGCTCTCCCGGGCATGGCTGAACACCTGCCCGCCCATGGGGAGCAGTGAATTCATTCTTTGTTTTGCTTTGCTTGCGTGCATGGCTTTTGCTTTCCCTATTAAACTGTCTCTACCTCAACCCACAGGTTTTCCAGGTTTTACTTTTCCAGTTCTCTCCCTGATTCTGCTGGTGGTGGGGGTGAGCAAAAGGCTGCTGGCTGGGGTTAAACCCTGACACCATAGGGGAGCAAAGATTTTTTCTGAGAAGCCAGGGTGAGGAGGAAATAACCTCAATGAACCTAATATAACAGGCATTTCGGTCTATAGCACTTTCACTTGCTTTGTTAATTTGTCTTCATATCCATAAAGAAATGGATAATTCAGTAATGAATCATCATTAGGCATAACAAAGACAAAATATATTTACAGGCAATATTAAGGCAGTTAACAGTCATTTGGAATACTGTTCTCCCAGCAGATATTCTATTTGTGTAATTTGTGGAAATCCCAGTAGAAAAAGAAATCTAAAAAATAGAAGTATTTGTGAGGCAAAAATTCTCTGTAGGAAGACTGCACATCTTCATTGTATTAGCATTGTTACTTTTTTTCTATTGGCTTGTCCAGGTTCATGTGCTGCTTTTAAGGTTGAACTTGCTGAAAGACTGAACTGTGTACCTTTAAGATAAACCACAGGGAATTAGTATCTAATCAAGCAATTGATTGTCCAAGCACTATTTGTCCATGCATTACACAGAAAACATGTAACCTCTCAAGACATTTGGGGTTTTTTTTACCCTTTAAAAGATTGTGATTTCTTTCAGTAGTCAAGCCCCAAACATTTCATGTGATCAAATTAACAAAATGTGAGATTTTGTGCAACGGGGAGGAATAAAGAAGAATTGCTACACAGACAAATTGTTTTAAAGCATTCTAGGGACTACACAATAGCTCTGGGATCCCTTGGGTAAAAATGAAATAGCTACACCTTAGGAATATAATGGAAAGATATTATCAACCGTGGTTTACAGGGGATAGAAAGAGGATCCAGCCTGACTTCCCACAGAATATGTGAATAATCTATGAGAAAGACTGAGCCCATTAAGGGTAACTACACAGTGTATGCTAAACTTTGATAGATGTTGTACCCTATTGGAAGTCATCTACTTTTCTTTTTGGATAGCCTTTTAATTTATGCTTTAATATAATCTTTTAAAAATAATTCTGACTGTACTGGCACTTCTGACACACAGACCTTCATTTCAGATCCTTTTATCAGCACATGTATCGTTTTGTCTCATACTAGTAATAGGATGGGAGTCAAGGAATATCTATGGTTTCACCTCATGCCTCTTAGCAATAATGGAGTTACGCGTTGCAATGAAATACTGTATAACTCGCTATTCATCAAATGAGGCCGGGGTACTGAAGAAATTTGCTCAATGACTGTTTCATGCAAAGAACATCAACGGATTTGGGGTCAAGCCAAGGGCTCCCACGGCTCACTGAGATCCCAAATCCGTCGGTTGCAGTTTTGTCCCCTCTGGTGTTTTCCACCAGCCCCCATGCACAGAGAATCTCTGCTGGAGTTGGAGCAGTGCCCTCACGGGGAGTGAGCATTCCCAGTGCTGCAGGGTGCAAAGGAAACCCAGCTGGGGTGTGCCAGTTCTTGTTGGGCCCTTCCACTGCCAACTGCGGCTGCAGATTATGTGGGAGGGGGCACTGCAGCTTTCACTGCTGCAATGAGCTGTGCTCAGTCCTCTGAGCGCCTCCAGGGAAGGGGTCTGCAGTGGTGGGTGTTGGGAGTGGGGTGTGTAGGGTGGGAAAGTTACATTTTCCCTGTTCCCCTTGCTTTCCCTGCTAAATCACTTTGAGGAAACCTTAGGCACCTCTTAGCTCAATGTGCTGGCAGTGCTGTCTCACATTCCCACAGTCCCATATCACTTCAGACACTGGACAGGGCTTGAAGTGCACAAGAGAGGGTTTGACCCATGAATCTCTCCTGGATTTAGCATTAATTTAACCAAGCTGTGTAGTCTGTGTGTTTTCATTGCTACTTCCTGGCAGACGACAGAAGCTAAGGACTCTATTGCCTACAATGTCCTCCCAAACACCCAGTCATCTGCCTTTCCTCATTTTTAAGCACTCCTTTGAATTTGTACCTGCTTTTCTAAACTTCACCTTCCCCATCCAATCTCCCAGGACCCTCTACCAGAATTTTTACTGCTTTGGCCCAGCAGCACAAATCCCCTCCCACTCTTTGATTTTCCAGTACTCCACATTAATTCCAATGCTAAACATTTCCTAGGGCAGGGGAAAGGTGGCCACAGAGCCCATATGGGAAAACACTTCATTATTCTGTAGGACAGCATCTGTATAACCTGGTCAGCATGGGAAGACTAAGCTTAGGAGGAAACCACATGGTGCAGTGGAATTGTTGAGAATCAAACTCCAGCATCTAATGAACCTCCGTGCAAAATTCTGCAGGTTGTAACTTTTCAAAGACCCTCAACACAGTCAAATTTGTGTATGTTTCCATCTGCAATGAACAAAAGTAAGCTTACCCAGTTTTCATCAGAAAGAAAAGGAACAGGGTTATGAGTTCATAACCCCACCTGAGTTCATCTGTTCCCAGGGAGCATCCTGGTACTCAGCAGAGCATACTGGAGGAGAAATATCCAGAAAACCCCTTACTACAATGGAAAAAGAAATGCAGATCCTCCTAAGCCCATTCACGTTATTGGTTAGATCATTTTGATTGAACTTTTGCACAAAAAAATCAGCATGAGATGGACATCTGTTAAACATAATCTACCCCAAACATCTATATTTAGGAGAAGCTACAACCTAGAAAAATCAAGGATTTACAGTGAGAAGCTCAACAAAGTTTATTTATTGTACCAGCAACATAGCATCTCAGTTTTTACAGATTTTATTGAAAGTCTTTTCTCTAGAAACTTTTAAATCTGGCTTATCAATCTTACTAAAAAACCCCCAAAAACGCACATCTGTGCAAATGTATTCTCAGTAGGAATTAAAAGCCAAGGGCTTGTGGCCAGCTCCAGGATTTGGTCTCTTTTAATAGTTAGAATTTGATCAAAGCTGATTTTCTAATCTGATACTTGAGAAGGAGCCTTTGCCCCATGATGATGCTGAAGTACCTGTAAGGAAACACATTGGTCATGTAATCTTAGCTTGTCCTCATTTCCAGCTGACAAAATATGTTGAAAGTCACTAAAAATCTATGACACAGTTCCTTAAGACCTTGTTTCTTGGAGCTGATTGCTGTGGTTTATACAGACCTGTTACATGGCTATGAATGAAACCTGAGGGTTTCTTATTTAATAAGATGTGGGCCAAGTGAGGGTTTGAAGAAATAAGCTAAAGGTGGTTAGGTGGGAAACACAATGATTTATTCTGTCAAAACTGATGCAGGAGACCCACCAGTTGTGAACATTGGGGCAGGGATGTAACAGCACTGCAAACAGAAGTCTCTAATGCAGCCACTTGACGGACAGCGTTCTCTGGAGCTGTGTGCGACCTTTAAAACAGGTGCCAGTAAAAAGAAAGGAAAAGCCAGAATCCAGCTGACAAAGGCAACAGTACTGGGCAAAGAGACTACTTGTAACCTGCAGGAAGAAAGGCAAAGGACAGTAGGAAAATATTGATTTATTAGTGTGAAGTGAAAAGTACACAGGCCAGGTCATAACCACTTGCTTTCCTGAGGAAGTTTTAATTTGATTAGTCCATTATTTGCAGTGGCAGTAACTGTTTATTGCAGTGATTGAAAATGCAGAGCCACTGCTTCCAATTTTTAACAGTGCTTGCAAAACATTCATTTTAACTTTAATTTCATGGCATTTGGATAAGAGAGCATAGTGGCCTTCCAGATTTGAGGAAAACCAAATAAATTTTGCTTCTGCCTGTTAGGACAAAATTTGTTGAAGCCATGTGTAATGCATTCTTCTTTGGAGAAGGGAGGTGCTTATTAGAAAGAAGGCAGCACCAAGGAATAGTTTCCTAGAGACAGAAGTTGGTATCTCCCCGTCAGGTAAGGACTAAACCAATCAAAAAGTGTGAACCACAGATACCAGTGTATAATTCCAATCTTTGTACAGTAATAAGATTTTATGATTACTGCTTTGAAGGCTGTACTCTGGTCAAGCAAGATAAGTACTGGCAATTTCCCTGAGCCTGAATTCAGTAAGATATCACATGTCACTTTCAACGATGTTCTCTGTGTGCTATGTTAGATCAAAACCTGGACTAGAGTGTATCACACAGATCACATCACTTGTTAGGTGATGGTGCAGTTAGGATGGCACAGCCTATTTTAATATCGGGAATATTCAGGATTTGGAATTTTGTGGGTCTGCAGCTATAACTGCAGTGAGGTTTTGAAGAAGTTGCAAAGACCAGATTTTTGCTTGGTATAAATTTTCACAGGGTGGTGAGGATTCCTTTAACTTATATAGGGCAGACAGGTTTAAGGTGCAGCAGGAAAGCATTTTGCAATATCAGTACATAAATAGGTCAAGCCCATGTGGGTGCTGCTGTCTGCTCATCTTCCTGAACAGTACTTGAAGGCCAGTGAAGTTGAAGACAGTCTTCTTGTCCTATTTTCCATGGAAACATGATGCATAGCTGGATTTGGGATCAGGCATGTCTGAATGCTCAAAGTTGTGTTTGAGTGGCAACGTGGGAGTAGGCATTTCAAAAATAATCTCTTTACTCAATCCTGTGTTAAATCTCCGGACCATGACAGAAATCAGCCAGCACTGCACACTTGTGATCCAAGCCTATTATCAGCAACAAGTTTAAAAGCATCCCACTGTTAAAGGGGAGTCTCCTATAGTCAAAACAAAAGTATGCTCAGTTCCAGGTTTTGCCACAACTTTCCCAGTAAAATGGGAAAAATTTCTTAAACTCTTTGTGTTGTGTTGGTGAAATTGGGATCTCATATCTTCCATTATTTCTTGCTTTGGAGGATGGAAGAAGAAGCTTGTCTTATAACACTGAGAAAAAGGGAATGATCTGGATTGAGACTGCTACTTGGCACCATGATACAAATAATAAGTACTTAAGCCTTATGAAAATGCAACTGAGTTCCATTGCAATAAATTAGCACTTGTTATTGAAATATTAGGAAGGCTTTTCTTTGCACTACAGTGATTAAAGCAGATAAATAAGAAGCTGGACAATTTTGTGTGTGTGGTTACTGTGTCTTAGGGCTGCCTCTAATAGCCCCAGTGATCTTTCCATCGCTGTTAATGGGTATTTAATTGGGATTTATTTCCATGGAATTTTTGTACCTTCAGATCATTACAGCACTGAGGGAATTTTATAGCCATGGGGATCAACATGGTCTCTCCAGAGGTTCTGTTTGATGAATGAAGTTGGAACGAGTTGACATATAGTTAGAGACCATTACCATTTAGAAACACAGGACTGAGAGGAATCACTTTCAAAAGGATCCTCTTTGTCCTGTGCTGTCTGCGAGTCATCTCTTAAAAACAGTGTGATTAATGCATCCAGTCTTTTCTTGTTTCTAATTGATCTTTCCTCAAAGTTCTATATGCCTCTTTTTTTTTTTTTCAGAGCAGTGAAACTGAGTGGTACCACCATCTATGGAGGAGATAGCTATTGCATTTTGTCCGTATCTTTCCACAGCTTATAAGAGAAAACACTGATCCCAGACAGAGAGAAAGAATAGCTGGGTAATGGCAGTACTGGCATGTAACTTGGGAGAGGTGAAAGCAATTCCTCTCCCTACCACATACTTCTTGTATGACCCTGGAAAGTTACCAGCTTTTCATTGGAGAAGAGGAAAACTGGTGTTTTTCCATTTTGGTAGCTAGAGGATCAAGTCAATACTTAAGACTTTGAATGAGAGATGTGTTCCATAAAATGATTAAGGCATAATAAATACTGTTTCTCTTCTGTGGCTTCTGCAACAGGATTGCCCCAAATAATAAGTGCATTTCACCCAAATTCATATGTGTGAAAGGAGTATTGCCATATATATATAAAACTGGTGTCTTAAATGTTTTTTTAAAAATGAAATGAATAATTCAGCTTTTATGATAAACCTATATATGGATAAACCCATGGTTTTCCCCTTGTTTGGCCTTTAGCTATCCCTTGTTAATAGAACTGAGCTCGGCTGGGTCAACATTTTTTCTCTTGAATCCTTTCCATCTTCAGAGGTCTTTCTGTCTGTCTTCTCTAGTGGCTCCTGTCTTTTCCACGTGTACATGCTTGGGGCATGTGCAAAGCCTACAGGAAGGACCTTGCCATGAGCAGCCTCTTCGAAGCACCCCCTGCTTCTCAGCACAACTCTGCCTGACCAGCTTTCACTTGGCAACAGCTCTCTTTCTCTTTTTATTGGCCCTGGGAGTGAGCACTCCAAGCAGATTTCCTTTCTGTCTATTGCTTCCAACTTCCACCACTCCCTGCATTTGACCCTGAGGAAAGATATTCAAGATGTCAATCTTCAGGCCTTTAAAATTAACAATTCATAAAATTGTTTTTATATTATTATTTATATTATTAATTTTATACCAGTCCTTGGGTTCTCTGCACTGGGACTGTTGCCTAGCCCCTCTTTTCTCCTGACTCAGATTACAGATTTTGGAAGACTTTGCTGGGCTCATTTTCCACAGTGTGGTCCTGCTCAGCCTGAGATCCAGCTGTGCAGAGGAGGCTATTTCTCAGATGCTCCAGTCTCTGATCTGGAGAGGGTTCTGGTGTTGGTCAGAAAGGATGCAGAACACCATGTTGTCAGGTGAATGAAAAACATAAGCTCTACAGGCAGGGATAGACAGAAGAAAGGTTTAAGTCGTTCTTTCCTAAAAATTATATTCTTGTGTGTGGGATAAAATGGATTTTTAAAGTATCTGTTTACAATTGGATGAATTATGTAAGCATCCATTATGTAACTGAATAATAGCATAATCTTCCATAATGACAGGCGGAAGCCTTCTAATGTTTGGGACAGGACTTATTTCCTTCTTACTTGGATATCTTTCAGATCCATTGTTATGCAGTTCTTTACATGATGTTTTCTTTCTTCCCTCTTTGAAATTCATCCATGTTAACTGGCTGTATTTACTCTATTATTATGCTTCCTTGAACATGTCTTTTCTTCATTACTTATGTCTTGATAGCATTCCAAGCATACCGAGCTGTGATGCTCTTTTATCTTGCTGTTATTGCAAGTTTGAGCCTCTGGATCCAGATCTTGTACCTCCTCAACTGTTAGAGCTCACTCCAAATACAGGATGAAACTATGTCCGTGCAAGGCGAAGCAAAGGTCTCTGGAGGACAAAGAAGAACTTTAGTGAGGCTGGTTATGGGCTGACCAGGGATTCTTCCTGTCAGTAGTTTGAGAGGATGAGAAAGGCAACTCACACGAGTAAGCACTTGAGAGTTCAACTCCTGAGTCAAGTATCCATTGGCTGTTGGGTACACTTTGCTGTAAACCAGTTTTATTTGTCTTTTAAACATGCTGTTGATAGAAATTTTTGTGCTAACATGGTTTTTTCTTTTATATTCTTTCCCCATGGCATTGTAGCATAATGTCCAGATTAAAAATAAAAAAAAGACCCCAAAAATCTTTCACTGAGCTAGTAATATGTTTAACACTGATGGCATTTTTCATCTTCCTTTCAAACACTGGCATACAGAGTTCATCTGTAGAAGGGCGCTCTTGCGGGTGGATTTATGGGGCGATGCATCTCTTTACAAAATTATGAAAAACATCTCATTTTATGAAAACCCACAAATCCCTTAGGATGCACAGAGGCTTTCATTTCAAAACTGGACTGCTTCTGTCCACTTTTCTCAGAAAATCTTCAAGGAGCCTCCAGATTTTCAGTGTTGATATTTGCAATCTCCGGTAAAAAAATGCCCCTCCCCTTATTTTTCTTAAACACTGAATTATATACATATTTAAATATTCACATTTTGGTGAATTGCTGACCACAACGACTTTTCTGTGCCCCTGGAAGAAATGATGAGCCTTTTTTTTTTTTCCTCAGCTGCCGGTTCACAAAGCTGAGTTAAACATTTTCTCACAGCATTGGTTAATAACATAAGCAGGTTTATTCCACGTTTGGGGATTTGTTTAGCCATGGGCTAAATTAGATTGGCCACATGTGGTGTTCAGAGTGCCACAGTGGGGTCCCTGTAACACCCTCCACGAGTAGCAGTGTTGCACTGCTGAAAAACAGGGGAGAGGGATGAGGGGTGGTTTAGAAGAGCCAATAATTTCCCAGTTTATCTGGGTTTCTGGTGGCTGCGGTGGTTGTTGTTGTTGTTGTTTTGAGTTGCGTGTGCTACGTTTGAAGAGAAAGCCAGGACTGGTTGGAGCCTTAATAAGAAATAAAAAAATTGGAGGTGAAAGGGCTCACTGATAAAAGAGCTGCTTTCATTTACTGCTCCAGGCGTCTGCTGTAAAGGAGCCAAAGCGAATGTGCAAGCATCAGAGACAGTCGCAGGAGGGAGGAGGCAACAGTCAGAGCTGTGAGTAACTGTACATAAACATAATTTAAATCAAAACAGCTGAATAACAATTTAGGACATAAAAGGAAAGAGAAAAGGTGGAATGAAGTAAAGAAAAACAAACCCCACAAATCGACCACAGTCAAACAAGAGAGGAACACAGAGGAGCAGTAAATGGAAGACGAAAAATCAAGCAAAGCCATCGGGGTCCAGTGGTTCATTCCTGTGGTACTCTGCGGTTCCCAGCTCAATTACTCAATAAGGTCTTGTGCTTTCCAGGCCAAGAGGAGCCCTGAAGTACCAAATCTCTCCTTCAGGCTTCTTCTCTTCAAACACAAGGCTCTTCTCAGCTCAGCCTCCCTGTACTCACCTCTTTATGCTGCTTTCTGCGCCAGCTCCCAGGCCCTCTGCTCTGTCAGTGATGCACTCTGCTCACTCCTACTGCTGCCATCATTCCCTCCTGCCTGGAGCCAGTTACAGCCTTTCCAGACAGGTTCTCCTTTCCCCTAGAACAGCTCCCTTAACAATGGCTTGCTGCTGCTCAGCCCCTGCTGCTATCACCAGCTGGAGGAACCCAGTCCTAGCACATCATCCCTTGTCATGTCACCATCTCAGGTCACTCCTGCTGCTCTTTCCATGTTCACACAGCTCCTTTTACAAATGGGTTGCATCCACAATTAGGGTTCCTAAGTCCTAACACAACAGCTGTTGCTGCTTTACACTCACCACGGCTTTTATGCCCTCTGTCTTATCTCAGTCCCATCCAGTGTCACTGTCCGGTGCCTTTACAGACAAATAAATAGAAATTTGGATTTTTAAAACCTATTAAATAATTGACCTTGATGGTACCATGTGGCAATGAGTGTCATTGATGACACAGTATGAAATGTCTTTTCCTGACACTCTTATTAAATGGGGAGAGAAAGCAGAACATTGCCAGGTTGATGTGGTTGATGGAGAATGCTGTTGATGGATTCACAAAGACTAATTGCCCACTCCTTCAAATCCAAGACACATAGTTGTGATGGGACAAAGACCCATCTTGTTCAGTGGCTGGAGAAGAATGGCAAGAGCAGAAGAAAACAGCAGGATAAGAGTGTCTCAAGCAGAGGCTGTTACCCCATACTCCTGAGGATGTTATTCAGGGCTCTGCAGTAGACCTTTCATGAAATGTCTCCCTGACCCCAGAGCTAAAGCCTCCTTTGTGCCTGGAAGAATGAGGGCTTAAACCCTTCCCAAAATACTTGGGGTTTTGCTTTCTCATTAGTGCAAGCTTAGCTTTGCTTGCATCTTGGGAATTTTTCATTTCTCAGGTTTGTAATATGAGGAAAAACAAAGAAACAATAAAATCCTCTCTCCTCTATGAGAGACACAGTACTATATTCCTCCCTGGTGTATATGTCCAATTAGTCCATAAAAGTTACTCTCTGCTAATTTGATATACCATTTCCCAGCTTTAGCAACATCTGAGCCATCTGATGTGTTTGTGAATGTGTAGTGGGATGAGGATGTGTGACAATATTTTTTCCACAGCAGAAATATGTATATTTTTTTCATGCATACATAATTAAAAATGGTTGAAAGCGACTTTGATTAAGCTTTCTCAAGGATTCAAAATAATGTTAATCATATTTCAGGAGACATCATGCAATAATGTTTTCAGCCATAAAAAGAAGACTGCCTAGGGAAAGCCACCACATTAGGAAAAAATAAATACCAGCTTATGACTGGAAATATTTGCTTTCTTTTGTTTAGCCTATACTAACAAGTGACCACTGTCCAGCAGTTATTAGGATAAATAATACATACTAGCAAGGCTAGAGAGAAATGAATAGTCATAGACAAGGGAGATGAATATTGTTTCATCTCAAAATTGAAATGAATAGAGGCCAAAACCAGCAGGGTGGGAAGTCTGTTCCAGATGGCAGGAGCTGCAGAAGCTATTCCACCAACAGTAGCCAGCTTGTAGGAAGAGGCAGAGAGAAATTACTGATGCCAACAAAGCACCAGGTAATGTAAGAGGGGGACTAACCTGTGCCAAAGCTCTGATGGATGCTTCCTTAAGGGGATGTTCCTGCAGGAATTGGGAGGGTCACTGTGACTCAGAACCAGGCGAGGTGGGGGAGGCAGAGGGCTAACACTTTTTCCCTTAGTTGCAGCACTGAGTCATAAAGCCCATTTTTTTTCTTCTTCTTCTTCTTCTTTTTCTTATATTTTTTTTCTTTTTGTATTTCCTGTTAAGTAGAAATGTTCTGGCATGTTCTTTTCCCAGAAGATTTTGAAGAGGACATTTTGGAGGTACATTTCACAGAGCCAGGTAGAAGAAGATGCCAGGCCAGCTGGGATCTGCATCCTCAGGCAGCTGCCCCTCTCCCTGGACAGGCTCCCAGCAGCCTCCCTGTCTTGCTGGCAGTGGTGAGACACCATGGTCCTGCCTGCAGACCAACAGGATTGAAGTAAAACCATTTGCTTCAGCAACCCACTGAGCAGGAGTCACTCTCAGGACCTACAAGTAAAAGGATAAAAGCTGTAAAGGAAAGTAGAAGTAATTTTTTGCAAACTATGAAGAAATGCCTTTGGGTGAGTATATGCCCTGCTGTATCCTCTGTTCTTATATAAAAGATACCAAAATGTAATCAGAAATCTCCCACACACCACACTGGCTTCAACCACATGGAGAACAACTTCTCATGGCCCCTGATGCAGGGGCTAAGAAATGCATCAAAACTATGGTTTTGCAATGGGAAATATGGCTCCATGCTCCCACACAGGGTCCTGCAAGCACGGCTGGCTGCTCAGACTTTAACCCAGCCTGACTTTTTATTGAGATAGTCATCAACCAGCAGTGTGAAAATAAGTCTGATGCAGGGAGACCTTTCTCAAAATTTGCCTCATGTTGAGAACCCAGTCGGTCTTAATATTCTTTTCTGAGATTGAATTACGTTAAGATTTGTGCTCAGAGTTGGTAATCTGGCTCACAGTTCAGGGATTTCAACTGCTAGATGTCAAGAACTCCTGTGTTCAGAAAGGCCCTTGCCAGTACTTTGCCATGTTTCTGTCTCAGAATCCACTTTGAACTTTGGAACCATCCAGTTAAGTCATTTGGGATCTGGTGATTTAACTTTGACTTTAAACACTAGTTTTTAAAGATGCCAGACCTAACAGTCGGTTTAAAAACTGAACAATAAACATGCTTATTAACTTGCCACACAGGATAGACACATGGAATCTGCATTGGTTATTTGGCAGCATCATGAACACTCCCCTCACACTGATTTGATGACTAAACACAGTTTAGAATAGTAACTGATCCTGCTGAGAAAAATCTAACTTTTAGGCCTAACAGTTTCTTGCTGTTCACATTCCTTCTTGAAATTCTGTTCAGCTTTTGGTCTAAATCCTTCATGGCAAAAACCACTAACTTAAAAATACATTTTGGGGTGATGCCAATGTCTTACAAAGTTATGTTTGGGCTTTTTTTTCCCTGTTGCAGGTTTTTTGTTGGTTTTTGTAAATCTAAATTTTTTTCTTGTTTTTAATTACAAATTCAAATCACCTGATCAAAAATGTAAGTTTTCTCACACAGCAATAAACCATTCAAGATTAATATATTCAACTAACTGGTCAACTGAAAGTATAAATTGACTTGATGGCCAACAGGAAGAATTAGAACAAAGCTTAAAAATGTTCAGTGAGCTGAAAAATCTGTTTTGTACCAATTCTGTTGATCAACCTTTAAAACCATTCTCACCCCACTGAACTGAATAACACAGCCTCCTTTAAAGGCCAGCACTTTTCCAAGCAGATTTTTTGCGTGTCACCCCCAATTTAGAAAACAAGTTAACATGGAGCTGATACCAATTTTTGACCAAGGCATCTGAAGGGAAGGAGCAAAAACCTTGCTCCTCTTCATCATACACATTTTCAAGGCCACAGTGTGTTTTCAATAGCACTGTTGAGTTTAGTGCTGCCATCTCGGGGAAATCTGAGATGAACAAGGTTATTTAAAAAAAATATTAGAAGAAGCTAAAACTATTTTTTTGGCAAAATGTGATGTTAAACAGAAAAAGTCAAAAGATAAATCAGAGCTGCTGAAGGGACCTCCAAGATTTTACAAGCTTTTCTACTTACCTCCTCAGCTCTGACTTCTTTTGCCAAAAATTATACTTTGCTGATTTATATTTTTACTGTTGTGGGCAGGAGCTCTATAAATTGATCTTTAGAAGTCCTGGTAGAATATTTCTATTATATCTTCTAGGTATTTCTAGGTTTGTGTATAACATCAGTTAGGTCCACCCTGGCAAACACACACCCCTGAAACCCAGAGGTGATGCCACTGGACTGCCAATCACTGAATGAGTGACAAATCCTTGAAGAGAAACAGGACTGATGACACCAGGTGACACACTGAAAAGAGCTTCTAAGCAGAGCCCTGCTCACAGGGGCTAGGTGCATTTGCTCCTCTTTTTTTCAAAACTGATTTCAACAACTGTGTTTCAGGCTAACTTAAAGAAATGTTTATCCTTCCTGTAGCCCCAAAATGAAGCCAAAAAAATCAAGATATGTAAGGAAGCTTTTTCAGGTTGGGGGAAAAAAAAATTAATTCCTTTTCAGCTGTTATTGTAGTTTTTCATTCCCTTATAAAGGAAATTTAATTCAATTTCCAAATTACATTTTCTTTCAAAATGAACTATTCAAGCATTTATTTCAGAAATGTCAAAGGGAAATACGTTAAAGCTTCATTTATAAGTTGGTTTAGGATGATGTGTTGAACTTAGACTTGATCCACAAGTACCTTTGCTTGTCTTGGGAAGGAAGTATTTTCATCTGGTTAATGCAGAGCGCTCCTCCTGGAGCTGCTCCAGCAGGGGGAAAGGTGGTGAGGATGCTGAAAGGTCAGCTTGTCTCAGCTGACACTCGGTGCCATCTCCCACAGGTGGCAGCTGATGGCCTGTGCCAGCTGTCAGGGGGCAAAACCATCCAGTGGCAAGCAGGCGGCCAGGCCATTTTGCTGTCGTGGCAGCCCCGGAGCATTCCTCTGCCACCACCAACCGCAGCACCTGCTGTGCTGTCCCCCTCTTGGTCCCCGATGTCCCTCCTAGGCCCACAGTGTCCCTCCTTGGCTGTCCTTCACCCCCTGTCCTTCACATCCTGCTGGCCCCCAGGAGCTCCAGTTTTAAGGGACAATGACGATGTCAGGGCAGTACAAGATCCCTCCACCAGCTGAATTTTTCCCTCCTCCTGCAGGACAGCTCTTGTCGCCTGCTCGTGGGTGACTTTTGTGAGTGGGCTTCTGATATTCGTCCCATACAAAACATGAGAAGAACTGCCCAAGAAGAACAGATTTTGCCCTGGCCAACCCTTCCAGGATGAAACTCAATGCAAAGAGGTGCCTCTCTCTACCTGTCAGCCTACATCCCCTGCCACACACTTTTTACTGTTGACTCTTCTATTTTTTGTCATGCTCTCTGCTTGTTGTCTGAGACGAGATGAAAGATTTTTAATAGTGATGGCATACAGCTCTAGAGACAAAAGGGTCTATTTCTTTCTTATCTTGGATGTGTTAAAAACATTCTACCTTCATCCTGCTACGTTCAAAAGGAGACAAAAGTGAAACGAAGTGAACAATTTTTCAGCACCATTAATAAAACAACCCCAAATGATATAAAATAGCCTTGTTTCACATGACAAACACTGTACCCACGAGCTTTGGCTTCTCTCATGAAGAGAGAGAGAGAAAACCTTCAGAACTTTTTCTGGGCTCTCAAACTTCCAGCGTGGTTTGTAGGGGCTGTAATTTAGCCCCAGGCATTTGAGAATCTACTTTGTGTGTTTTGGCAATGACATGAAAATGCAGAGAGAACTGTACATCTTGCAGTTGTACTCTGAGCTAGGCGATCTGAGGGGCCTGTCTATAATAGAGGAATCATCTTTTCTTCAATGAAGTGCTACTATTGTTGTGATCTTCAATAAAGGATATAATGGATGCATTCATGTGGTGGCTGTTGTTTGTGTGTGATTCTTTCAGCG
Organism: Picathartes gymnocephalus; assembly: GCA_013390045.1. Lineage (NCBI taxonomy): Eukaryota > Metazoa > Chordata > Aves > Passeriformes > Picathartidae > Picathartes > Picathartes gymnocephalus. Next base: position 164,532 of record WEKY01060687.1, on the reverse strand, counting down.
CACGGCTAAGCGCACAAGAGTCTTTTAAAGTCTTCTCTACTCACATCCAGTAGTGCTAGCATTTTGTGCCAAACTAGGTTGGTTTTCCCCCTGCAAGCTTCTTTTCCTATTATTTTTGGATAAAGCCAATTGACCATGAAATACCTCTTTATTACAAAATGATATCTCCAAGCCCTCACTGTGGGATCATGGGTTAAAACACCACTGCAACGCACATTTGCGTGGAGGTGTTGTTGGTTTAAATATTCACCTTTAAAATTAGTCACTTTGGCCCATTGTAGGCATGTTAAGAAAGTGATATTCTTCAGGGGTCAGAAGTGATGTGTGAGGCTGCATCTGCTTCTGGGTGCCATAATGATATCAGTTGCCCATTTTCATATAAGTCCAAACTGAAGTTACGTCTTTCATGTGAGTAAACAGCATTCTCAGGCCTTCATAAGCTGACCTGAACAAAGTAATTTCCTTCTGTTCGATTACAGCATAGGGCAGAGAAGAGATTTTCAAAGACAAAAGGCAAAGGTTGTGCCTGGAAAGGCAGAAATTTGAATAAACCCACAAAGTAATGGCAGGAACAAAAACATTTCAGCATGCAATGTGCATGTGTGCTTAACGTATCACAGATGCAATCACTAACGTGTGGCCTCTGAAGGAGGGAAGGGTGCTGAGCAAGGCTGCAGCCAACAGCTGGAAGTGCACAGGATGGGCCATGAGAGGATGCTCATTTTTCAACTGTACAACAACAACAACAACAACACTTTTAGAAAAAGGGTATGGGAGGAAATGTTACCTTGAATCTGCTCTAAAGAACTTACTTCAAACAATAGACCTACATTTAAATAAGTTTAGATGTAATTATCCGTTACAAATCTGGTTTTCTGCCTTGTTAGTCAGAGATCCTAGGCACTTTTATTTAAAATTTGTACTAATCTCCACCTCATTTAACTATACAATGTGAACAGTTTAGGGAAAGAGGGGAAAAAAAAAAAAAAAGAAAAACATAAAATCTTCCAACATCTTTTCTTTTTTAGGCAAGTTGAAAAGGATGAGCACCTAGGAAGGTTTTTTCTCAAGTCACTTTTTAAAGATTGTTATTATCTTTTCATATTAAAGTTAACATTACCATATGCTGTTGAGCTTTTGTTGATGGCAATGCTTAAGCTGGGATGTTGTTTCCTTTGGAGATTCTTACTGCCAGTCATTAATTTACATTTTTTTGAAATCACACAGTGAGTGCTTTGTTGATGCCTGTTTTCATTTTGTTACTCTCTCTTTTCAGGTCACACATGAGGAGTTTTTTCAAACAGTAAGTTAAGGCAATGGAATGGAATCAGTGACATCTGCCACTCATGCTCTCTTCCTCCATCCTGTTTGCCCATAGTCCCTCTTTTCTCCTTTTCTTTTTGTAATGCTCATGGTTTTCCTCCCATTCAAAGGCCACCCCTAGTTCTGCCCCCCACCCCCCAGTTTCTCCAGTAATTACTCTGGGGAATGCATTTGAAGCTGAATCTCTTTCTCTCCTTCATTCTTTGGCCCTTTATGGCTGTTGGTTTGGGGATGTCTTAATGTTCCCATTTGAACTGAGATATCTCCCTTCATAAACTTCAGTCATGTCCATTTTTATTTTGTCTCTGAGGAAATCAAACAACGTGTCATGGAAATGAAGTGCCCAGCACCTAACATCATCCCATGCTGATTGTTACAGGCTTCTAGGAATTGTTCTGCTCTCTGTTTTTGGTCCCCTATTGTGGTTGACCATCTCCATACCAATCTAAATAAATGAAATATAATTAAAAAGAAAAAGGACACAACTGCCTCCCAACTCCCTCTTTATACGCTGAATGAATAACATTGAATTGTCTCCAGTAGGAAATTTATGAGGCTGAGAGTTAGGGTCCTGATCCTGAACTCTTTACTCATGCACTAATCCTCACACATTTGATTTATCCTTTCAGCTTCGGTTCACACAATGACTCATAAAAATAAGTGATGTAGGATTGGGCCCTTCAGAATCTTGCAATGATACAGTTTTCCCCAGCGTTTTCTTTCATTAATGTGATTTTTAACTACTGACTATTCAGGCAGAGAAAATATACTCAGAACAGAGATTTTTTTTTTTTTTTTAAATCCTTACTCCAGCATGTAAAGAAGGCAGTAACTTGTCAAAGAAGGATTTGATCCAAAAAACATACAGGTATGCATTTTAGATTTCTCCAGTAATAGATTTGTCTTTCCTCTGTGTCAGATTAAGACTGCTGCCAAATGGGATCATCCTATTGTATTACAGCATGGATGCTCCCCATTACAATGCTCTAAAGTATCTATTTAGGGCAAGCTGCTGAAAAAGAAAAGGAAAAAGAAAAAGAAAAAGAAAAAGAAAAAGAAAAAGAAAAAGAAAAAGAAAAAGAAAAAGAAAAAGAAAAAGAAAAAAAAAAAAGAAAAAGAAAAAAAAAGAAAAAGAGAGAAAAAGAGAAAGAGAAAAAGAAAAAGCAGATGCTTCTTTGCTAGTATTGCAAACTGTAACACAGATCACCACCAAAAAGGAAACAAAGGAAATTCTAGACTACAGTAAAACCTGATCTGTTTAGTATATGCCCTTAAAACTTAATGTGCACGGTTAGGATCCAGTTGAGTGCTCTGTAGCTAAAACTTGGATTGAAGCAGCCCTGCTGAAAAGTTTCTTTCCTGATGTCATTTTAAAGTGAGAAGAGGCAAGAAGAGAAACAAATTGACACGTACTGTGATAAATTCCTGTGATGGATTAGAAACAGTGCACTGCTGTCGCTAAAGTCGGAAGAACAGAACCGTTTGGGAAATGGTTCAGAGATGCTGGCTCTAGTTATTTCTGCCAGTGGAGGAATAAGAATGCTGGAAACTTGCCTCGTGTGCGTGTGATCTGGACTCAAGTCCCACTGGAAATGCATTTAAAAAAAGGGAGGTCTTATTGCTAAAGGGTATTGTTTGGAAAAATATACAAAACAACAACCAGCAAAAGAAACTGCTTTTGTAGATGATGGGAAATATCAGGAATGGATAAAGTTATTCACACTAGGCTGAATTTTCATGTCTGTCTTCCTATCTGAGGGTGAATAAAAAGTAAACTTAGAATTTCTTCTGTTCCACTTCAGGTACTTAACCCGGGAGGTCCCATTAGGATTTTAAAAAGGCTAGTTTTGCAGACCACTGAAGAGGCAGAAGACTGGTTGCTGACTGGTTGGAATCCCCTTTTTTTTTTTTTTTTCTTCTTCTGTTTTGGGAGAGTACATTTTTGTATATTTAGGAGGTTACCCTCCAACATCTGGGAGTAATTTTCACACCAAATGATGGGAAGACAACCCTCGGTTACAGCACTGATTCCTACCCCACTGCTGAAAACAGCACATCTCCATGTGTGCACCCCATTTACTTCCCAGCTGGGGACAACTTCCCAAGGGTCTCCCCTCCCTCGAGGCCCCTTCTGCCAGGGTAGCTCTTCCTCAGGGCTGGAAGTCCACAGGAAGGAATCCAACTTCCCCTGTTCTCTGCCCCTGAGCAGCTCCTGTTCTACAGGAAAATGCATTTCTCTGACCACTCCCTGTTCACCCTGACTTGAGAGGAGATTTTGGCATTCTGCCACTGCTGATGTCCCATTGCTTCCTTATCACCCCCTCAGTGCATCCCACCCCCCTCTGTGAGGGGGATTAGAAAGATCTGATGCTTTTTTTTTGGATTAAAATACAGACATTGTCCCCAAACTAACAATATATTTCAAAATATGAGGAAGGAACAGGAAGGAGGAAGAGAGGGTTTTTTCAGAGCAAAGTCTACCTGGATGGTTTTAATGGAGGTGTAGAACTATACAAGTATGAAATATTATTATTATTATTTATGAACTAAACTTCACTCTCACTGCCTGACATATCATTTTACTGGCACGTGCAAAGTGATGCAAATCTTTGGCTTCCTTCCCTGCCATAAGTGTACCCACAGCCAGAATGGGACATTTGGGGACCTATTTCCAGTATGTGGCTCGCAGACAAAACTGCACAATGACAGATCAGAGGTCTGCTTTGAACAGAGGCAGCATGCAAAGCAGTCTTCCTGGTGAGGGATTTTTAGGGTGATTTATAATCAGGGAGAGTCGTAGAAAACACAAGTGACGATGATGGAGCATGATGGAGCACTAAGATATCATCAGTGGAAAAAGCAGTACGTATTTTCATACATGTAACATGACCAACAACAAAAGCTCTCCTTTAAAATTATCCCTGGGCAAATGATACCTCTGCAAACATGCATCTCCACATAGCCACCAAGTCTGGGGCAAAGAAAAGGGAAAAACCTAAGGCCAGAGCCAGCATAAAATGAAACTACTGAGACCCAGAATAGGACAATACCAGAGCAAAAACAGGACTATGGTGAGGGGTTCCATGGGGCTGGGGAAAAAGCAGAATACCAGGGTAAAGCAGCTCTGGGCTAATCCGGCTTTTGCATCACCTGAGTGCAAGTACCCACACTGCTGCTGAACCGTGGGAAGCTGGAGCACTCAGACAAGCTGGAGCACCCTGTGTGCTGCTCATGGGCATTTCCAGCAGGCAGTAGACATTGAAAGTGGCATTGCAAAACTTGTGGCACCAGATCTCAGGCAGAGACAGCCAAGGGGCTGAGCAGCAGTCCACTTGTGCCTATGGCCACATGTCCTGGTTTCTGCAAATTAGAAAGGGTCATCTGTTCCCTGTAGACCTGAGGATGGTTTGTCTTAGATTTGTTGTCCCCAGCATCAGTGACTTAAGCACTTTAGTAGAGGAACTACTCTGATGATCCCTACTTTCCCATTTTGGCAGTATAGAGGAACTGTCATCAGGATTCATCTGACCTACTATTGTTCATCCCCTTTTCCTTCAAACTAGTAAAATTTCATGCTGTTTTCCTGTGAGTTAAATACCAGGGATTTAGGATGAGTAGAGCAGCAAATCATCTGTTGGCTCTTGCTTCCCCTCTCTCCCTCTCCATCTTTCCCTGCAAGCAGCATTTCCTCCAGCACTGATTTATATTTGGTTCCACAGGAAGAGAAGCCGCTGGGGAGGTTTCAGTCTTTGACACGAGAGTCACCAGAGACCTGAAGCTGAGCCCATGGCTTGCAAGAGCAGCTGCATGCATGCCCAAAGAAACCCAGCCTACTTCCCTGTCCTCACTCCCACCCTGGTTCCTGAGGATTTTGGTGTTTTGGATGGTCATGATGGATGGGAACTAAAGCCATGATTTTCACCAGGAGGCTCCCCATGCTAGTAATGGCCAGGAACTCATGTGTGGGTGAGTACCTGCTAAAATGTAATGGTGCCTACAGTGGTGTAAAGCTCTGAAAACAAACCCTTTACCTCTGGCTACAGCAGCTGAATGCAGAGCTTGGGAGGTCTGAGCTTCCTCCAGACTTTGCCTTTACCTTCAATACAGATCATGCCAAGGTATCTCTTATGCTGAGCTTCCTAACTGACCTGTGCTGTGTGAAAAATCCTTTGAGATCTCCAAACAGAAGGTGCTTAAGGATATCAACTTGCTGTCAATTGAATGTGGCCTCCTGATCAGAACAGAGGTGAGCTCAGACTGCACCCCCTGTTCTTAAGAGAACATTTGGAAGGAGGCCATTGCTTTTATCATCGGTGGTGAATAATGATCTTGCCACCAAAGGAGCAGTTTTGATTTGTCCATCCAGGCAGATAAGCACAGAGCTACAGGTGTTGATCATGCCCTTTTATTTTAATGAGGTGATGCCAGCTGGCAGGCAGCTCTCACTGCTGCCCGAGGTTTGGGTGGGGCAGGTACACAGCCACAGGGGTGGCCCAGCTGCAGGGCTTGACCCTCATGCAGGGCTTGCCTGGCTCCCACCCCAAGGCTGTCACAGGTGACCTGCAAGGGGCTCTGCTGCCCAGGGGATGAGCAGCTTTCAGAAGTGAAGCAGCTGCTGCCGGCCCTGACTGCTCTACAATGCTCTCTGGGAGTCCTGGCATCACCTTCCTTTGGGGTCATCTTCCACCCTGAAGCATCATCCACCCTGGTGTGTGCCCCACTGGCTTGGCTGTACAGTATGGCATTGCTCAGTAAACAGCTCAAACTGCCTTTTGTTCACCTTCTTAATGGCTCTCCCCTGCATGTCACACTGGTCAGGAACAGAATCCATCAATTAGCTCAGCCTTGAAGCTGAAAACCTTCAAGCTTCTGACTTGCTTGTTCTCGGCCAAGTATTTCAGCTATCAGAGCCCTGTGTAGGGTATGTGGATACTTCTGCTTGTCTGCTCTGACAGGTGGTCTTGAAACACAGGTTTCCTAGCTGAACTTTTATTCTGACTTTAAAAAAAAAGTCAGTCAACTTGACTCTCCTAGGGTCTGTTTTATTTCAATAGGGAAACAACTTACTAATTAGGGTAAGACTCTTTAAGAAAATATGTTTTCTATTCCACTGATAGTCAGTTACAAGCGATAACACTGTTAAATGTAGTGCCTAATAAATCTAGAAAAACTACCCAATAAATGTAAGTAATAACAATGATTAACAATAAATTAAATGCAGAGAACTAGGAATGTACCACATTATTTTTAACTAGTCTGGTCCATCGGGTTCTTATTATTCAGTTTGTCCTCCACACCTGGAGTTTATTAGATTGTAATACAAACTAAACAGTCCCTCAGAGAGGCCATTGGAAGGGCTTAGTATAAAACAATATACAAGTTTAATAGTTGTAACGGACCTTTTTTCTTTTACAGAAACGTATCTTGGTAACTTGATGCTTAAGGAGATGTAATGCTGTTTTACATAATCCTAATGGGCAATTTTCTTTTTGGTTTAATGTAGATTTTTATTCACAAGACAGCAAGACCTATGACCAGGTCCATGATCTCCTATTCTTCCAGACATAGAATAGTTATTTGAGAGTATTTTTCTTTCTTCACCCATTTAAAGATCAAGCAACCAAAAGGGTTAACACTGTAGGTTCTACAAATTATGAAAGTGTACAGTTAGAAATGACTAAACTTCACCAGAGTCATGCCTGGCTAAAGGTTTTAAGCAGCTTAAAGTTCAGGGTTGTTCAGACTCAGGTGGCTTTTTTTTTTTTGGCACAATGCAGAGATAAGGTTCATTTGCTGCAATATGAATCCAGACCTGACCTTTAAACACTTCTAAAGTTGGACTAGGGGCGTTGGCTGAAAGCAGTGTATTTTATTAATATATATCCATGAGTAACAACCAAATATTCATAATGACAAATATTGTTTGTGGCTGGAATTTTGAGTAAGTTTTCCTTCGGACTTTCATTTTTAAATGGTGGAACTTTATAATAGTCTTTTTTTCTCTCTCTCTCTCTCTTCCTCTTTCTCCCTCCCCCTTCACTTTTGAAACTGCAGGCTATGGGCAATAGGAAATCCACAAGACAAAAGATTATTTTTAAATTTATTTCCATTGCTACACTTATGCCATCTAATGGACTACAGTGTCTTTCTGTCCTATTCCCTCTTTTTCAAATAAAACATACTTTAATGGCTCTGAGGTTTTTAAATTATTTTAAAACTTAAAAATAGTGGTCAAAAGAGGTGTTTTCCTCACACCATGATCTGTAATATTCTGTGCTCTGTGCTTCCAGTATTGCACTACTTCTCCACACATACGAAACCTGTATGTTGTTTCAGACTAAAAATCCCTTTGTTTAGGTGCCTTTACATGCTCCAAACCAGAACTACTGACATTGACACTGCAAATTAGCCCATAAACACAAAAACCAACTCAGAAACAATTAAGAGAGAATGTTAATTCAAAGCTGTTCAGAGGTGCAAATAAGTCAACAAACATATGGAATTTGAAGCAGGGAACAAAAATATTTCTTTATAGTCTACATTATCTTCAGACCTACTCATCTTGCAGGATTGGCTCCAATTCTTACTCACTCAAATAGTGTTGCCAAAAACCACATACAGCTTGCTCACTCTAAGCCTTCATTTTATAATCAAAACTATTTTTATTTTGATTCATTCCCCCTTCATTTTAAGGGATGAGAAACTATTCCTTGTTTCTGCAAATATCATCTTTGCTTCAAATGCAGGCTACACTTGCTTGATAAAATAACCAGGCAAACACTACAAAAATAACTTATTTTGAAACAAATAAAGGATAAGTACAATTGCCAAAGTTTTTCAGGTGTGTTGGTTTGGCATGTTTTTATTTTCTAAGTATCTCTGGAAGGGAAAAAAACTCAGAAGGAATAATATATCTGGATAATTTTGTAAAAGCAGCCAGGAAAAATGAAATTTGCTGTTGTACCAAGAGAATTTATCTTAATGGCTTATAAAGCCATTGGCCAACGAAGTTGGAAACGTGGCTTCAGTTCTTTAAATGTGATATTGTCCATATCCTTAAAAAGTTAGAGTTTGAAAGTTAAAAAGCACCACAGATCCCATGGTGGAAAGACAAATGTAAGGTGCTGTCACATGGGTAATAAACACTCAGGTTTTGTTGGGGAAGCAAGTTCTAAGACAAGACTGTCCCTGGCCTCCCAAAAATGTGTTGAGTGCCAGCAAGTTTTCCCGGCCAGTCACTGGATCACAGAATGGGTCCGCTTGGAAGGGACAACGGGGGTCATCTCTTACAATCTCCTGCTCAAGCAGGGTCACCCTTGGGCATGGGGCACAGGATTGTGTCCAGATGGTTCTTGAGTATCTCCAGCGAGGGAGACTCCACAACTCCTCTGGGCAATCTGTGCCAGTGCTCACTCACCCTCTCAGTAAAGAAAAGGTGATTTGCTGCTGTTTCCGCCTTTCCAGCACATCAGGTGTTGCATTCACAGAGAGTTTGGGGCTGTCTTGGCCACAGAGGAGCAGGGCCTTACCGCAAGGCTTCTGGTGCTCTTTGCTTTTTGTGGGGTAGGAGGAAACAAGTGGCTGCAGCTGCCTCTTGCCTTGGGAGGCAAGTGTCCACCAGTGTCCTCGGCAGTGCAGCTTTAGGCACTGTGAGCCCCAATGATGTTAATGAAAAATTCACCAAAACCAGAAGAAAATTGTAGGGTCCTCGTTGCTTTCGCTGTCACTTCTCCTACCAGTGGGGAAAACATGCTGGGTTTGTAGTACATGGATGTGCTCTCATTTACACTGATGTGCCTCTATTCAAAGAGGAAATCCTGGGTTACTCTGACTGCAGGCCTGCCCCTGGGAGCCATCCCGAGTTGTTTTAACAAAGCTGTGTTCTCCACGCTATCATTTACATAACTGGATGTCTGTCCTGCTTGATCCATGCCCTCATCAATATGCTTAGTGCGAGTGTTATTTGATTTGATTTATGCTGCTTTTTTCCAAATCATAGATTGATTCCACATAAAAATTCCTGGGGAAATCAGGCAGTTTCTGTGTAGCACTTGATTTTCTCTACACTGCAGCCCACCTGAAAACTATAGTCTGAGAAGGAAAAGTACAGAGGCTGAGAATCAAAGCAGAAGCTTCTGCAGTAAGCTGAGACTCAAATAAAAATGCACATAGACATAGGTAATGATGGCTTGGAGAGGAACAGTTCTTTTGCAATTGAATGTATCGAGCATCCAAACAAACAGTAGATTGTTTCTTGGGTTTCTTTTTTTTCTTTTTTATTTTATTTTTTTTTTTACATAACATATCTTTTGGGAGTCAAAGCCCTATGCATAATTAAGGAAGTTCCTTTTTTAACCAGATGCATTGTGATGTGTGCTCTCTAAACAAAATAAATAACCATTAGAATATGAGAACCGCAGGGTCATTTTTTCCCCGCCTCCCCTCCCTTCACTTTGAATTTTCTCTGTGGAAAATCAGACACCATCCCTGCTGCCTCCTAGGAGCAGCACTGTGATCTTGCAGACCCCTGCATCATGGGACCCCCTGTGCTGGCAATCAGACAGCAGTGTAGACTATCTCTGGGAGGAACAAAGAGTGCACAGAGGTGGGAGGTGGGCTGGGAATGAGGAAGCCAGAGCATCCCTAGGTGCCCTCCTTCCCAGGCCTTTTATTGGCACAGAAATGATTTCTCCTTATTGATTCCTGCTCTTGTTCACGTGCATGTCCCATGAAGGGGTTTTTACTCTGCTTGTGCTTATGTTTTTATTTGTATAGGGCTTAGGTGTCTACTGGAGAAAAGTGACACCCAGGATTGAAATGTCATTATGGAGTGACTGGATTGGCATTTAAGAGGCACTTGAATGATAGGATCTGCCTTGGAGGCAAGATCCTGTCCAGATCAAGGTCTGCTTGTGCCCTGAGTGCTCCTAGAAACCACTGGCCCTCAGAAAGTATTTTAATGGTGCAAGCAACAGGCTCTAATATAGACAGAGGGTAGCAGGACCATGACAATAAGGAGAAAAACTATGGCCTGAGTGAGTCTTGGCATGCCTGTGAGAACACTGGTTACCTGGGAGTTTCTCCAGCACAATCAGTAGGTTTGAGAAATTAATAAGATATTTTAAAGAAAGTTGAGAAACCTGGAGACAAATTACGGCTGATGCAAATGAATGAAAAACCTACATGGGCTGCACGGGGACTGCCCAGAGGCAGAGTACTTCTGAAAACCAAGCTTGTTGCTCAGGCGTTTTGGTAAATCCTGCTGTCTTTCACATCTTGCAGGCTGGGATTTTTTTCTCTGTGCAGGCAGTGTTGACATGTATGGGTTTTGGGGGCTTTTTGGTGTTTGTTTTTGGGGTTTTGTTGTTGTTGTTGTTTTTGTTTGTTTGTTTGTTTTTTGTTTTGGTTTGTTTTTTGGTTGTTGTTGTTGTTTTTAAATTTCTTTTTTTGTCTGTTTTTGTTGTTGTTGGATTTTGTTTGGTTGGTTTGTTTTTTTCTTTTTCCTGAGGTATTTATATGGAGAGCTCCTACCCCATGTTTAAAGAAGAAAAATTTAACAGAAATTAAAATTCACCTGGGGGCTAAGACTCTGCTCTTGGACTTGACAGATGTCTGGCTGCAGTCCAGATAGTCTGACTTCCAGTTTGGGCTTTTGGGAAAGAAGGCAGCCCTTGGGACTAAGCAGGTGGGAGAGCTCCTTGCAGGGTCTCTCACAGGGTAAGGGGGGAGGGGATTGGACAGATGATTTCAGGGCTGCGTTCAGGCTGCCTGACCTGTGCTCCTGACAGCTGGGCTGGGTTGTTCCAGGGAGGCACTTCTGGAGGGGTTCAGCATGGCCAGAAAACTGCTGAGCATGTGGATGTCATGTCTTACCAGCTGGGGTGGCTGATGGACACCGAGGAGTAGCCCATAGGATGGAGAGAGGAAGGTCTGCTCTTCCTCCATGGCCTGGGTTTTTCAAGATGGATTTTTCATGTCAAGAGCACTCCTCACTGACCAAGAAGGATGTGTCCCAGCATCCTGACCTAACCTTTCCATCCTTATCTTGGGCTGCAAACAGCAGGACAGTCAGCAGCAATTAGACAAACCATGGAGAAGTCCCCAGTGTTCCACAGATGCAGAACCAGGAAAGACTGGTGTTGTTAGAGCTGCAGCATTTCCCATGCCTGAGCTGGTCCCGTGGTAGCCACAGGTTGGTAGCCTCAGGTGTCTGAGTGAGCTCCAGAGCCCATGGAGTTATAACAGAATTATTAATGATGATATCCTTCGTCCTTTTCTCTGAAACATGTTATTTCAGGGCTTGGGCCATTGGCTCTCTCTGGAAGCTGTGCCCAAGGCCAGTGCCATGGGACTGGCATAATCTGCCAATAAACACTTTGAATCTTTTCCATTTTGGAGCAATGGTGGGAGTGAAGGCTCATCCTTTCCAACCCTTTTCCCCTCTTTTTTCATAAATCTGTCAGGGCGACCTCAGGGCTAGCTTAAGCCAACCTGCTCATTCCCACCAAGCCAGGAGATACTCAGATTTAACTTGGAGGTTTTCTGAGGCAGTGAGATATCGTCAGATGAAACACTATATTTCAAGATGATTATTGTTATAGTTAATGGGAAAGCAGTTTATATGAAACACTCTGTTCTCTCTGTGTCCCACAATTCTACAGGACATTCTGGATAACTGGTACCATAAAAGTGTGCTTTTGGCAGGATTCAAAGAGCAATAAAGTTAAGCACTTTAGATTACAGCTAGGAGAGAGAAGGGGGAGAAAGGAAATTCCTTTGAAAATTACAATTTCAACATGATAAAACTGGCTGAAGAAGTGCAGCAACAGATAAAAATCAGCCTTGGTAAAAGGCTGTGACCATTCAATAAAACAGTGAAACATTGAAATATGCAGAAAGTGTTTTACCATGAATTAAAAGTGCAGGGAGCTCATCAGTGAGCAGCAGTTAGCTAATGAGAAAAGCAGACCTATGCATTTAGGAAATGTAAAGAAAACTTAAACCTTGTAAATTTTTATGTATTGCCCCTTGCAGCAAAATATGAAAACCAGGCTTAAAGAAAGTAAAAAAAAACCCCAAAACACCCCTTCATCCCCCCCAAAAACCCCAAACCAAACCAAACCCACTGATTGTGTCCATAAAAGAATTAGGTGCCCTAGTCAAAAGAGAAACAAAAAGCCAATTTATAAAAAACCCCACTACTGACATATTGAGAAGAGAAACACTGAGACATAGAAAAATATTCATTTTTAATTCTCCTGAACATAGTTTTTGTTCCCCAATTGTAAAACTGATTTTTTTTTTCCAGCTCCTTTTGGCAAGTCCAATCTGCTGGAAATATTCAATAATGGATATGTTCTATAGGTACATTCTCAGAAGGACACCTAGACAAGACAAAGATATTTTTATCAATGGTCTATTGAAGTCTACAGGTAAATGATTGCCCTAGAGTCAACCAGAAATCCAGAGCAGTCTCTGGAAGAGAAAAACATCTAGGATCCTTGATTTTCATAGCTTGTTCATAATTTAAAAAAAAATTCCCCTGGAAGGTACCATACTGGAAAATCCAATCTACAAATATGCCTTCAGGATAGACAAGAGAGTGCTTTTAAAACTAAGGCAACAGTTGGATAAACAGATTTAAAAGGACATGTGTTGTGTAGAGGCAATGCTAATACGTTCTAACTTATGAATCTATTTGTCTGAGAGACAATTTTGCAGGACATATGAAGTTCTTGTAAAATCTATCAAATACTTTCTTTCTTTTTTCCTTGTCATTAGCACCACTGACTGCACATAAAGGAGTCTTTGACTGGCGAACTTTTAGAGGACTGTAGCTGGCTTCAGGTAGCCACCCCTCCTTTCTGCAGGCTAGACCCTCCCTGAGGCTGGCTGCCCTCCAGTGTGCTTGGCAGATCTTGAGGCACCAGCCAGGCTCTGGCTTGAGCACTGCTGCCTGCAATGTCCCTAAACATTGGGACATTGTCCCTAAACCTTTGGCTGGTTGAAATGATCTGAAACGTGCAAGGCCAAACCAAGTGTCGGCACCGTGCTACCAAGATCTCCCAGACATTAAAGCACATCCGTCTCTGGGGAGCAGTTGTCTTGGATCAGGTGGAGATTGGCATAAGGGAACTGCGGACTGGCTGCCTGACTCCCTGGTTTGCTGGCCAGGCAGAGTGCCTTCAAACAGTCCCTGCTCTGTAAAGCCACTGTGTAGGATCACAGGATAACTCAGGTTGGAAGCAGTGTCAGCATGTCTCTAGTCCAGTGTTCTGCTCAAAGAACGTTCAGCAAGGACGTTGGAGTAGGTTAATCATGGCTTTATCCAGTTGTACTCGTAAAACTTCCAAGGATGGAGACAGCTCTGTCTCTCTGGACATCCCACAGTTTGATCGTCTTCATGGTAAAAAATTTCTTCTTTCCAATACTGTCAGTTGTCTCCTGTCATCCTGCAGTGGCTCTTGCTGCTGTAATGTCTCTGGATCTCTGATTTTGTCTTATCAATATCAGCTTCTTAGGTACCGGAGGAGGTTAAACAGCTCTGGAGGATGTAGATTGATTTCACGCACATGTCCATGGTTGGGACAACTGAAAAACTAATCAAAGTCTACTCAGAACCTCTGCAAATGCATTAAAGCAAACCTGTCCTCCCCAAATGTGCAGCAAGTTTTTCTTTCTGCTTCCCACACAGATCCTTTTGTGGTCAAGCTGGAGTGTCCACCGCTGTGCACCAGCCAGGAGCCTACTGATCTATCCACAGTGGGAAAGGACATTGCAAGAGCCCTGGCAGAGGCGCCTGGCTGGGTCTGTCTAAGGTATCCACAGCTGCCAGCCCTTCCTGACCGACCTGTGGGTGCTGGGGAGGGCTGTCTGATCAGCTCACTGGGCATGGGTTTGGTTTCCTGGTCATCTCTCAGGGACCACTTTTTAGACTCAGGACTGCAGAGATCTCAACTTAAAAAACAGGCACCTATAATGATCAAAATCTCCTTAAATTTGAAGCAGGCATTTGTAAATCACGTAATCCTGTAGATGTCAAATCTGGCCTAGAGAACATACATCCACCTTCCTTCCTACATAATATACGGTAGCAGTTAACTGTAATGAGTGGTAATATAACTCAAGTGCCAAAGGGATTAGACATAGAGGGTTCAGCATAAAACACGATACTCAGGGTTTATTCCTTTTTTTTTCACTTTAATTTTAGTGTGGTGGGCTGGGGCATTTGTATTTAATCCCATTGTTGCATATACATTGCATTATTTTCAGTCTATAAAATTTATATTCCTCTTCAATTAGATTACAGCTGAACCCAAAAAGAGGGGATTCTGCTCTGTGAATGCCATTCCAGTTCTTACAGAGCACAGGCAATTGTCACCTCTTTCCTTTCCTCTCCCCTTGTCCCCCCCTTCGTCCTGCTCCTTTCCTTAACTCAGCTGTGCTGCAGCACTTGATCAATTGCAACAGCACTAGAAAAAAAAGTTAGTCATACATGATCAGCAAAATGGCCCAAATGATGTCATCCATCAAGATGGACATCGCAATTTGCCAACTATTTTCTCATAAATCAAATCACAGTCCCACAAGGAAGAAGAGCAGCTCATGAAGAGCCAACATGGCAGCAGTTATCGGCAGACTGAGAGAAATGCTCCCTCAAGTATACAGTAATTATTTTTACTCGATGGGAAATAAAGAGGGGAGAGATGGTAGTGTAGAACTGGAGACTGTCTGCCTCACTTCATTACTATTCCCTAGGCAAGGGGCGCAACATATGCTTTTCATTGTGAAGCCAATAATTTTGAATCTTGGGACAGGTGAAAACTTAAATGACATTTGCAAACCTTGATTTATTTCCCTGCTTAACTCTGGAACATGCCTCAGATTTAGCTCTATAAGTTTTAATAGATTAGTGGCCAGTGTCACTGAATTTGCAGTGACCTTTAGCAAGTTTTTCCCTTTTTGGATCAGTTAATTAAATGTTTTGGATATTAATATGCCTTACTGAAACTATCCCTGATTTCTTTTTGTGTACACATATGAAACAACAGGGGGATAGCATGAACACTTCAATTTTTTATTGAGATTGTCTCTTGCATTTTTTCCTCTCTCTTTCCCTTGCTTTCTCTGTTTTTCCCCTCCCATGTGCAATTTTACTTGCTGGAAATCTCATTAAAAGTTATTTATGAGCTGCTAGTGATCCCATAAGGATTACACCTAATTCAGTCTGTAAAGCTTTTGAGTTACATTGCTTCCCAGGAATAGTCCCTACAGCAAGAAGGACCACCTTTCCCATTGTTTGACTTTCGTTATCATTAATATAAATACTTCATGAGAGTTTCCTTACAAATGCAGAGAGGCTCATTGACAGGATTTAGGCACTAAGTGCCACTTGGTATGTTAAGATTTTGCTTCCTGATTCTTTGATTCATGCCATTTCACATGTGGGGAAACTAATGATTCATAAAGGTGACATCATTTGTGCAAGACTCACAGAATGTGTCGAGAAAAGTCTGTTTCCTTGAAAACAACCAAAGGTTAATAGTATTATAGTCTAGAGTTGTATTTGCTAATCAAATTAAACTTGCTAGGGAAACTTCAGAGGGGTTAAGGAATCAAGGCAAACATTCTTTATCTCTCTAGAAGTGAAGAATTTGCTTCTTTCTTAGCCTCTAATTTTATTGTCAGGATGCATTTTTAGAAGATTTTCAGAGTGACAGTGAAAATGTATCTAATATATTCAGATGATCACATACAGCATTAGATATCCTGATTTTTCTGTAAGGCTTGGGACTTTGTGCTCTTCCATCTTAGTTCAGTTTACCATTTGGGGCAGTTGTCATTATAGGAATAATAATAAGACAATGTACAGTATAGGTTTTTTATTTTCCTCCAGTATTAATATAAGCTTAGGAAAATAGAGCAGTAAAATCATCTGTCAAGGGTTGTAGTTAGGAAATATGGATCAAGAAAATTAGTGAGAATTGGTATTATTTTTAACTAGGCCTGGCAGCCACCTCATTTTTCTATGATATTGGAAATGCAACAGGTAACAATCAGTGCAGATGATCTTCCCCAGGCACCAGTGTCTGAGCACAGACACATCAGAGTGTTTGGGCATCTGATTCACTTATTAGTGAATAAGCATCTGCTACATTTTAGCATTTACAGCTCTCAAGCCAAATCAGGCCAGTTTATAGTGCTAGAGAATGCAAGCAGAGCAAGAAATGATCTCTGCTCCAGCAGAGAGAGGAAGCAGGAGTAAAAGAGGAGTGTGATCCTCTTCCTTTACTGGTGTGAAGTGGAGAGGCTGTAAATGCACTCACCAAGGTGAGTGAAGTCTGCCAGAGGGCTGAGAACCAAACCTCAGTCTCAAATCCCAGCCTTGACCTGTAGCCACATAAAGCCTGTCCTTCCTCATACCCTTGCTAATTGGTTTACCCAGCCCACCCGGTGAACATCAAAAACCCTCCCAGGTCAGCTCTCAATACAGGGAGAAATTTCAAGGGGGGGGAAATAGCTCACTTGGGATGAAGCAGGGGCTTCGTTTCATCAGCTGTCAGGAAGAACTCCTGCTTTTGTTTGAAGAAAGAGTGAAGACAGGAAGAAAGTGAGATGAAATCCATGTTCTTTTCTAACCAGTCAGGGAGAAGCAGGAGGTGGACAGAGACTGAGATGACCTGGTTCATCCTCTCTGCTTTTGAGGGTGGCCCTTCACTGATCTCAGCTGTGCAGTCCTGGAGCTCCTCTCTTGCTCATCCTGACCCAGGCTGATGTCCGGGCAGGCACTGTGGAGGGCAGAGAACAGTATGTAACATCTTACCAGAAAATAAAACACAGAAAACTCTTGCTTTCCTAAATGCAGTAGAGGACACAAAGAGGGGCAAAGATAGAAAGTGTAACCTAATTGGGGATTTGCAGCCCAGACTACAGAAAAAATGAAACAATGTTATTCCAAGACACTCTAGAGAATCACTGATAAAAGAATAAAAGATTATAAATGTCTTGTCCTTAATTAATTGTATAGCTCAAAAACAAAGACTACATTTCCTCAGAGTTCTCAGTTTTCCCTCTCATGTAGTACAAAATCAGCACTAGGATTCGCAGTTCACTCACACTGGAATTCCATTTGGTGCCATTTCATTTGCAATTGGATTCCCAACTTTTCAAAATAGTTCGTCTTAAAAAAAATTAATGGTTATTTTCCTCCAGGCTAACAGGAGCTAATACAAACAGAGTATTTCCCCTGTTCACTACAAATTACATAAAAATTACATATATTTGGTTAAGCAAAGAATTAAAAACTGACTCTATCTTCTCAAAACTACTGAACATTACCCACAACAGACTTTATGGTCTAGGTTTAAGGGCAGAAAATTTTTGTTTGTTCTTATCAGGAGAGAGGGTCCTGAGTAGTGTTGGCTAAAGGCTGAGGCAGGGCTCTGGGAATCCACCTTCCCAGGCTTCCCATGGCTCCTGCCTTTGACTTGTGATGGGAAGGCCATTTTGGCTCTGACTTTGCAAAACTTTAAGCAAGGCAGCAAGAAGAGACTCAGGTGGATTAGGCATGGATAATGCAAAGCTGAGGTGGCTGGGGCAGCCCCTGTGTGTCTCAGTCAGGATTTATACAAGGGGACACACTTGACTGATGCTGGAACCCATGGTGGTCTGCATTACCCTTATTGCTAAGGTTTCAGGTCTTTTTTTTTTTTTTTTTGTTAAAGGGAATTACCATATTAGCAGTTGTACTAAGAACTCATAATTGAACCCAGAGAGAAAGAAAGAAAGAGAAAGCTCCTGCTGCAAAATGTCAGTTTAGAGGATCCCACCTACCTCAGAAGCCATTGTTCCAGCCGGGTCTGATGGCTCCCAGAAGTCAGGCAGAAGCCCAAAATACTCAAATTACAGCCAGATACAATTACCAGCTGGAAAAAGAGAACGTGCCAAGAATATATAGGTGTGTGGAAGCTACTAAAACAGGGGGGAAAGGATCAAAAAAGGAAGAAGTTCTCTTTCTGGAAAAAAAACAAAACAAAACAAAACAAAACCCTAACAGAACAGGGAAGAAGTTTTCTTTTGAAAAGCTCCAGCTTGTTCTCTGTGACTCGAACATCTCTCCCAGCTTCCTGAGAGCACTGCACATATCCTGGAGCAGACTTGCTGCTTCTGGTCCAGTCAAGCTCCTAATAAGTCAGGCTTAAAATTTTCCTTTTCTCATTTCCTATGACTCCACAAGAGTCTGCTCTCCACAAGATAGAAGAGGATCTTAATTCCAGTCTCTCCTTTCCTGTATACCCCCAGCAAGCTCTGCTCAAAATGATGTGAATACTGGGGCAGGCAGGGAGAGAAGAGAATTTCCTTCAGTATGTGTAACCCATCTCCTTTTAGCCAAGAGAAACACAAATGGTAATCCCTTACACTTCATTTAGAAAATGAAGTTTTCACAGCTATGGAAAGCTGAAGTTGCTATTGTTACTGCTTTTCATCTGATTTCCACTAGGTCTGCAGGCTCTCCCTGCCAACATGACACCCTAAAATGAATGTGTAATGCAGTTGTGATCTGGCTGATCATGGATTAGAACTTCTTCATAGTGAAATGATTTCTTTGCATTTACCTTTCCAATGTCTATTTGCCAATTTTTTATTCAGTGCCATGTTCTGTGGCAACAATTCTTAGTTTTCTGCCTATTATCACTCATAGACTTCTTTTATCTCTCTTGGCTTCATCTTTCCATTAAATATTACTAGCACTGGAATATTTTTTCTCTCAGATCTTGCATTTCTTCTACTTGAATCTAATTTTGTTGTGGTTTTAATATTTGGCTTGACAGAGAGACAATTTCCTCTGTTCACAGGATGAAATTGGTTTTGTTTTATTGATAACTCTGTTCATTTCTGCTATCAAATAACCATTACACATTTTCATTTGGCGCAACTGCTCAGCCACTTTGCATTGCCAATAACTAACAATGAAAATGTACTGGTAAAAAAGTGGAAAAAATACTGCTGAAAAAGTTTTTTTTCAAGCAATTAAAAAAATGGTAAGTTTCAATCGAAGCTTCACATTAATTAAGATGAACTAAAGGGAAAGCTCAAATATGTAATGTTTTAGTGTTAGTTTAGCATTTAAAAACCTGCAATTTTAATACAAGGGATTCCAGTCTCAAACCAAAATTTTGGTCAAAACCTTGAAGTTTTTGCAGTGCAAAGGAAAGAACTTTGGGCTACAAACAGTTCTCTGTGCAAAATGTACACCTCTACACGCACACATATTTATTCCATGAATAGTTTTTTGAGCATCTGTTATAGTGTGGCAGAGCCAATTACATTTCATTTCTGCCTGGGAGGAGACAATCTGCACTCAGTATGTTTTTCCAGTGGCTGTGCCAGTTAACATGCAGGATTACTCTGCCTTTCTCCTACCTCTGCTTGGTTTTTATCAAGCTGAACAACAATTGTGTTCAGCTGCTATTTTGTGTGTAAAATAATCTTTGCATGGATGGCTGCAGGTCAGGCTTTTCCTTTTGCTGTGATTTTAATATGACATGGTAAGTGTGCGTTTCATCACCCCAGCGAGTTCTGCTCTCTGGAACACTTCCCATTCACCCAGGGCAGAGCAGAGGAGCCTTGCTGCCTTGCAGTTTAGGATGTCTCTGATGTCTTTCTCTGCAACCAGTCTCTGGTTTAGGAAGCTGGGCTAGAATAAATCCTGCTGGACCTGCTGTAGCCATTCTCTGGTGAAGACGGGCACTCCCGTTCAGGCAGCAGAAGCTCAGATGTTGGGATGCAGCAGCTGCAGGCACCACCCTGTCCTGGAGGCTGTGCGTTTGGTCCAGTCTCACTGGCAGGGAAGTCACAGATGTAGACATTTCAGAATAGGTGGTGAGAACACAGCGATTTGCATTTTTAGGAGAATATGGGCAATGTTTAGGACAGCAGTAAGCCTGCAGGATGCATGTAGAGATATGCTTCAAATGGTGGAGACCCAGATACGTAGCAATGACCTGGGAATTGTAAATTTACGGATATCCTGGACTTCTGCCGTGTGTGTAACTGGGAAAACACAGGCTGGAAGGAATCCTTCACAGCCATGTGCACCCAAAGGACTGCACAAGCGGACTGCTTATGTTTCCTCCTGTGCACTGTAAGGTTTGCCAGAGTGGAGTGGCTCCTGAGGATGAGCACAGCTGGATCACACCAGCTGCAGAGCAGGGCAGATGACTTGCATTGTCAGTTTGTCTTCTCTCCCTTCATGTTCTTGCTCTGCTCCTCCTCCTTCTGCCACGGGGAAAAACTTGGTCCCCTGGGGCAGCAGCAAGCTGCTCTCTCACGTGGCTCACACTCCAGGTCCTCAGGGCACCTGGGGCTCTCTAGGCACTATTATAAAATCCATGAAAAAGCAGATGCTTCTGGTTCGTCCAAAATTGATTCCAAAGAGACAAACAAAAACCTGTGCGTGCAATGTAGCAAAATAAAATGGACATTTTAAGGTGGGAAACCATTTGTTAATGGCTTCTGTGCCCACTGCATCTCTGGTGATGACTGAAGGAAACTTGGAGTTTGCCATTGCCACTTCTGCTTATTTTGGAGGATCACAGCACCTGGAATCCAGGCCCAAGGTTGGAGCACATCATGTGCCAGGGCTCTGCCTGCTCCACAGCAGGGGAATAGCCAACAGTGAAGCAGGAGAACTCAAGTGTGGGAAGAAAAGCAAAGTTCTGTGGAAAATGTAGGGCAGTGGAAACCTCTCAATTCCTTTATTTGCATGACTAATCAGCTGGGCTTTCTGCTGGCTCCCCACACAGCTAAGTTTATACTATTTATTTTTCACATCACTGCATTTAAATTCAAGTGCAGGAGAGGGGAGTATGGGCACTTTCATTTGTTCAGCATATTTATAAAAGACCCAGAAATGAACATGTGGCATCAGATGAACACCTGGCAATCAAAGCAGAGAGAGCCAGCTGTTGCCTTTGTAATTGGAATTACAAATTCACACCATCCCTACTCTCTCTACTGTACCCACACCACTCATGAAAGCAGAGGAGTTAGCTCTGGGTGCATATGCTTGAGAAGCAGCAGCCAAAGACAATGTTTGGGCTATCTGCTAAAAAAAGAAACTCTCCTTGCCTTTTCCTATAAGAAGTGATAGTTTTTAAGCCAGCTGTGCCTGCAACTCCCATTTGCTACAGAATTCTGTCTGTGTCTTTTCTGCAGGGCATGCAACTTTCAACAACTTTGCAGTTTGGAAGTTGAACCCACTTCATTCCTGACTTCCCTCCAGCTGATCTGCACAGTATCCTTCGTGCTCGAGTTCATAGGTCTCTCTTCTCCTCTGGCTGGTTTAGCTGCTGAGTTATTGAAGACCATGGGTAATGAAAGACGCCTGTGCTACCCTCCCTTGCACAGTCTGTACTTCAAGGCTTCCATCAGGAATCCTATACATTAAAAAAATAGGGAAGCAAAGAACCAAAGGCATCTTGAACGTACACACTGTAACTAAAGGAAAAGAAAGAGTCAGAGCCACCACTTGAGAACATGTGAGTCAATAAAGTTTTATAAAAGAAGCCCATAAAGCTGCCATGAAAACTTAACCATTGCATGCATCTAGGGTGAGAGCAATTCATTGGTGCTGGAGTAGGACCCTGAGTAGTGTTCCTCTTATCTCCCATGCTGGGATCCTCTATTTAAAACATATGGAGGAGGCTAAAGTTCGTTACGAGTGACTGCAGTGAAAATAAAAATTTTTTAAAAATGCTCACGTGCTCACACACATACATACCTAAAGAGATGGGAAGAAATTAAGATGGATTTGCAGAGGAGGCTGTGCTCACAGCAAAGCACATCTCCAGTGGCGCAGGGCAGAGGGGCCTGGCTTCTCTGGTGGCAGCTGACAGACACGAGCACTTGAGCAGTTCACAGCCTCTCTGTTGCCCCCGACAGAGGATCTGTAGGTGGCTCTCCGCCAGCCACCAGGCTGATGGGTCAGGGGTCGTGACCTGTTGATTTACCAAAGTATGATCAACTCACACAAATTATCGGCGTCGGAGAGCCCTGACAACTCCAATATGATGCGCGATGAGAGCGATTGTTTGTGACACGTGAGGGCAGCGGGAGAGAGCCGGTTCTGCCTCTCGGCGCGGCGGCAGCGGGGACAGCGCCGTCCCCTCGCCCCCCAGGGCACTGCCTGCCCTGCCTGCGGCCAAACCAAACCTCGGGCCCCGCGGGGAAAGAGCGGCTTCTCAGGCAGAGGCAGAAAGGCGCAAGAGGGATTAGAAACTGGCTTGGTTGTTTCTTTTTCTCACCGCTGTTGCACTCGGCGCAAAGAGATATTGAGGGATGGGGGCTTTAAATCCGATGGGAAGAGCTAGGGGATTCAGATCTAGGAAAACCCTGGAGCTGGTGCTGTCTGTGAGGTTTAATCAAATGGATGTACCAGCTTCTTCCAGTTATCTTTGGGGCTGTTGTCAAAATCCTTTTTTTTTTTTTTTTCTCCTCCTTTTTTTCCCAGCTTCATTCACGTAGGAAAAATTTTGCCTGGGGTGGGATGGGAAAATTATAGCTGCTGGGCATTTTGCCTTGATCCTTCAATTCCTCTTAATCGACTGTGCTATTCAGATGGGGGCAGAGGATAGCAGAGGTAGCTGAAAGGAGGCAGCGAGTGCCGAGGGGTTAGGGCAGGGTGGCGAGTGTGTGCGTGTGTGTCCGTCTGCATGCTTGTGCAAGGAAAAGCAAGAAAGCCCTCAGCCCAGGAGAAGGATTGGGCTCTGAGAAAATTGGGGTTTTTTAATATAAAAATGCTATGGTATTCTTGCAGAAAATGCTCTTTCGAGACCATGCCATGGAGGTGCAGGTACCAGGGAGCCTCTGTCAGGCTCGGGGGTGGCCCGAGACTGGCTCCCATCCCACCGTCTCCTACTGCTCTGCTTGGTCCTCCGCAGGTGGCTTCACCTCACATTTAACAGAAATAAGCAAACTAGGGCTATTAGAACTTCTGCCTGTATTTTATTCACAGTGGGCATGTTGCACTCAGACCATTTCTGTGTTTGCTTAAATCCATTTGTTTACTTTGTGAAAGGAGATGCATAAAATAAGTATAATGATCTATTAAGCTATCAATTTTTAATTTCCCATGAAAAATCTGCAGCACAAAATGGATTTTTTGAACCACCAGAATGGCCACAGCATATGAGCTGGCAGAGATGAAAAGTCAAGATTTTTTTCATCTATCTTTATAATGACCTTTTAAATATTTATTGTATGTATATAAAGAGGCAGAGGAAGACAATACTTGCAAATATATATGCTTAACCTTGGTTTTAAACCAAGCAAAATAGTATTTATAGAAATACTGAATAAATTATTTATTTCCCAGGTCAATGTTTGCAGAAACAGTTTATATAAAAACATTACTATTCCGGCCATTCCAAGTACTGGCTTTAAAAAAAATCCAAACCTCTTAATGCAATTTTAATAAACCTAAAAAAAGTCATGCTCTTGTTTCAAGCTGAATAGTTTGCTGTTTCTGAATAATAATCATTCAAGACCTAAATCTAACCACAAGAGTTTAGTGCACAGATGCAATATACTTGCTGGAAAACCCTTAAGAAATAGCTGTTTGATTCAGGATCTGAGTCAGTAAAACAAGATGTGATGGATTAGTGGGATTGATGTCAAATAATAGAAAATGAGGACAACTAATATAGAAAGAAGATTTTGAGGAGGATTAATTAATAAATTAATAGCTGTGTGCATGGATGGAGTACAAACAAATCAACAACAGTTCATTATTCCCTTAAACAAATACGGGGAGCAGATCCTTCCAAAAAGGAAGTTGAACTATTTGTGCCTGAGTAAAGATCATGTGTGAGTGGATGAATGGATGAATGGATGGATGGATGGGTCGAGAGATAATTTATATACAAGGTGCACACAGACAAACACACGTGCCCACACTCACACACATCCATTTACAGAAAGTATATTTTTCAAGTATATATTTTATTGCACTCCAAGGGTCATACTGGAATAATCTATCATATAATCATATTTTTGCCTTACATGAAATTTTATTGTGTTTGAGTGGGTGACAGAATAGGGTACGCTACATCAAGAATGGATAAAGATCATCCCTTTTCCACATCACATTTTTATTGCTAGAGATAGTCATGACTTTTTCTAAAAAAAATCCACAGAACAAGCCTTTTGTCAGAAAATGCTGATTTCTTGGCATCAAGGCTTTCTATGGAAAATGTTTATGTTTTTGCATTTTTAATTAAATAGGTTTTTTTAATTGTTGGAACATAAGTTTCAAAACAAAAAAATTCCAGATTTTCAGTTCAAAACAAGATTGTTTGAAATGTACATTAATTAGCATACAAAAATAACAATCTCAGTACTAAAATGAAATGTCTCAGAATGATCAAAACACAAACAGGTCTCTACAGACCTGAAGTATATAATTTTTTTTCTTTACAGAAGTTTTCAGGCTTTTCATTGTTTGTCAACATGAGCAAAAATATATATTTTTTTAAATACACAAGAGATTAGGAGATCAGTATTTTGCCCAGTTTGAGAGTACTGCTCAGGATAAGTAGGAATATCAGAGGGTGGACAGAATAAATGAATAAATACATTAAAAGCAATCAAAGCAGTCTGATTTGGAGCAAGAAAGCACTTCCAATTTAAGGGCGAGCATTTTTGACAGAGATATACAAATATTCACGTGTGTATTAAAATAAAACCAGTGGGATATATAGATCTATACACACATGCACATCCACCCTCTCTAATAACTTTATTTGATTTTTGCAGTTGGCTTTTTCTTTTTCATGGTGATGTGCTGCACAAATTTCATGTAGAAACCTCATAGCTAAAACAATCACCACAAAAACCTGGGTTAATGATTAACTCTGAATGAAGAGTTATAAGCACTCATCAAGGTAATACATGATACAACTTAGCCATTTCCTTTCTCTTTTCAGTTTTTCAAAAGGGGCAAGGGAGCATGAAGAATAAAGCCAGGCATCCTTATTTGGTTGAAATAATAGCCAGTATACCAGAACTTCAGACAAATCCTTCTTGCTTTCTTTCAGTGGCCTCAACCATTTTGATCTCATTTCATCATTGAATGGACCCCTTAACAGAGAGTGACCCCATATTTTAGGACTGAAAACACACACCTTGTTAGTGTGAGTTTATTTTTTTGTTGTTTGAAAAGTGGGCAAATGTAGTCAAAGCTCTCACAAAACATCACAAGAGGCTCTTTCTTCTTTCATGGCACATTGAACATGTAAAGTAATCATTGTTTACAATACAGAGGCAGATAGCAAAGACGTGTTTGTTGTCTCATGCTGTATCTAATTATGCATTAGATTTTGATTTCAGTTGCTTTGCCTTTCCATGTTATTTTAATTTTGAATGATGATCACTGAAGGGGAAAAAAAAAAAGGTAACAGAAAAGACAGGAGGTGTCAGCGGGCCCGTGGTCCCCTCATGCGGAGCACGGTGCTCGGCACTGGGCACCTCATTACCACGGACAAATTGGAGGAGCCAGGGATGGCTGAGAGCACGATGAAGGGGCTGCTAGGACTGGCTTGAGGAGAAAGATTAAAAGACTGAAATATGTATAGACAGGGCAAATGAGGGGGCAGCCCTGCTCCCCACGCACCGGAGGGAGGAGAGCCCTTTGCAGCAAGCCCGAGGGACTCTGCTGTGCAGAAATGGGGTGAGAGCGAGCAGAAGGGAGGCACAAGGGAAACATCAGGAGCTTCTGGGCCTGGCTGTGAAAGAACAGTGAGTCCTGGAACAGCCTCCTCAAAGAAGCTGCAGAAAGCCCTTCACTGGGGAAGTTTAAGTGCAGCTGAGCTGAACGTGCTGAAATTCCCAAAGGGAGAAATCCTGGCAATGCCCTGGCTGCATCAGAAAGTCATTCACACTCCTGCCTTTTGTTTCTCTCTCCCTCTTAGTTGGCTTTTTGCTTGTTTACTCAGAGTGTTCACATAATTTGAAGCTTCTTAATACCGAAATTCAGATGCCTTTTATGTTCTCTGAAGGACATTTACACCCAGCCAGGGAACACTCACAAAAGCCTCATCAATTCTGCTCTCAGTGCCATGGGATAGATGGTAGCAGTCTGAGAAAAATGTGGAGCGGTTCAGCGTGGGGTGATGAGAGCAGCAGTAACTGACTTTTTGCCTTTTAATCTTCCCCAGAGGATCTAGTTCAAGCAGGGATGGAATTTCTAAGAGGATTCCCATGCTTGACTCCAACACTGAGTTTTGTTGGACCAATAGACAAGACCATGCCATGAGTTCTCCTGGAACTGCATCCCTCAAAAGTGCTGCCAAGGACGCTGCCAGGAACAGGCAGCACTGACCAGGATGTGTTTAAGTACTTGCAATCATGTGGGTAATGGTAGGATATGTCCTGAGACTGAAATTGTCTTATGCTGGGCAGAAGAAAGATAACAATGGAAGTTTTGGAGTAAAAAATTGCCTGAAAGGATTTTGAATGTTACTGATATTTTTTTTCTCTGAAAAATTTCAAGTTTTTTCAGCCATCTCTAGTGAGCATATTAGATGAAGCAGATTAGCATAAGAAATATGACTGGATGCAAGACTTGTAAATATTGAACAAAATCTGACAATTAGCCAGGAATGAAAAGGCAAAATATAGCTACAAAGGAAAAAGCAGTTAAAAATTAATTGAAATTACCCCCAAATTAAGGACATTCACTGATGTAAAACCCAAATATTTGGAGATAGGGGAAAGGAGAGATCAGACCTATGCATACAGATGTTGATAAACAGATAGAAAAATAAATGAGAGCTGTGTGTGAGGGATCCAGGAGCCTTGCTTCCAAAAATGACAAAGGAAAGACTCATATAGATGTCAGCAGACTGTGGATCAGGCCCCAAGCCTTAAGTGGACAATCCAGAATATTACCAATCACTCTTGGGATCAAGTTGCATCGATGTCATCTAATTACAGATAAAACTACAGAGTATTTAACATCTCGTTACTTTAAAGACCTGGGGCCATATCATGGCATCAATTTTTAAGTAGATGTTCCCATTGATATCAAAGATGGATTCACTCAATGCAGCCCACGCAGCTGAACCTTGAGGGACAAAGCAGACCAAGGGAGGTGGAGAGGGAAACACAACAAAATATTCCCCTTTCTTCCACTCCCTTTTTCAGTCTCATTCCTTTCTCTATTATTGGCTCAGTTGCCTGCACATTTTGTTAGCTGATCCCCAAGTGTGATTTCTATAGGTATCATTCTATAGGAATGATGCTGAGCCATATTCACAAGATGAGGATCCTCAAGTTCAGTTTTAAGCTCCCTTACCCAAAGGAGGTATTCAGTAGTGGGAGGGTTATCACATTTCTCTTTCAAGCTGCCAGAGGTTTTCAGAAAAATTACAGATTTTAACATTTGTTCCGTTTCGTTTGGTTTTATTTCTGATCCTGACTAGAAAAATGAGAGAAAACACATATACTGACATTAGATATGTCAGAGAATACTTCACAATTTTCCTGACAAAAACTGGGTTCTTTAAAAAAACATTTGTTTAAAATTAGGTTTTAATATTTCTAATCTTTTGTTTTTAGGTTTTTTTCCCCAAAAAACTATCTCAAGTGAAATGCCACAGAAATAATCCTGCCTTTGTTTCTTGAGAATCAGAACATTTCAAACACCTTGGATTTTGATTTTTGCCACTTTTCTTCTGTTTTCTTTTTTTCCTTATTACCAACTAATACAGATTTATACTATCATTGCTATGGCAGTGGTTATAGCCTCCCCATCATCTCCCATTTTCCTTGACTTTTTTTTCTGGTGTTTATCTGGCAGAGAAATCTCTTGTAAAAGTTAAAAAAGTGTTAAGAGGAAGAAAACAGAATGGCTGAATGGTTGATGTTGGAAGGAACCTCTGTGGGTCATCTTTCTAATTCTGAAACAAAATATGACGAAATAGGGTTTTTGGACAGTTAACATTTTTCTTCCAAATCAAGCTCTAAGAAATAAGAACAGTGCCAAGACATTTTGGGGGATGAAATTATTTTTTACATTTTTTGTCCAGCCACTCTTGGTAACTTTGTGATAACAACAGGACAGGTGTGCAAATCTCATAAACCTGTTATCTTTGGCTTCAGTGAACCTGTTCACCCCTGTACCAGTGGAAGGCTTGTTCTTATTTAGTGTAACAGCAGCACTGCCTACTGTGCCTGAGCCTACGTTTCAAAAAAGGTTAAGGTGTTTGCCCTTTACTTTGCCCTTAAAAAATGCTCATGAACACACATCAGATTATGGCCATAAGTTTTCCTGCCAAGTCCAGTGACTGTTCACTGACATAAAATTAAACTTAGCTTGAAGTACCTTGCTAATCAAACCTTAAAATCAATATAACCACATAGACTTGACACAACTCCCACTTTAGCTGGAAAGAGACATTAAAATGTGCTCAGATTGTTATAAAAGAAGGAATTTGGTCTTTGTCAAGAAATAGAAACCCCTTTTTTGTTATTTAGTTCTACACTTTAGAAGAACAAAATACAGAAAGCTCTGTGATGTGTATCACATCCTAATCTTGAAGAATCTTTACCAAGACCTTGAGGAGGTTAAGATACCTTATGCCGAAACACCCTTTCTCTCCAAATGGGAATTTATTCCAGGGCCTTCATTAAAGTTGAGGCCCTGGAATTGCTCTTATCAGGCAATAATACAGGTGTCACTAACAAAGTAGTTAACGGAATAGATGGTGGCAGAAAGGCCACGCTGCAAGAATAGGACATTTCCTTTGACTCTCTAGACTTCTGCTTTGCAAGTAAAATTTCCACAGTAACTCAGATGCCACATTCTTTTCCTTTTTTGATATTAAGAATATTTCACTACTACTATGATAAGATTCACTGTCTCTATTGGGCAGTTACCAGGAATAAGTTTTCTCTGGCTATCTTAGGAGAGTTTCATGTTCTCTAACTTCTGTGTTTCATCGATTTTGGACTTCTACTTTCTGCAAAGACCAAAATGCTGAATTGGAATCAAAGCCTCTGCAAGGGGTAACCAGAACTGCTGGTTCTGCTGCAAGGAGGTGTACCAAGTGACTTTGTCACCCCAGGCTGAAATTTTTTTTACTTTCTCAAGTGTTTCTGAAGCTGTTTTGGAATTTTAATCACAAGAATATTTTTCATTTTCTTTACATCTTCATTAATTTTGAACTAAAGAACAAAATGCATTGGTGTAAAGATCCAAACCCATTAGTGATTTGGGTCCTTTTAGTTTAGTGCATGAAGATATTCATTCAGCACATGTTAAGAGTGCTCGGCCTTTGCAGAAATCTTACACCTTTCAGAAGTCACTAGGGGTGCTTCCAAATATGTTAGGAATGTAAAAAATAAATGCATGATGCCATTAAATGTGGAGGAGGAAATACCCAAAGGCAGAAGCCTTCCAAACCTAGTCTGTTTTCCAGGACAAAAATACTTGCATGTGAAATTAAATTCTTGTTTAACAGTCCCATTCTATTTTTAGTTCCAATTTTAATTTTGATTTTAAAAAATTCCCCTCCCATTTTTTTTTTCCTTTTCATAATTTTCTGAGGTTGTGAGAGCAGAGTCACAAATATTTTGCAAAGTGAAATCCATGGTTTATAAATAGCAACAGTGCCCACGTGCACAAGAGAGAATCAGAAAGTTGCGTAAATCAGACCCAGTCTTTGGAAGCTGATGGAGTCTTTCCATTGACTTCATGTTTGGAGCACGACCTAATGCAGGAGGTTTTACTTTTATTGGACATTTAGGGCTTCTTTTGGAACATGTCAGTAAGAGGTAGGATGGAATTAATTTGAACAGAAAGAAAACTCAAGACAGCCCGGTAGAGAAACTGACGCATTTAAAGAAATGGGCAGAAGGGCGAGGCCAAGATTACAGCAAGGACAGAGACCACAAGAAGAAGCTGCTGAAGTAAATACTTCAACAACAGAGAAAAAACTCTTAAGTGATGATACGGATAGCACAAGATCCATAGAAAAGGAAAAAAGTGTAGAGAGAACATTAAATGAAAAACTCAGGAAATGGAACAAAGGAAGAAAGGCAGAGATTCAAAGGTCACCTAGGAAAGTTTCTGAGTTGTCTGTATACAAATGCAACAAGCGTAACAAAGGAACCAGAGAAACAGAGAGACCAAGAGACAGCTCAGATTGGATTCGATTGATCACTCCTTCCACGAGCCTTTCTAGGTATTTATTGTACGACACTCAGGTGCACAAGCAGCTGCAGACTCATAAAATAGTATCAAGTGTTCCAAAATTACATTCAGGTTTGCATCGTCTGCTGGGTGTCCCTCTGCCACTGTGGTGACAAAGAAGTGGAAAAGGATGGTTGAGTACCCGAAACTGGGAAAACATACAGGACATAGGGCTATGTGCTAAGGAGCCATCCCTGCTCCAGTGACCTCCCTCTGGGACCTCCAGCACCCCAGGTACACCACAGAACTGTCAGTGGAAACACTCTTCTTCCAACCCACTTTCCCCTAAAATTACTATTTTTGTAGTAGGCACAGTCCCAGGCTCCCTGCTCTGCTCTGAGTGGAGAAATCAAAGTCCAGCCATCAGGAATTCTCCTTCAAAGTCTTCACTACTCTTTCCTCCCTAGATGTATTAACTATGAAAATGAGGTAATTAGTCACAGCTTGGCTGGATACAGCCATAGGGGTTTGCAGGGGGTCCTGTGGCTCCTGTATAAAGAGAGGTAGTTACTCCTTGGGATTGTGGTACCAGGAAGTTTGCAGCCCTTGAGGACGCTTTTCTCTCAAATTTGCTTAATTGAGACACTGGCAAATGAAAAGCCTTGAAAGATGGGCAATGTGCACCACATTCCAGTGTGCCTCCTGCCAGCAGCAGCCATGTAGCTTGTAGCCAAAAATAGAGTTGCAATCAAAGAGAAAGGTTGTGGCTTAATCTTCTTGCACTGTAACCATGAACATCTGCGTAGCAACTTCTACTCATCTATGTGTTGAAATCTGTATTTGAATTTGAGTGTCCTTTGACCTCCCTCTTCCAAAGGGAAGTGTTCATTTTAAGGGTATTTCTGAAAAGGGTACCTGTGCATATGGCACTGTGTCTGCTCTCTATATTTCAAGAAAAGCTGTATTTTAAGCTTATGATACCACATTAGTTAAGCATGGCATTCCCAAAAAATAACAGTAATTTTTTAGTTACACTGTTTTTACAAACAATGGAGATATGAGGTCTTACATGACTCAGTTTTCTGCTACAGCTTCCTGTTTTACCACCTTGAGAAGGGCAGCAATGGGAGCTGCTGCTGCAGTGGTGGGAGCATCACACCAGCCTTGCTTCCAGGCATGGCACTGTCAGATTCCAGGGCTCTATGGAAAGGACACCTTCTCATGTGGCTCATCAGTCCATGCTGAGATGATCTCACCCAACTACAGGAAGATGCCTTGTCTGTGATATGTGAAAGAAAACTACCCAAAGTGCTCAGCTTTCCACAGTGTATTGCAGATATCAATCTCCCCAGTACACCCAGCTTTCCTGGAAAGTCAGCCTACACTTCTGCATCTGTATTAAACACCTTTAACCTTTGTGTCTAATTCTCAGGATGCCAAAACAAAATCCCTAGTTCCTGAAGCACTGGGAGTTCTTAGCTCCGTTGATTTGAATTCCAGATTCCTTCACCGTGTCTTGAAAGCAACAAACTTCCTACAGAAGGAAAGCTTTCAGCTTATACCAAGCTTTCCTGGATTTTTCAATCTAAGAAACAGAAGCATGTTACTTAAAGGAATCAGTCTGCATCTAATAACTGCACCTCCCTTTCTTGGCTGGGGATAATATACTTACCTTAATGTTTTCCTCTTTTGTTTCCTAAACAGTTGGTCCACACATGCCCTAACGTAATGATTGTCAGTAATTTTGGAGTAAAATTTGTTGCTGACCTACAGGTACCTCATTCTGAGTATGACAGTCACCTCTAGTTTAAAAAAGACTCCTCCACATGTAATACCTTTAACCCTGACTATCTTTGGCTCACAAAAAGTAATTGGGTCCAAGCAACTGGCCTTTTTTGTTCTACCTTTTTGGGACTTGAACACTGAAGAGGTTTTTGTAAACACTGTATTTTTAAAATTTCCTGGAGCATCTGGAACTTGGGATAGATTTTTTAAGTGTATGTCGAATATACAAATATAGAATTAGATTCCTTATTCACTCTTAAATATTTTTTAGAACAGAGGAATTGAGAGTCAGCACTGACACAGCTCTCTCCAACAGCATAATTAAAACTTCCTAGTAAATGTGTTGCATAGAGTAATTCAATTTTCAATAAACACATTTAAAAGACACTGTATCCTTCGTGTACCAAATCTTTTTAAGAATAACAATGCATGTATTTGGAGATAGAAGTCTGGCAGTAGTCCACATTGATCTGTGGAATACCATCCCCTGATTTTTTTCTAACAGGTCCTGGAAGGAAGAAACTAAAATCTCTTAAATGAGTTAAATATGAGAGATGAAAGACTCACTCAGCAACCCATCCCATGGAAAAAACCACATCAGAATAACTGAGGTGAGGTCATTCTGACCCCTTGATTTTGGGATATTAACTATAGACAGGCTCCTCTAACACCTAAGGCATCTGAAACAGAACATGGAGGCTGTTCAAATTGATGGTGATTCAGACACACATTATTGAACTCTGATCACACTCACCAAGTGCAGAACCCCCCCAGCCATCAGCTGACAAGGACTTTAACGTGTCCTGTGCCTTGCCTGCAAGAAGCTGTATCACCAAGCAAGGAAGTTCCTAATATTTTAGAGTCTGGCTAAACATATTTTATGCTCAAGAGAAGAGTATGAACTAAAAGGATCCTGTTGATCCAGGTGACTTTCAAAAACACTTTTTGGCAAAGGAATCTTTCTAAAAGAGGAATGAGAAAGCAAAGTTTTTGTGTCTGCTCCGTTAAAAAGAGGCAGACTGGGGAGGGGAGGGGAGGGGAG
>WEKY01060687.1:0-131165 GCA_013390045.1 Picathartes gymnocephalus | reverse complement strand
GAGGGTGCAAGGGGAGTGAGAGAGGGGGTAGAGAGAGCCAGAGGAAGTTGGCTTTGGAGCAGAAACTATAAACTGAAGACTGATGATATTTCCTTGTGTGGAGAGGGGAGGACTCATCACCTTGATGGCCTGGTAAGATGTTTCCTGTGTGCAAGTGTTGAGTTTTTCCTTGACAGCTGGTGAACTGCTAGCAGAGCAGTGTACCCCTTGGGGGAAATCCCATGGCCTTCCCCACACCCAGCTCTGGAGACAGTGCTCCTCTGTGCATTTTCCCACGGGAAATGCTACCAGTCACTTGCTTCCTATAGGATGATCTCCTGTATCTCAAACTAGTTGTGAACACTTCAAGTCTCCTTCTTCTAAAGCTTTGATAACTAAATTGGGATAAGTTTTTTTTTCTGTACTTCTTGATGTGTGTATTGCAGGCAGAGCTTGGGAGACATCCCAGGAAACAATGGGTTTAACTGGGTTGGGGTTAGCTTTCTTCACAGTAGCTGGGATGGGGCTGTGTCTTGGATTTGTCCTGTAAACAGTGTTGCTGACACAGAGATGTTGTTGGTACTGCCGAGCAGTGCCTACACAGAGCCAAGGCCTTTTCTGCTCCTCACCCCACCCCACCAATGTGCCTGAGGGTGAACAAGGAGCTAAGGCGACATAGCCAGGACAGCTGACCCCAGCTGACCATGTGGTGTTATGCTCAGCATGTAAAGCTGGGGGAAGAAGAAGGAAGGGGGAATGCTGGGAGTGATGGTGTTTGTCTTCCCAAGTAACCTTTAAATGTGAGGGAGCCCTGCTTTCCTGAGCATGGCTGAATGCCTGACCACAGGAAACAGGAAACAAATTCCTTGTTAGGCTTCACTTCTGTATGTGGCTTTTGCTTTCTCTATTCAACTTCTTTATCTCAACCCTCAAGTTTTTTAACTTTTACTCTGTTTCTCTCCCCCATCCCACTTGGAGAGGACTGAGTGGCTGCATGGGGCTGAGTTGCTGTCTGGGGTTAAACCACAGTAGTTTCTTAACAAAGCAGCTCCTTTGGCCTGTTGATAATTCACATTCACATTTATCAATCCCGTAAGAGTTACTTGGTGCCAATGACACCACTTCCCAGAGACACAGCTTAGCCTGGGGGTGCTCCATTGCCTCCTGAACAAAACCACCACAGACTGGAATGACTCCTTTACATCCCATGCAAGTGCAGTTGTATTTCTCTGCCTATCATTTTTCTTAGATAAAATTATCTCATAATCCTGAAACTTGCTCTTTTCATACACTTGTAAGAGTTTGATGGGGTACAAGATTTCAGTGAAAGTTCATTTGCCTTTGTTTCTTTGCTATTGTATTTGTTTCAAAAATCCCTTTGTCATCATTTTCACATTCTGTTTCCATTCAAACAAAGACCAGCTTTACATGGGGAAAGAAAAGGTCAGAGGTTACTTAGAGCACGCCAAAGAAAATAAAAGGGTAGCACATATACAAATGTTTTCATCATTCTGGTCTGATTTTGCAATCTGGGACTATGCTCAGCTTTCACTAACATCACAATTTAGGGCATGCATCCCACTTGCAATTGTTTTCAATAGAAGGCAGAGGCAGATAGTTCCTTGAGATACTCAATCCTTTACAGATGCTTTATAGGACCACAGTAACCACAGAAAGTCCTCATCCAAACTCCATGCTATTTTCTCTCACAGTTGAGAGTAGATTTGTTACTGATTTCAAGAAGAACTGTGCAAACTATCTGAGGGAGTATTTAATTCAACATAACATAACAGTGTGTTGCCATGAAACTCCTTACTGGGGCAGCACCCCACTCCCAAACGCTGAACCAGAGATCTGCAGTTGCACACTTCACCCCTGATTAACTGGTGGAGTTTCCCAGATGTTGAGCACCATGTACCACTATAAATTGTGCCACTGCTGCTAAACTTAAGAACTCTATTTTCAAGGACCAATGATTTTCACAAGCAATAAAGCTGAATGTAGTTAAACAACGTCTACGTACAAGGTCAAATACATTCAATATCCCCTTTGGCAGTGACTGATCAGCATTTGTCTTTGTTTAGGGACGCAAAAGACCTTTGGAAAGACTTGGAGAAGTTCCTGTATTTTAGGAAAAAGGCAAAATATTTTCTTCACGAAGCTGATATTTTCAGCCCTCTTATCTCTGCATGCTGAGGTTTTATTTTCTTTCATTTTTCAAAGTGAGACTGCCTATAGAGGTGCAGGAGCATGGCAGGATGCTGGGAAACGCTTGCTCTTTCTCTCAGACCCAGGGATATTCCCAGTTCACAAGTTGACCCAGCAAGATCCTGTTTAGGAAGTTGTCAAATTAGTGCACCTGAACCCCATGGCTCCATGTGCTCATTTAAAATGCTTTTTTACTAGATACTGCAGTATTAAATACAAGACCCAGAACAAAGAACTCTTACGTATGTCCTAAGAAATTACTTTCCTGAAAGTTGTGCATGGTCCTAGGTTTGTATTAAATTCCTTCCAAAGTTTACCATCCAGTCCTCATGAAATCCAATCTCAAGAAGTTCATGCATTCTGGAAGTCGGTCCCATACATAATCACTCATGGTAAATTACTCACCGTGCAAATGCATGCAAATGCATTCCCACCACTTAATCCAGGACCACAGATAGAGCTGAAAGTGTGCCTTGCCGAACAAGGAATATAAAGGGGTGGTGGCTGTCTTGCTTAGATTAAATGTACATGCCAGTCACAGTTTGGTTATTGGATTAATATCATTCTGTGAGAAAAAAAAAAAAAGAGTGTGTTGTGAAGCATCCATGATGCCTCCTTTATTTATTTATTTTCCAAGGTCCCATAGTTTCCCCTTCTTTCATTTGCTGGTATTTTTAGTGTGTTCAGGAATTATTTGGTAAGATATTCAAGATTTCTAGTGGGATTTCTTGATAATGGACAGATTCTTTCTCTTCATAATGATAGCTGAGTTTCTTGAGAGCAAAGAGACACTGTGTTCTTTGTTCTCAAGGAGACAAACTGTTATTTCTTTCCCTGAAGAAGCTTCTAATATGATGGGTGAAATATCAGGAATAATTAGACCAAATGGTGATGTAAATCCCACTAGAAATACTGCATCCATTATTTCATTTTATGCCTATCGCTCCAGTTTCTGCCTGATTTAAGTCCATGTGAAGAAAGCTGTGGGTATTCCCTTTTATAAGAACTACAATAAATTTCTTCATTGAATATTTACTAGTCCTGAGTTGCTCCTTTTTTGTTGGACCATCATTACACTATTGAAAAATAAGAAGGTAATTTAGCCATTTCAAGGGCTGGTATCACTTAATTTCAAGGGAGGGGGCACTGACAGTTGAAAGGTTAATGTATTTCACTGATTGGGCCCCTGGGGTTCATTTTCTGAAAAAAAAGCTCTTTCAGTTTTTATTAAGAAACCCATGTAATGAAAAGGGGAAAAGCATCTCTCATTTGGCACGTGCGAGGCAGCGGCTGTGGGAGCCCATGTTTCTCTTCCTGCTTCAACACGCAGCCACCACCTGGGTCAGGAGCAGCGAGGATGCGCCCTGGCGGGGACTTTGCTGTGTCCTGACCCCTCAGCACCGTGTCCCTGAGGAGGGACGAGCCCTGCTGGGGGTGACAGGGGGACCGTGTGTTGTCCTTGTGATAGCTCTGGGGGTGAGAGAAGGAGCGAGGGGTCCTGAATGCTGTGTGAGCTGTGAAAGTCCCCCGGGCAAAGTTGGTGGTGGGTGCCCACCTTGTAGGGCTGTGTGCCATGGACACCCCATAGTGACCCAGTGGGGCCCATTGACACAAAAGTCCACCTCTTTTGGCCCCAGCAGAGCACCCTGGCCCCACAACCCAGCCAGGCTGCAATGTCCTCTTGGGTGACCAGGAGGAACTCCTTCTTTCCACCTATGGCTCAAAGGCTTGTTTGGCCTCCAGCCTGAGATCAACAACTTAAGTAGAGCACTTTGGGGAATGAGAAATTAAACCACAAGAAGACACTCCCAGTATTTTTCTGGAGTTTTACGGTTGAACCTACCTCCAGACCCTTTCCCACAACACTCCTCTCTTGTGCTTCTCCTCCCTGTTTGTTCCCAGTACGAACTTGAGTGACAATTGACAAGCAAAGCTGTTTTTCGAAGGTTTAAGCAAATGCTGGGAAATACCCTCTTCACACGGTTAAATGCATTCATGCTAAAGACAGCCTTATGATTCACACACCCGCTGAAAAGCTGATAGCTCTGCGGTGTTTTATGAGATAACAATGCTTCATGCCACCTTGGCATTCATGTGGCTAACTATTAGTAGAGAGAAGAGATATTGGTCATAAATTCCTCAGTGCTGGTTATTTCTTACTGCAGTTAGCAAGAGAAGTTCTTGAGCCGAGATCTTTACAGTGCGAGTGCACTAAGTCTTTCCCATTAGGTAAGTTAGCATGCAAGTGACATTGCTTGATGTAATTTAACTTGCTCGATTTTAATGTCTGCATCAGAAGATTTTAATCCACTATTTGCAAAACTTCCACAGTGCTGATGTCTCTGGCTGATATTTTTATTATTATGAAATCCCTAAAAGTCAGCATTTACAGGCACAATGAGGCAGTAAAAATATAAAATAGAAATAAAATCTTTTGCTTGGGCTGGAAAATTCTGAACATTGGAGAAAAGCTTAGCAAAATAAAACAAAAATGTCTCTGTCTTCAAGCATCAGGAAGAATTGTAAGAATGTCCCTTTTATTGTCTTTTTTCATACCCCTTATAAAAATTGTTTCCCTCTCAGCCCTTAATGAGATGTTTTTAGCAGTGTTTTTCTATCCCAAATTACCGTGTGAGACGGGCACTGTAAGAAATGTGGTTTTAGCTTGGGGAGTTGTGCTGGGCTGGAGCCTGCACGCACTGGGGAGCGAGGCAGGGTCGGAGCGCTGCCTTTGCTGCCGGGGACTGTCTCTCTGCTGGCTTTTGCTCTGCTTATTGATACACTTTATAGATTGAAATGGCTCCAGAAACACGGGAAGGGAAAGTTCTGCCTCTCACCACAGCAGAGGATTTGTATTCTTCTATTTTAACAAAATTAAACTGCTCAGAAATTAATGAGAAAAATGATATTTTATTAAAGAGAGAGAGAAAAAAAAAACTGCTGATGAGTTAAATAAACATAATACTTACCAAGAAAATAGAAGAATCTACACATCCTGTTGAAAATCACTTTCAAAATTCATGCAGATATTTTGAAGTAAAATACCTTTCTGATTCCTAGTTTGGCTGTAGTAGATTCGTGGAAATATAATGCCTTTGTTTTCTGTAGCCTGAGCTTCAGAACAGAATTGCAGCTACAAGGAGAAATTCCGTATCCTACTTATCTCTCTCCAATAGATGTGATGGGCTTCTAAAAATAAATATGTAAAATTCAACATGTCCATAGTCCTGGGAAAATTGATTGTAACTAACAGATAATGATGACTTGGTTAATTAATGGAATAAATGGAGGACCAAGATAAAGCTGTGGTAAATTTTGGTAATGAGCCACTTTCAAAGAAACCAGATGCGTATATGCGTCTTGTAATACAAATGAATGTTTTTTTAATCGTTGTTGGTGTTAATTTTAGAAACTGTTAAACACCCTGAATCGGATGACTGAAAATATGTTCATTCCAAATGGTTACCAGTTGTCCCCAGCTCCCATCCCCATATCCAGTGATCAGAACATAGGAACAAACTCAGTAATAAAATCCATTTGAAGATATTCCACATTCTCCTGCAGCTCTCCACTCACCGTCTCAGTGCAGCAGGATTCTTGAACAGCTGTAGAAGAGCTTGTTATTCAAGATATCACAAACCCAATTTTCTTAAACAGAAATAGTTTGGCGTTTAAAAAAAAAAAAAAAAGAAATATGGAAAAAGGAAAGAAAGAAGCAGTCCAGCTCCAAGGTTTTGAAATTAATGTACAGGAAAAATATAGCTTTCATCTGTATTTTTAAGTACAGTCTAAATAATGTCTGAAGAAATAGTTGCTACAGCTTTAAATATCGGTTGCCAAATGGTAATTATATTGTTTAATTTTAAACCATACGATAGTTATACCATCTGATGCTGCAAACATTACACACAAACATGTTTTGTTATCATGAGGAAATGTTGTCTGAAAATGCAAAAAGCATCTTTAAAAGCAAAGGAGAAAAACATCTATTTTTATTACTATTATGAGGTTCCCCTATCTCCTTTTCTGATAGTTATGGATTCCGTTGCCAACTTGTCATGGTGAATAACCCCTAAATTTAGTCTTATATTATAAAAAACATTTATATAAACATCTTGCTGTATTGATACAAAGCTAAAAATTGTCTTATGAGTATTAGAGTTAAATCAACGATCTCTTCTCAGAAACTTCTTGTAGGAGAGTCACTTCACAAGTAACAATCTTCTGTAAATCTGCAAAAACAACAATTAGGTAAGACAGCAAAATTGCTGAAGAATGATAAACATTAGCTTAAAATAAAATGAAAATCCCCAATAATCTAACAGGCTGGCATGTTAATAGTGCTTGAAATAGTTTATGATCTGAAACGTAGCTATGCATTATTCTACCCTTCCCTCCTGGTTATGGAGCTGTTGTTTACGGAGTGCCAAGGGCATTTCTGTCTCATTATCAAATACATAAATAGAAGAATATGCATTTAGCAGGAGATCTATTTTATTGTCAATCTTCCCTTCCCCCCCCTCCACTGCACACACATTTCTTGATGTTTTCTCCTCCCTTCTGCAGCCCGTATATTTCCACAAAACTGTGTAAAAAAGCCTAAAACAAATAACACCCTCAGCCAAAAGGGTGCAATTTCTAAAGCAGGATCTACTTATTTTAAGCTTCGGAGAAACATCCACACTTAAGACCTTTCTCTTTCTTTTCCCCCCCACCACTGTGTGAAGCATCTTTATGTAAGCTTATAATTTCCCTTAAAAAGCTATGTTTAATACTTTCCCTTTTTATTTTTAAATGTTCTGGAGGGTATCTTTAATGCTAAGCTGTGCTGTGTATTTTTTAGAAACTGTGATCCAGCTCCTGGGTGACTCAGCGCAGAGGCTCCTGAGGCAGCTCAGGGCAGCAGGGAATGTTCTCTCCAGCACTGGCCCCAGTGGCAGCAGTGGTCCCAAGTCAGAGTCTGTCCCCTTTTCCCAGGCCATGGATGCTGCAAAGGAAACCACAGCATCTCTGACGGAGCCTTGTTGTGAGCAGGGAGTGCAGAACGCTCCTTGTAACGCTCAGCTGGACTCAGGGACCTCACTTCAGTGGGCTCAGTGCTCAAGGGATGCTGGCTCTGACCCCAACTACTCTGTCCCTGAAATACTCCACCTGGTAAATACCTCAGATCCAGAAAAAAAATAAGAATATGTTGAAGAATAGTATTTCTCTGAGGAAAGACTAATGGGATCAGCCCCTAAATTATTATCCTCATGATATCTCATACATCAAACAATGGAAAATGTGGGGAAATAATTATAAAATAGATATATGTTTTTAAGTTTAGAAAGTTAATGTCCCTTGAGTTTGTGTTTTTTTTTTTTTTTTTAAGCTGTTTTTATGAATATTGAACGCTGTAAACCAAACACAAAGCAAGAGTCGGACTTCATTTGTTCTCTTTTTGGTGAAGGGTAAGGATTTTTGTTAACACTAGAGTTATTTCAGTTTTAGGAAGTTGAAAACTAATGAAAATTTGTTCTTTTCTGGTGGGTCGTGTATTCAGTTGGCTCTCAGTGGGAAGTAAATAGAGTCAAGAGTGTTTTTCTCCATTACCCTGAATGTCTCCTGTCCCTTATTCATGAAAGATAAGGATGCTGTAACAAAGTATTTGGGGGAAAATGTAGAATAAGGTTTGAAAATAAAGACAAATCTGAAAGAAATATATCAATATGAATGTAGCCTATGGGAAATCTTTATTCCTATTTTTAAAACTTTTTTTTTATGGTAGGTGTTCAGAAAAAATACCATATGCATAGGGATATGTGAGTGACTGTGACAATATGCTGTAATTCTTAGATTTTATGCTCGCCTCAACGAAAGGTTTCATGTTTGTTTAGGTTTTGTATGCATGCATAAACCAGACCACATCTCTATTTGTATTTCTCGCTCTTGTTTTTTAAATGATTTGCTTGCTTTTCCCTTAATTTTAGCTAGAGCTGCACATTTAAAAAAAAAATCCCAAAAAAACATACAACAACAACAAAAAAATCCAACAAAATGAAAAAAAAAAACCCAAAAACCCAAACCTAAAGAGAAAACATACAACAACAACAAAAAAATCCAACAAAATGAAAAATTTTTTTTGGGTTTTTTTTTTTTTTTTTGTTTTTTTTTTGTTTTTTTTTTTAATGGTTAAACTTGTTAGCCCTGTACCTCGGGAGCGATAAACAAATGCTAAGTGCGGTGCTGCATGCAGGCAGACACGCTCGGCTCTCGTTGTGCTGCACTGCCACCTTCCGTCCCCCGGCCCGGCCCCGCCGCTCCCGCCGCCTCGGGCACCGGTGGATTCACAGGTTGCCATGAGCTTTCATTTCTATAATTCTGCTTCTCTACTGACAGCTCCTTTACATATAATTTGTTAGCAGAATCTCTGCATTAGCTGTATGATGGTTTTAGATTTTGTCGTTGTTGTTGCTTTGTTAAAAAATATTATTGTTTTTATTGTTATCTTAAAGTAATTCTTACTTTTGGGTTTTAAAAAGGTTTGGCCCTGAAGCTATTTATTTCCCTTAGAAAGCAATACAGAAAGTTTGATTGCTGCTTTTTATATTCTGAAAGAATTAATGTGTTTCTGGCTGTTCCCTTTCACTGCAGCCCAATCCCAAGCTGAAGGAGAAGCATCTGGCACAATGGAAATTGTCACAACACAAGGCTGCATCTTCGACTGGTGAGAGAAGGCTCCCCTTGGATGTGCAGATCAGAGAGGAGACTGTTTAAAAGGACGCTGCAGCTATGAGGCACAGGCACAGCCATGCTCTTGCAGGCTGAGGATGAGGAGCCTCAATCTGCAGGAACCAAAGGCAGAGAGAAACACACTCCCCTGGTGCCAAACTCATTATATGTGTGGCCAGAGCAACCTTTGCTTATTATATTTTGAGAGGAAATCCCTTAAACACACTTCCCCCTCAAGTCCAAGGCAGGTGATGCTCCTGGGGGCTGCCCAGGGGATGTCTCGTGATGGGGAGGTGCTGGACCAGGAGGGGCTCCTTGTGGGCTGCTGTCATGGCTCCTGGCTGATCCCTCCAACAGCCTCGCTCCAGGTGTTCAGCAAAAGCACAGTCCCCCTCTCCACAGCCTTTGCTATTTATTTATTGACTCCTCTTGCCAGAGGCTCTTTGCTTTCGGGAGGCTGAGCGGAAGGAGAGGGAGAGGAAGGCTGGGGAGGAATGGGAACTCTTCAGCACAGGAGGTGGACCGTGTTTCTTTTATCTTTACCAAAGGGGAAGGAAAAAGCCTCAGGACGGTATTCCCAGGGAGGAAGTAATTCCCTTTTCTTCCACCCAGCAGGAGACCTCATCCTGCCTTCAGCTCTCTGCTCCCTGGTTTCCCAGGCCAGCAGGGTTATGTGCTGCTGGCTCTGCCCACACCACCACAGAGTGCCTCCACGCTGGGTGGGTTTAAAGGTCCTCACAGCCCCTCTGGGGCTCTGACAAGGCTCATCACCTGCTGCAGACTCTGTGGGATGGGCTGGGGATGAGTACGTCTGCTGTGGGTGCTGGGACCCTGCTCAGTGTTACCATTCTCATTTTCTGAGCAGGAAATGAAAGCATCAACATCCCTGTGCCCAAAGGTGGCAAAGCCTGGCACAAAACCCTTGTTCTTCATACCAGGGGTTGGTTTCAGCATTGCAGACTTTGGCAGGGGAGGGGATAAACTGGGGGTATCCTGACCCCTTCTCTTCTAGCACAGAGCCTCTGCCCACAGCAGTAACAGTGTCAGACAGCTGCGAGTTCACCTGCCACATGAAGGTATTGCTCTGCTGCTTACACAAACATTATTGTTATATACTAATTTCACATACAGAAATTCCTGTCTGGACAGGCCTTTCTACCAGCACTGGAAGAACCTTTTAAAACAAAACAGAACAAAGCAAAACAACTAGAGATGGCTCCCTTACCTGTTAGATCTCTACAACCTTGCCTTGGCTACTACTGTTGGGAACCCAGGATTCT
This sequence comes from Picathartes gymnocephalus, assembly GCA_013390045.1. Lineage (NCBI taxonomy): Eukaryota > Metazoa > Chordata > Aves > Passeriformes > Picathartidae > Picathartes > Picathartes gymnocephalus. The sequence goes on along the minus strand of WEKY01060687.1, from coordinate 120,987 downwards.
TTTAACACCCAATTAAATTAGTGTAATTGGGATAGAGTTGCAATTTCTTTGCCTCCAGCTGTGAGTTATAATCTATTTAGCACCTGAGTGTTACTTCACTTTATTTTTAGTACTTAGCCCATAGTTTGGAAGGGGAGAAAGCAAACCTACATGTCAGTCAGGATTTTTCGAAGGTGTAGATTACCTATCGTTAATTTAAATGTGACATTTAAATGACCATTCACAGGTGGTTTTAATGCTTTTATTAACTTCTTTTTTTGCCCTTGTAAGGGATATATTTGAAAAAAGAAATGTCAAAGACCTTGAACTACAGGCCATGCCAATAATGCATTTCTGTTACTACACCATGGGAAAAACTGTAAAACAAGAGGCGTTTCCAGTGAGGGGAAAACCAGAACTTTATTATGATATAACTTTATTATAATAATAGCAAAAATGGCAGAAAAATATTATCAATATCTAGTCTTGTTTGAGCTACTAGTTCAGCCTACAGTATATTTTGGAATGATGAGTTGGCTGGAGAGAAAAACATATTCCAGATGTTTTCTGTGTTTGTCTCTGGTATTTACTTCATTATGCTTTATCCAGAGGGGTTATTCAATGGAAATAAATTATATACCAAGTATGATCAGCGAGGAAAATTATTGATTGTGCAAGTATAAAAGACAAACTAGCACTGGGGAAATAGCTCACATACCGGCCAGAAATTTTGTCCGCAGTTCAGCTCCTTGGTTATGACTCAAACCGACCAGCCTTAGAAGAATCCTTCTGAATCACAGTTGATGAAAACTGTAGGCAAAATTAATTGTGATGGATTGGGAAACCAAGGCCGCAGCAGTGGGAATCCCCCCAGCCAGAGCAGGGCAGTGAGATGCCCACGTGAACCTGCTGTGTCCTGGCCATGATGACCAGCATGGGCCTCATCTTTGCTGGAGTCAGCGTGCCTGGCGCCCAGGGCTGGGAAGCTGGGGAGGGTCAGCAGGCAACAATGCTGGGCTGGCTCCAAGGACATTGGAGACCTGGCATGGCCAAACTGCTGTTGTGCAGGAGAGCTCAGGGCCAGGTCCTCTGATTCATCCCCAACTTAAAGAGGTTTCAGCTCAAATGGTAAAAGGTTTACAGGCATCAGAGATGGGCTCAGTCATTAAGGTAACCATAACATGTTGACTAATAGGACATGTCTAGTAGTGTCCCCACAACTGAATTGGGAATGACAGCAGGTTCGTGACCCTCTGGATCACCTGTCTTACACAAAAAAAATTTCAAGACTTCTCAGGCGACTTATCTAAAGGGATGTTTATTTTGTAAAGCAAGACTGAATGTCTTAAAAAAAGAACCCCACCTCATCCATCTATCTACACTCTCCAGGGTGAGGTTTTCTTTAGAAAAAAAATAGCCAAAAGCTAATTGCATATAAATTTAGACTTAAGATATTTTAGTGACACTTAGAAAGTGGGGAACAAAACCTCTGTCACTACGTTGATGTCTCTAAAATATCTGCCAAAACAGCTCTTTAAAAAGATATTTGCACCTTTATTTAGTTCCTTCTTGTGAGGAATGTTTACTGCAGTCCGTAGATGTGGTTATGTCATGTTTCCACTGTGTTTTCATTCAGTGTTGCTCTGTATTTGTGGTTTTCTCATTTGTGACAGTCTAGTAACTGGAGCCATTTGTACCTGAGCAAATAATATCAAATCTGAATACTTTATAAATATTTACAATATTTGGTGTGTCTCCCACTCACATCAAATGCAAAGTATAAAAAGCAAAAACAAGCAGAAACAAACAGAACCTGTGTTACGTTATAATAAATATTTACTGTATGTACTATTGACTAAAGAGTCCCATACAGCTATTTAGGAGGCATTGTTTCTGTCAGGCTGTTCTATATTAAAACACTCTAAATGAAGCTGTTTGAGAATAAAAATGTGCATGTTAGAGAGTGATTGATGCCTACAACTTATTTAATTTTTTTGGCAAGGGGAAGTAGTTCTCTTTTTCTCCCTGCACATGTGGGTAGTGAATTAGGCAGGAGCCTGGGACTCTCTGGCACAGCTGCAGAATTCATTGGAGCGAGGTCCCAGTGCAAGGCTTGAGGGGGAACATGACCCTTCAGGCGCACTGGTTTTAAGCAAAGATCCCAATTGCAAACAATCTGCACTGAAGGCAGGGCAGGCAGTGGCAGAGCAGCAGCTCTGTTCCTCGTGTAGCAAAGGCAGCCTGGAAACAGGGAGGAAAGGAATGTAAGGTCCATGGAATCATAGAATCATTTAGCATTTAGGTGGCAAAGGACCTTTAACACAATAGAGTGCAACCATGAACCCAGCTCTGCTAAACCACGTCCCGAAGTGCCACATCCACGTGTCCTTTGACCACTACCAGGGCGGTGACCCCAGCACTTTCCTGGGCAGCGCATACCAAGGTTTGACAACCCTTTCAGTGAGGAAATGGTTCCTAAAACCCAATCTAAACCCCCACCTACCTACAAGCTCCTTTCAGGTTGTTGTTGAAAGCAGTAAGGTCCCCATGAGCCTCCTTTTCCCCAGGCTAAACACCCCAAGCTCCCTTAAGCCATCCTTCATAAGACTTGTGCTCCAGACCTTTCCCCTGCTCCATTGCCCTTCTCTGGACATGTTCCACCACCTCAGTGTGTTTCCTGTAGTGAGGGACCCAGAACTACACGTGGTTCGAGGTGTGGCCTGCTCAGGGCCCAGTATGGGGGACAGTCCCTTCCCTGGTCCTGCTGGCCACACTGCTGCTGATACAGGCCAGGTGCCGGTGTCCTTCTTGCCCACCTGGGCACACCTGGCTCTTGTTCAACCACTGTCGACCCAGGCCCTTTTCCGGTGAGCCATTTTCCAGCCACTCTGCCCCAGCCTGCAGCACTTCATTGTTGTTGTGCCTCAAGGGCAGAACCCAGCACTTGGCTGTGTAGAACCCCATAGAAATGTCCTCATCCCATTGATCCAGCCTGTCCAGATCCCTCTGCAGAGCTTTCCTGTCCTCCAACAGATCAACACTCCCGCACAGCTGGGTGTCATCTTTGAACTTGCTGAGGGGCCACTCAATCCCCTCATCCAGATCATCAATAAAGATATTCACATGAACATATAAATGTTGCAGAGCAGGGAGAAGGAAGCAGTTCAAGACATTTGGTTTCTCTGGTTTTGAGGAATAGCATTACCAAGTCCTGGACAAAGGGTCCTTAATGAACAAGCAAACACCTTTAAGAGTGTCATCAGTTCCTGCTTCAGGTGGAAGACTAGATTTGCACCTGCAGGCTTGTTGTCATGAGGGACCTCCAAAATTTTATGAATCAGTTTATGAAAGACCTCCCTCTCCCTTCCTCTTTACTATTTCTGTCTCAGTAGTCAATTTTCTCCTTTTTTCCTCTACTGCACAGGAGCTTTTATCTTTTCTTCTATGCTTGTATTATTTTTCTAAGTCATCTGTCCCCAAGCACATCTATTTCTCTGACATATTTATACTTACAAGGCTCCTATATCTCTTTTTTACTCATACTGAAGCATCACAGATAACTTTAAGCCTTAGATGGAATTTAGGAGATCTGGGTTAAATTCTAGCTCGTCTGTGCCCTAGCCACCAGCATGGCTTCCTTTTACTTTGTCCATTCCTTGTTTGTCATGAACAAATTGGCTCATATTCTCAGCCACCCATCTGCCAAGGCTTACTGGCGTGTCAAATGTTAAAGAAGTTTACTGAACTTACATCCATAAGCAAAGATCAGTAATTGTCTATAATTTTCAACACATATTTTGTCTCAATTCATCTCCAAGGCCAGGGTTCTCTCCCTGATTCTGCAGAGAGGCTCTGAGAAGATGTGATATTCTGCAGTGTTTGTGTCTCTCCTGAGAGGAGAGGAATAGGCAATATTCAGAGGGGCTTCCCCTCTGCTCCATCCCAGTTAGATCCTTGGGGTTTGGAATGGAAAGGTCCTTGGGTGGTGGGCCATGCTGTGGGGTACACAAGCACCTGCTGCAGGGTGAGGTGAGGTGGGATGGGCTGGACAAGGGGATGAGATTAGGACATTTTAGGAGAAGGATCCTATGCATAGACATGCCACAATCAGTGACTGCTGGAAAAACTACAGAGGAGAAATTATAGGAGAAATTATAGGAGAAATCCTGTCCTGTTGCTTGCATGCTTTCCCAGGGCATGACATAGTTAGACACAGTGCTGGACCTTTAGTCTGGTTGTTCTTGTAAAAATGAAAGTAAAAGTTATGCTCTTTATGTAGGCTGTGTTGCATATACCTGCAGATGCATCTAAACAATTTCCTCAAGAAGGATTTTCCAGGACTATTCCTTTACCCACCTCCTCAATCCTACTTCAAGCTGAGTGTAATCCAAATTCCTGCAGCATAGGCTATTACTGGGTACCCCTCTGTGGCAATGCATTGAAATCCATGTTTGAGTAAAAGAACGGTACTTTAGAAAAATAGATTTGGTCTGAGTAAAAACTTGTAAAAATACCGAGATTTGGTTTGGCCTATTTGTAAAATGCACTGCAGATCCCCTGCCTGAGAAGAACTTAAATTGTCAGTATAGAAGTTAAAAAGCGCATTTCAATTGGAAATTCCAGCTAAATTGTTCCCAGTTAGCACCAGAAAGGAATGCTTTAGACTAAGACAAAACAGATGCAGTCTGTTAGGTCCCCATTGTATGAGCAGCCCTCCCTTGCAGGGAGGTAGGTAGCTGTGCACAAAAGTCCCCCTCGACTTGCGCACAGAGATAGAGCCGGCTGCCTCCACACCAGCAGTTTTGTTTCTTCCCGGGGCTCTTCCGAAGCACACGGGGCGGGGGAGGAATAAAACCAGTCACCCAAGCACCACTACCCAGGAGCAGATGAACCCAGCATGATTCAGACACTGGAAAAAAACTCTCCCTTTAACAACTGGCTTGCTCCTGGCTTCAGTGGCCATTCCAAGGGATGTGCCTCCAACCACCGCTCGCCTGGAGGGTCAGAGGCAGCTCTTGGTTACTCTGGAGCCCTCCCTGGAGCGCTCCAGCAGTGGAAAGTGGCCCCTGAGCAAGCCTCTTGCAAAGGCTGCCCTTCAACCTCCCCACTCACTGCAGGCTTTTTCCTGCAAGACCCCCACGGTAACCCTCCTCCTCCTTGTCCCCAGATTGCCAGGCACTGTGGTTTGTCCTTTTTGCAGAGCACATGGGGCACTGGAGGAAACAGCTGTTGTTAAAGCTCTCTTTCACTTGCCTGGATGGGATAGAGCTGCTGCAGGATATAGGGAATAGGAGAAAAAGGAATTGAAGATACTTCACAGTCTCTTCTCCCCTCTCCCCCACATTTGTCACAGTCTTGGAAATGGCAGTTGTCTACACATGACATCGTTCCAGATTAAATACTGATGAATTAATTCCTTGTGTGTGTGCTCTTATATCACAAAATAAGAGTGTCTTGTTCTGAATCTCCTACCCTAGATAGTGCAGTTTTAGAGTAAAGGGTTTTAAAGTCAGTGATAAGAGGAACGGTGTAATCCTTCATTGTAGGATTGCCCAATACGTGTTTAATCAGGTTTAAAATATTTGGCATAATACACTTTGTCTCTTACTCACTCCTTGTATGGATGCTGTCATGCCCACGTGGGGTATAGCCAGGAGGAGCCTTAGATGGACACGGGGCCAAGGGAAGTATTACCTCAATCATTATAAGATAAAATCATTCTTAAGATAAGAAGGTAATCTGCATGATATTACCACAGCCTAACCTAGTCCTTGAAAAGGAACTGAGCAGGGAAGAGCAGTGCCCAGGCCTTTTGGGGAATGGGGAATGGAGTCTGCACCTGATGGGTTCACAATGTATCCATAGGCACCAGTGTAAATAAGCAAATAGAAAATATAAATCCTAACTAGCTGCAATGCAGTGCATTTTAATATATTTGGGGATACACAGTGTTGAAAGATTGGGGTTCTATAAACGCCTATTAAAAGAAACGGCCCATTGTTTGAAAAATGTCTTAGGACTTCCCCCTCCTGCTCCTTCACCTTATTGGTTTTGCAACAGAAGTGTTTCCAGAAGCTATAAAAATGTGTTGCTTTTGTTAAATGGATTACTTCCCTTCTTGTGGCACGAAAACTGGCTGACCCCACTAACAGACAAAACACATTTACAGTGGTAGTGAGTGACTGAGCCCAACAGGTAGCTAGCAAAGGCTGGGCTAGGTCACAGCTGGTGCTGGGACCAGAGTGAGGCCTGATCCATGGTGCTTTGGGCAGGTGGAAGTCTTGTTTGCAAGAGCATTTAGGCAAGTTTGTACTTTATAAATGTGTCTCTAAAGAACAGCTCTGTAGGTCTCATTTACAGGGTGTTTCACAAGCCCTGGGGGTGAGCCACACATCCTTGGGAGAACGCAGGCTGCAGGGGCAGAGAGGAACCTCCCACCTACTGCAGGCTCCAGTCCTGCCCTCATGGCAGGCCTGGAAAGAGTTTGGGATGCCCTAGCCCGTGTGTGCACAGCAACCCTACTGCCAGTCTGCTGCTGTTTCCAAACCCTTCTGTAATTCTCTAACAGACAGTGGTCACTACGCCCTTTCGTTGTGCTTCCTGAAAACACCCTAGGTGGAAAACGTCAGTTTTAATGAGCATTGTGGAGTAGTTTGACCTAGAAAAAGGACAAGTAATAAAGCATTCATTTGCTTTACAAGCAGAAAATTAACTGTGCATGTGTGTGTGTGTAAATTCTTCTGGTGTTGTCTTTGTCTAGCGCTTCTGCAAAGTTTGTCTTTAGAGAATATGTGAATTGTATATTATTGTTGCAGCAGAGAAACGTGAGAAAAATCCTATATCTGGATCCACTTGCTTAGTGGATCCTGGATGCTGTATATAAACCCGTATTCTTCTAAGGGCATGTACTTTTATAGACATACTGAAAGAGGTAAGAAAATATCTAAAAATCTTTTAATATATTCTAAGAGATAAACAGTTTTAAAAGACTGACAGTCCCCAAAACCCAATGTTTTTTTGAAATAAAAAGTTAGCTGTTTGAAAAAATATCCTAGGATTGGTGTCTCCATTTTTAACCTGTTCTTCAACCCCGTTGATTTTTGCAAAGGAAATTATTCCAGAAGACATCAGAAGATACTCAATAGTACATAAATGGTAGTGGACAGGTCAGGAACAGGATGAAAATCCCCCATTGCCATTGCTACCGGGAGAACAGAGAATTTCCTTTTACCCTGGGTGCAGTTTCAGAGGGCAAACAGTGTTCAGAGGTTCTGCAAGTATTTTTTCTTCTGTGCAGACATGTCTATTTGCTTAGAACATGACTGTATGCCTATTAATCATTTAGGACATCTCTAAGTAAACAATCATTTAACTGTCCAAATTTACATGACTTTTATTATGGAGCACTGCCAGTGAAGGGCCTCTCATCAGATGGTGGCTGGAAGAAGGACCATTTCTCATCCCAGTGATGAACTGACTTCCCAAGTGGCTTGTTTTAGGGTTCCTCCAAAGGCACTGTGCCCTGGATTTTACCTCTCTGTATCCCTCCTGGCTTTGCATGTTGGCCCATACGGATATGGAGGACTAAAGCAGGGACAGTGGCCTGCAGGCAGCATCTTTAATCAGTTTGCAGAGCTTGGGAGGTCCTTTCCTGCAAGGTGGCATCTCTGGTACCTAAGATCAGCCCAGGACTTGGGCTGCTGATGCCTGTTCAACTTGACTTTCTGCCTGGGCCCTTTCTTTTGTCTCTTCTCAAAAGAATCAGGATGCTGAAGGTGTTTTCTCATGCATTCCCATTGCCAGCTCAGAGTAGAGAGTAACCACAATGAACAGCTATGCTGCAAATGTCTCTCTCACTGCTTAACAGCTCTTTTCTCTCTCTCTGTCTTTTTACAGAACTGCATTTCCCAACCCTTTTTCCCTTGAGACACCCAGCTGAGCTCCCCCTATAAGTGTTTAAATCCCCTGCTGTCAGCTTGAGCTCTGCTGATTATCTGGGTCGAGGAGAGCCTGCAAAAACTCAGTGCTCTGAGAGTCTCTTTCCCTTTGCACCCTCCCTTCCCTCCTTCCCGTTTTGCACTGCATCTTGCCCCTTTTGTCTCCATTTAAACCAAATCTAGCTCGTGAAGATCACTGCTGGTGCACTGCACGCAGGGTGTGCAAGGGGTGTTTCTCCAAGGATTTGTTGCATTTCTTGGCTGTGATGTACCACTCCTTAGCCAAAAAGATTCATCGTGTCTTGCCTTGCCTTCCTCCCATCATCTCCCATCCCCATGTTCTTCTTCATTTTGTCTCTCTCTCCTCTCCTTCTCTGCAGCCCGAGGTGGGTGCTGCCGCTGGAGCTGTGCGTGTGAAGCGCAGCTGTGTCCCTGGCGTGCCTTCGCACAGCATCCCCCAGCCTGTGAGAGGTTAACTTGCAGTGGCATGTGCAGTATGTGGCCCAGATGTTCCTGCCACCCCCTGCACTTTCTCATGCGATTCGTTCTGTTGCTGATAAGGGTTATGGACTCGAGCTTTGGGGGAGGCGAAGTAAGGGATGGGAGGTGAAAGGAAGGCTATCCCTGACCCCCCTGAGCTCATCTTAACACTCCTGCGTGTTCTGTTTGAGAACTGGGGATGGGTGTTGTGTCGGGAGGTGGATATACTCCATCTCAGAGGAGGATTTCTTTGAGTGAAAGCTGCAGTTTCTTCCCAAAACATCTCTCCAGTTCTTCTTTGGGCTCTGTTCTTGCTTGGGCAGCAGGAAGAGGAACTTTGTGCTTCCCAACTCTCTGTTTCAGTGTGCAGGAACGCCTCAGTTGACCTCTGTCGGTAAAATCCTGTCCAACCTCTGATACACCCTTTTGCCAATCTCTAGCATGTCTGAAGAGATTGCTCTTTTTTAGTAAGCTCCCAGTTTGACCCAAGTATAACAGGGAGGAAGAGAGGGTTAATAAATATCTCTAGAACAGAAACCTTCCCCACAAATACCAAAGCAATGAGGTAAAAAAAGATTTCTTCAATAAAATCTCTGTAAGATTTAACAGGGGCAAAAATAATGTATTTTCCTGTAAATTCACTCTGAAAAAAAGACCAATCTTTCTTGGCAGAAATTTCCTATATATATTCTTCCTGAAGCAACTATTCTGCATGGAAAAAAAATCAGTCCAAACTGTTAAAGCCTGACCAAGTAGGTTATAAGCAACCAAACCAGGTCTTGTGTGGGAAAATCTTATGCAAGCTTAGCAGTAGGTGTTGTTAACAGTGCCAGCTATAATACACACACACAGAGTTCAGCATGCGTCTCCAGGAAGGTTTTTATGACTGATCAAATATACTTTCCTTGAGAAGTTCCCTTCCAAGTCACGTGCTATTGCTGTGCAAGGCATAGAAATCTCCCCTGGCCTGGCTGCATTCAGCAAGTCACGGCTGACAATGGGAGCCGTGTTGGTCCCGAGGAGGCCGCGGCACTCGCAGGGAAGCTGGGCTTGCTGTACAATGTCTGACACATTTTATGGGCTACATTTTTCAAAACACCGCAGGCGGAAAGAGGGAGCATTATCTGCTAAATACTCCAGGGAGGGCCTTTATGGATTTCTCAAGGGGGCTCAGAACCACTGATGTGAAAAGATGCTAAAGTTCCATTGTGCGCTCTGCTTTGCCTGATTTGCATGGTTGAAAGAGGGGGTAAGAAAATGGACTCTGTGTCAGAACCTGAGACAATAGACAACGGTCGGAAACAGCCTGAAGTTTGTAGGAAAAAATTCTTTCCTCCATTTTACGTTTGTCAGGATAGAGTTTGGCCTGGGGACTGCAGGATTATGCCTGAGGGTCAAGCCAAGAGGTTTCCACCTCTGCTCTTCTGGGTGACACCAGTGCTTCGAGAACACACTGCGAGGAGAAGGAAAACTCATTTCAACCTCACTGGATTCCTGTAATGTGCAAATGTCCTGAAAAACTGTTTTAGTAGGTTATTCTTCTAATTCTTCCCCAAACTACATATTAGCAACTTTGTTTGGATTTGCACTACCTAAAGCTAAGCAAAGCCACTATTTTTTAGTTTTAATATTACTGTGTGCTGGTTCAGGGAAAAAACCTGGGCTTACCAGAAACACAGAGTGCCAAGTAGCAAGTGTGAAGAGGGATGTTCCTTATGCAGCTCAGCATCCTGATTTAGAGGAACTGCTGGAGGAAGGGTCAGCACACCTCTTCTCCAGCCCTGCTTCACCTGTGGCTTGCAGAGTGCGTGACTAGTTAGGAAGGGGTTTTTTGAGAGATTTCTGCAAGTGTGCATGAGGATCTGGTAGCCAACATTGGATCCCTTAAACATCATGTGGACTTCCAATGACCCTCCTCCTCCTGTACGATAGACAGTAAAGCCCTGCCTGTTTCTGTTTAACCTAACTCTGAGCAAACAGGTACAGAAGTTTTGGAAATGCATTCCCTGGTGAGAAATTAGGGAAGAGTAGCTGCAGCGACAAGTCTTCTTTAAAAGCAGATGGCAAGATTTGCCGGAGATGGGAAATCCATGGGCAGAGGAATTGAGCAGAAATCAGGACTGGGGTGCAGGAAAAGTGGATCTCTACTTCTTGGGTGTTTGCTCTGCTTCCTCGCATGCAGAATGATGCTAATAAGCTAATTGAGCAGACTGCTTTGAAAACACACATGCAACAACCCCATGCCTGGGGTTAGAGCTGTAGGCTGGCTTCACTGAGTCAACACAAGCCAGAGGAGTGCCCACACTGGAATTGCGCCCCTGGGAGTCTGGAGGTTGGACAAGCATGTAGGGCACCTCCTTGCTTCATGGTAGGCAGCTCAGAGCATCCAAACTTCATGTGGCTCCCTGCACTGAGCCCAGGCACCAGTATTTGCAAGGTTTGCACTTTGCTGATTTAAATCTGCCCACCTGCTGGTGCTCTGAACCTCCTTCTGTAAAGAGGAATGAAAGGTACCGTTTCACTTATGTCTGCTCCCATGAAGGCAAAATGGAACTTGTTTCATCTTCAGGGTTTCATTAAGTCTCATAAGAATTACATAAAACTCCCTCTCACTGACTTTCCAAGGAGGAATCCTTTGCCTTTGTGTATTTATACTTGCAATGGATGCAGCCCTAAAAATGAGCTTGGATTTATTATTCATTATGTTTATAATGGCACAGATGTGTGTAGAACTGAGCAATGGGGAGCAGTAAATCAGCCAAAACTATTCTCATTCCTGCTCTTTCTATAACATTTTCCACCTCATTGGGGAATTTTAACAGTTACAGAGTTTCTGCCCAAGAACTGGCAGACCAGAGAAACAAGAAGCAAAGTTAGGTTGTGAGAAGTCTATGTAGGTCATTGTCTTCTTTGAGAGAAATGCTGTAATAAGAGATTTCAGAATTTAAATTACATTTGACTACTATATGATCTGTAGTTTTTACCAGAACCTTCACCTTAGTTTGGTGTCTGGACTTTTTGTAGCTAAAATATTTAAGTATACGTCTTCTCTTTTTCTTCCAGAACAAATATGACTTTTTATTCAACTTTATAGTACAATATTTTGTGTTTCCACCGTGTTTGTTAATAATTGCTCAAAAATTTCAATATCTCCACGAATCTTGAGCGCTGAGAGTGCGTTACATTGTGACCAACAATTCACTTTAAAATAAAAAATCCAGATATATTTAACCCCTTCTTCTTCCCTGGGAGCCAAAAACATGCCTTGACTGTGGAGCAGGAGATATTTTATTTCTTCAATTCTTAAATGGAGAAACACCCAATTGATTCAGTAGCAGAAGTGTGAAATCATTTACACAGAGAACAGCCAACTGAGGCCATAATGCTGCTGCTCCTGGAGTGCCCATGCCTGAAAACAAGCCCAGCTTGTCATTTATAATCATTTTCTACCCTCTCAATAGGCAAACAACGCATTTGTCAAAATCTTATGCTGATGCTTTCAGATTTAGTTCATTAGCCCTCATTGTGTCTGTGGGGATGGATCACTGCGAACCAACACCAAAGGACCTTCTTATTTTATATTAATTGTGTGTCAGTAGTAACAGGGAAACTGTATCTTTTTGTCTCATTTCATCATAGAGTTTCAGGGTATTTCATCAGTTCCAGGCACCAGAAGTAAACATTTTTTCCTGACCCTTTGTACTGGGATCAGGGCTATTTATTTGGTTTAAAGACAGTTTCTACTTCTGTTTCTAAACCCTTTGCTTTGGCTTGTTGCTAGAAAACCCAGAAATCCTATACCTTAGGGGCTGATTTGCCCTAGACACCACCAATGCAGCGGCCCCTTGAGAAGAAGTATCCTGAATTTCTTGGCTACATCCTCCTCTTACAAAACCCTTCCATTGTCTCAGAACTTGTCTCCACTGGAATTCAGTGCTGAGTTTAGCTGTAAAACTCAGTGTAAATATGATTTCACTCACCCCACCATGCCAGCTTTGGAAGTGGGGAGGACAGGCATATTCCCAGTCTCTGCTGATCCATACAGGGGTGAGCTGCAGCCTTGGTGTGCTCTTAATAAACTAAAGGAGTCTTTAAACCAAGACGTGAGTGGGGAAGGAGGAGGTGGCATTCACCCACAAGATGGAAAGCAAACTGCATCTTCTTCAGTCTTTCAATTGTTCCAGCTGCTGGCAAACTCCATCTCTCTGAGCTGTTCTTGTCCTTTCCTGGGTTTAGTTTCCCTAATTAAGCTGGCACATTCCATCCATTGCCCCATCTTCCCTCATGGCTGCAGCTACAATTGCAAGTGTGTCTGGGAGTTCCCACTGCCAACAGGTGAGGGCTGTGGAGAGGACATCCTCTCAGAGGGCCTGGTATTATTGAAAATAAATGTGTGGGGAAAATCTACAGGAAAGCATTAGTTCACTTTGCTAAGCCCTAGAAAGAAGAAGAAAAAAGGACCTGCTTTAGTGGTAGATATCTTGAGACCTCTGAAGCTAACATGTTTAACAAGGTCTATTTAAAGTCACTTAGCAGATCAACTATCAAACTTCTAATGCATGCACTGCTAAAGGCAATATTAGCTCGTGTGACATGTTGTTGTAACAAGGTGCTGTTCAAGGATATATCATCTGCTCTGTATGCTCAGTGAGGACGAATTTTTTGTCAAAGATCTATCCAGAGGTCTTAGGTCTGACTAAGGGAACCCCTGTGATCAGCACATGCAGCAATCCTCCCTCTCCATGCCCAAGTATCTTCCAGGGATTCCAACACTAACATGTTGGAATCAAGGCATTTAGCAAAAGCAAGATTCTGATTTTTGAGAACAGATGAGGGTGTCCTGGGCACTTACCAAAGACATGATTGCTGCTATTTTGTCTGCCATCATGTTCAATCCATGCTCTACTCTTGTGGGAGGAGGATGTTTCATAGTTTAGAAAAGATGCATGAAAGTTTAGAGGGGTATTCCATGATTAAAAAAACACGGTTGCTAATCCAGCAAGCCTGAAACACCTGAATTGTCCTGTTGGCAATTTTGTCATGTGTTTATATGTTAAGAATTCATGGCTTGTATTTGTAAAGAATGTATTTTCTTCTCTTTCTCATACAGGGAGCAGAAGTTTCCACTTAACTTTGTGCAGTGATGCCCTGGTCATCGTCACAGTTAATTTGGAAACCAGTCATGTACATGAGGAGCTGGAATGATGCCTCCCACTGTGCCTGGCACTGCATTCATCAGCAATGAAACCCCACATGACTTTACATGACTACATGACAAACTTTGTCATGCCCTTGGAGTAATGGGACATCTAACTAGATGAGGAAATAATTTATATTATCCCTAGATGTGTCACACATCAGACTGTTTAGCTGCAAAGTGTAACCACCACCACTCAGCTCACAAAGAAGGAAAATGTCATTTGTGGATCAGTGGAAACAACAGAAATTCAGCCAAAATCTAGGTCTTTTGCAGCTGCACAGGTATTTGAATCAGGGAGGTGAAAACTTCACTGACAACTCCTTTATTGGAGAGTAGCATGTCTATACACATTTCTACAGATAACATCTGCAATGAGGTTTTACCCAGGATGGCCACCCCTGTATCTGATATCACAGTTCTCACATCAACCAAGATGCCATTGGCTTTCATTTGTTTTCTTGCTAAATTATTTTGCTACAGTGGGAAAAGGCACATACAATAAGTCCTTGAAAGACAGAGGAAATCCCAGGGATCTTTTTTTATAGTTTGTGTTTAATGTTACCACAGAAAACTCCTATATTTGATCAGGATCGATCCTGATAGGATCCTCAGACTACAGTCCTGAAAGATATATGGTTAGGCAAAACCAATATTTTCTTCATGTAAATGAGCTAAAGCAACAAACAAATATAAAAAGTTTTTACTAGAGAAGGATATATCTGTCTGGAAGTCTGGGAAATCCTGATTTCATCTACTGTTCTGGAGGGATTGTGTCAAATCTTGGATGGAGTGAAACTCATGCTGTTTTAATTCTCTGTGTCAAAAATGTACATGCAGTAGCAGGAATAGAGCACTTATCCCATCTAACCAAGAGCCAGGCTTAGCTGAAGGAACCCTTTAGAGCTGTCAGTTTACCCAGCTGGTGGTTGAAAGTGTGGTGAGCATAACACACACCTCTTAAAAATGCATTTTCTGGCTTGATATCTCACAAAAACAGGTTTTCTAGTAAGATTTGATCTGCTTCCTGCTTCAGACTAAGTCAGCAAGATGATAGAGAACCCTTGTGTTTGGGTTGTAGTGGTGCTCCTGATCTCCAAAGAGCTGCTTGAAGTATTTTGCCCATTATGACAATTGTCCACAACTTTTGTGTGTTGACAACACTGTAGTAGTTTTATAGTATAGAATGATATGGCCAAAGCAGGGGAAAAAAGCAGGTGAGTGAACAACAGGTGGTTGAGGTGTTCAGGTACTGGGAAACACAAGCTCCAAGCACTGGAACATCATCACTCATTTACAATCTTGCTATAATTTCACTTCTACAGTTTGAAATCTTTACATCCCCCAAAAAGAAACCACAGCTTGCTCAAAATAAAACTCCCTGTCATGGATGGGAGAAGTCACTACTTCTGACCTCACTGGTTAAAAATCACCACATCACTAGAGATACAGATTTCAGCTGGTGAGGGAAAGGCTCGTGACTGAAGAAAACTGCAAGTTATCTCAGGCTGAAACTTCACAGAAGTCATGGCTAGGAACTAGCCAGACCTGTTAAGGGTGGGTGCCAAGTTGAGTGACAGCCAGGCAGGCTCATGAGCTGCCCTTTTTGTAATGTATAATCTTAGCACAACACTGTTCTGTCCCATGACTGAAGCTCCTGGGTGCTATTGATGTGCATATACCAGTAAGAATTTAAATGCTGAAGCAACCAGATTAATTGGAAAACAGAACAGATCAATTCTCCATGCAATTCTTCTGTATATGTGTCCCAAACTAATTGATTGTTGTCAACTCTAGCAATAGCAGACCCTTGTATTCACCATGTGATATTGATCTGAGAAATGGCTGGAATTGTTAAGTTTTAGCAATATTTGAAAATTTGAAATGTGGGGGGAAAGTCAATGAAATTTATTGGTGTTTTCCCTTTAGTTTTCAGCCAGCTAAAAGATTACTAGACATTTCTGGAAAGAGGAGGGGAAATACTATTTTCTTTTCTTCCATGTCCTGTTAAAGAACTTCCAAAGGATACATTTTGTTCAGAGGGGAACAGAAAACTGATTGCCTTCTTATATTGGTTTTGAGATGATAATTTTTTATTTCAGAAAGGAAGAAAGCATGTAGCAATAATCAACCTAGAAGAGTTCACTGTTCAATCTTCTCTGTTCTTCAGATCCAGTTCCCACTGCAAATAAAACATATTCACTAGAAAACATCTGACTAATATTTAGAAATTATTAGTGACAAAAATGAAGCAAAACTTTGCTGAGTTTTCCCAATACTGACAGATAAAAATGTATACCTGGCTTTAATCTGAAATTATTTAACTCTGAAAACTATGCTTTCTTGCAGCACATCCCCCTGGCCTAGCAGTCTCAAGCTCACCTGCAGGAGCAGCAAGGAAAAGGAGTTCTTAAAAATTTAGTTACAGGTACCTTCAAATGCAGATTAACCTGGACTTGAGGTGTTCTTTTTCTTTTTAAAACCAATCACCACTACATTCCCACAGTTATCCAAACAGCAGCCCATTATAGAGTGAGTACTCAACGGTCCTTAGGAGAGCTACACAAAAGGCAGATCTTTTCTAAGGCTTGTAAGAATTTATCATCACTGTCATCCTTGAATTTACTCTTCTATTGGAATTTCCTCCTTGTTTGACTCCTGCTTTTTCCTTCCATCCATCACAATTTAGAGTGACTAATCAGGTTAGTCACAAACTCTTCAGAAATTTACCCTCCAGGGCACTTTTTATTTTAGCTTGGGGAGGAAAGCATTTCAATTTACAACATTTAACAGGTGCCTCTCTGCAGTAGCCATGAGGGTTTCTTTTGGCTTTACATATGCAAACTATTCAAACATCAGTTCAGTTATACAAAAGGATAAGATTTAAAGAAAATGATCTGGAGATTGGAGGATGAGAAGACCCTTCAGAAGATCTGTCTCTGCTCTGCTACAGCATCATTTCATGACCTGCAGCACTATAAAGTGAATGTAATAGGATGGACATTGATAGTCACCAAGTAATTGGTCTATAAAGCAGATAAAACAATTATTAGCAAGTTTCTTTTTAAAGTACAGTCCATTTCAGAGCTTCTAATCAGTGAAGGGAACCAACGAAGTTGCAAACAACATTTGTTTCATTTCTGACTTACCACAAATGATGCAGCTATAGTACCTGGGAATTTTGGGATTGCTGAACTGTACAAAAGCGGAAAGTCAGGAATCCCTGACCCAGTTCCTGACAAAAGTTTATCTAATCCATGGATTCCTAAAGTGCAACCCAGAGATTCTTGGATTTCCACAGAGCTTTTCTAGGAGGAGGTGCATGTGGGGGTGTGTCTCAGGCAAATCTGAACATGAGAAATCACATTAACACTGGGCTATACCAGCTGAATGTGAAGCTCTGTGAGCTGCAATGTTAGGAGTTCACAGACTGAAAAAGGCTACAAATTAATTGTGTAACCTGTGCTTTAAGGCTGCCTATGATATGAAATTTACCAAGATCCCAAGATAATGCATTCCTGCTCTTTTCCCTTTTAACAGGTAAAATACTTCCCCTAGTGTCTAGCCTTTGCTTGAAGATCATTATTTCTTGTCCTGCCCTTGGTGGCTGTGAGGAATAGCATGTTCCTTTTGTCTTTGCAGAGCTCTTTTACATATATGAGGAGTGAATACCAAGAAATTGTTCTACAAATGCATTTATCCTAAGATGAAAAGAGAAAGGTATTGCTAGATGATACCAAGGGCGTGAAGTGTTTAAAGCCTTTTTTTGTATCAGTGTTCATTTAAAAGACCAGTTGAGAGCAGTAGGCTAACAGTATTGGAAAATGAATTGAAAAAGGATGAGAGTTCACCAAAGAATAACAAAAGAAGTGAGAAAACTAGATAAGCTTCATGTTTTATAATTGGCTGAACCTGATGATCTTCATCTTAGAATATTTTGAAAGTGGACTGAAAAGATCTTAGATACCTGTGGTTACCTTTGAGAACCCAGGAAAAGCTAAGTAAGATACCAGAAAACTGGAAAAGGGCAAGCCTATCTTCATACAGAGGAAGGGCAAACAGAGGAACATGGGAATTACAGACCAGCTCATCTATATTTTCAGCTCCAGCAAATATCAAGCAATTTAGTTGTTTGGACACATCTGGGAAAAGAAGAAGAATAACATTCAGTGTGTGTTTGTCAAGAAAAAATCATGTAATCTTATTTCCTTTTACACAGGAGTGGTGAACAGAAATAAAAGCTTGATTTTATTTAGGAATTGACAATGGCTGATAAGGTGATAGGCCTTAAACTGAAGAAAGAATGATTCAGAACGAGCTGATAAGAAAATACTTTAGTAGTGTCACTCATGAAGCAGTAAACCAGGCTGTCTTGGGAGCTCATAGACTGTGCACCACTGGAGATCTCTATGAACGGGTCAGAGCAATGTCTATCAGCAGTGATTTAGATATTGCTGAGATTATTTCAGGGTAGAAGAATGGTTTGAATGACCTCCAAAAATCCCCCTTAGCCTTATTTTTCTGTGGTTGTCTCCTGTAAACTTTGTCTTCTTTAGACAGAAAAAGCTTCATTCTTTCTGTCTCTCCTCATACCTCCTGTTCCCCAGGTCTCTGATCACTCCTGTTTATCTCTCCTCAATGCTTTACAGTTGCAGCACTCCTTTCTTGCAGTGTGATATTAAGAATTATCAGGTAGATGCTGTCAAAATCCTGGCATGTGTCAGAGCCAGGAAGAGGTGCAGGCTCCTCTGTACAGACCCTTCTGCCAGAAAAACACCCAGACTTATCCTCAGAGCAGACCTACCACAACCTAACAATTAGTAAAAGGTGGAGGTTTCTTTGCCATATTCACATGTTCACATGAAACCACTTCTGCATTTCCTGCCTAAGAGCTGGTGAGGAGATGCTTGCATACTCCAGTACTTTTAGAGATCTCCCACTCTCAGAAATTTCATATTTTGACATAACGTCAGCATTCCTCTCTGCCCCAGTTGCCTGCTTTTTCAGCCTGAAGTGAAAGGGTTCCCAACAATAATAAAGCTAAAAAATAAAGACAGCATGAATTACTATATTCTTCTCATGGTACAATAATGGAGAAAGGTCCCATGTTAGGCAGGGGGAATGCATGTCACTCTTTCAATACTTAAGAATCAGAAGTGATTCAGTGCACAGAGCAAAATAGCAGCTGTGTTCAGATCTCAGCCATTCACTGGAGAGAAAGAATAGTTTTCACTCATAAAAATGCGTATGTGTCTTTATTCTGCCATGGGATAATGAGGCACCTTGGGCTTGATCCAAAGCTCCCTGAAATCCAGAGAAAGACTCATGTTGGCCTCTGTTCACCCTAAACCAAAGAGGAGAATCTTTTGGAGTTGGAAGAGCTTCCCCTTGCTCTTCTTTTCTCTCCATGTTCGAGTCCCACACCACTGCTATCCTGCCCTATAAATGAAGACCACCAACAAAAAAAAATCTATAAGGCTGACAAAAGGACGTTTAAAGACATGTCAGCAGTTTCAGCTGCAAATCTCAGTGCTTGCAGACCCAATCTGCAGTGTAGATGTCCAAGGTGCAGTCTCTGCCCTGTCATCCCACAGCAGGTGACAAGCAGGTGACTCAGGGCCACCCTCCTGCAGCAGCTCCATGTGCACAACTGCAGGGGGAAAATCCAACACTGTCCTGCAGCTTGTGATCCACCAGAAAACAGTAATTTCTCATGGAGGATCAGTTTTTATTTACTAGCATCAGACCATTCTTGAGGAAAACAGCAGGAGCAAGGGCAGGATTGCCTCTTCTGGTGGCAGACTGCCCTGGATTGACCTAAAATCGATCCTAAGGCTGCAGCTGTAGCCTGTGTTGAGAGGAAAATTGAATCACCTGAATTGCCTTGAAAATACCTAACCATAAAAACAGGAACCTGTGTTATTTATTATGACAGAACTGTCACTGGGAGACCAATGGCCTGTGACAGACCTTTCTTGTAATATATTTCCAGAAACGTCCTTCTCAGATTTATTTTTTTTAATTGTTGCTTAGACATGCTTAACGAAGAGACTAGTTAATTCTTTTCTATAGGGAGGAAAAAATCCTGTTGCACCAAAACTCTTTGAAGATTTATAGAGGCACTTCCAACTGCAGTCCAAAGTGGCCTGGAAGAGCTGTAGAGCAGGAGCCCCATGAATGCATTACAGCATGCTCCTGCTTTTTGTTTTGGAGCGGCATTTTGTTATTTCTTCTTTTTTTCTCCTGTAGTTATTCCTTTTGTAGAAAAGTCACAGAAAAGGAAAGAAAAGAAGAAACTTTAACAGCAGCCTTCCCTGCCCCTACTCCACAGACAGCCAGTCCTGGAAGGATTCTGTGCTCTTCTGCCAGAAGCATTTGAAAAAAAACATTCGGGCTCCTGCAGAACTGGGCACCAGTTTTTAAAAGGTCTCTGCACTGAGAAAGACAATTGATTTTCTTCTTTTGGCCTCTTCCCCATGCAGCAGTGTTTTATAAAGGCAGAAAAACAGAGAAAAGGATCCGAAAGGGAGCGTTAAATATTTCACTTTCCTGTTAGCTGGAAAAATCAAATATGACACCTCTCACCATCCAGAAGGTTGCTTCCGGCTCTCTCTTCTTCTGCTGGGTTTTGGGTTACATCTCATGTTAAAAGGCTCGGGGCAAGGAGTGGGTGAAATTAGAGGAAAACTTGATCTGGAGGCAAACTTTAATAAATACTGAGGGAGGAGTTTGGTCTTATGGTTGGAATATAATGCTTAGTTTGCACTAGTGATTTTTCATGTGGTGGGTTCCTTGCTGAATTCTGGGATCCCAAAGTAGAAGGTATCCAAAGATATTCCAAGGCATTAGGGAGTCACACAGAGCTGTTAAAAAAATGAGAGGTTGTCAGTGCCCTTTAAACCTGCCTCTTTCTTTGCAGCTCTGGGTGTGTGTGAAAGTGCTGCGGGGGAAGGTGGGAAACAGGTACAACATGGAGGTGTTTTCTGCCCTTGAGATGTTGCCAGCACATTTCCTGTGAGGACTTTGGCAAAAGTTGCTGCAGACTCTATACTGTGAGAACAGGCTCTGCTTCTTCCTTGCTCTACGCCAGCAATGGCCACAGTTTGGCTGCTGCTAGAATTGTTGTTACTGGTAATTGTTGGATGGAGAAGTCTGAGATGTAAGAAGGATGAAAATATGGGTTCCTGCTGCCAGCCTGCATTTGTTTGTTGTGAGAGGCCTGAGCAAAGGGAGTTGGCTAATTTGGATATAAGAATCTGTTGATCCTGGTTTGTACATCCTTGGGCCTATACATCAAATCTTATGTTTAGTCCTCTGCATACTCCTATAACTAATATAAATACAAATATATTTTAAATATATCCCTGCTCACCTAGATGTACCTGAGTCCAGCTCTCAGTCTGAAATCCAGACATAACCATGTCTTAAGAATTTAATTTCAGTACAAGACTTCCACAAGAAGTTTGACAAGATCATACAACAGCACTCTAGAAGAACTCTGAAAGATCAGTGAGTAGGACTTACTTTATATATACATCTTTTTAAATTGAAACATTAAATATTTTTCTTTTTGTCACTGCATAGAAGGAAAACAAGGTTTTATTTCTTCAAGGGGATATTTGCAATTCATTTTTTACTCTCACAGTACTGCAAATACCTCATCTTTCTAGATCAGTAGTCTCTTGATAGTGTTTTCTTATGGGGGTCATTCCCTAGCATAGAAGTACTTTATCCCAAATATTCATTAGGCATTAAAATGAAATAGTCCTGCCCAAACAATTTAAAAGGTCTTAACTTGTTCACGCTAGTTGTTCTACTCAAACCTCCCTTTTAGGTCTTGCAAAAATAGATCAAACCCACATCTGAACCCTGCCTTGTGTTGTGTTCATTCTGCTAAAGCAAGGATGCTGTGTCCCAGAATTTGAGACTCCCAGTGCCCCCTCCAAGGAGAGGCTGCCTGCCTCAGCTGGAAAGCCCAGATCTACTCTGTGGTACTGTTTGAATAGAAATGAGGAGGAAGGTCCCAAGAACCCCCCAGGCATTTCTGCTTAGTTTGTACCCGGCTCCCCCTTTGTCTGATGCTCCAGGATTCCTCAGCACTCCTAGCTCAAGAAATTATCCATCACATCTCAAATGAAGCCACAATGTCCATTTTCTGTTCTGTTTTAGACTGAATCTTAACACTGACCTCAATATAAACTGTGTTTAGGCACTATATGATGGGACATGTATGTTCATGGTTGTAAGTGCCCATTGGATATTTTTCAGGTCTCAATGAAGAAGTTGCCCTACTGTTCATGTCTTTGCCACAGTTTTTTATGGCAGAAGGGTCAAAAAACGAAAGCTGGGCCTTCATTTACCCTTTTTACCATGTGGATCCATGTGTATGTGTGTCTGTGGGAATGTGAGCTGCCTCTGCACAGAGCAGACAGACAGAGGAGCTTTTAGCTGGAATCACAAGGTTGTGAAACGCTCGATGCCTTGACCTGTAACGTGACTGTAAATACCTCTGCTCTTGTTATGTTTTTCAGGGGTCATGGTCTTTAACAGTTTACTTAGTGGAGGAGGAGGAAAGAAGCCCTTTGTATTGTTGAGCAGCGGACGAGAGTTTGCCTTGTCCTGGCAGCTGGTGCTGACACAGGGCTCTTCTTCAGGTGTTGCTTTGATGTACAGTGCCCCCGACTCCCACGGAGCAGCAGGGGTGGTGGCACTCCACTTTCCTGGCTTTGGTTAAAGAAGAACCTGTGGAGTCTGCCCAAGTGGGACCCAGTGCTGCCTTTCTGGTGTTTTCATTCCATTTCAGAAGGAGGCTGAGCTTTGCTCCAGACTAACTGCCTGCAGTGGCCTGCTGTGGTCTGCTGAAGTGAACTTTAGCCGTGATGCAGTGCATGCACAACTGGGCACTTGCAGTGACAGCTTTGCATTAGTACAAAATCCAGCAGCAGACTAAGTGAGGCTGGAGCCCCAGGGCTACAGACCTTTAGCATCTCTGGAGCAGGGAGGAGCAGATGCTGCTTTATTGTGCTGTGAACTGTCTTTGTACAGCCAAGCAACCTGACATTGTGTGATCTCAGTGAGTCGCAGCTCCCCGTCTCTGCCTGGGACGTTCCTACATCCATGGCTAATTTGGTCCTCAGGGATACCACAGTGCTGAGGTAGGTACTTTGAGTCACATTCCCAAAGGTGTTGCCGGCTCCTCTTTGGCTGGTGCCAGTGCAAGCCTGAACTCAGTGTTCCCAGTACTGGTAAAAATAGCACCAAGATGCACCAAGTGTCCCTGGCACAGCCAGAACTGAAAGCTCCTGGGCCAGTCAGAGCTGCATCTGCGACAGAGAGCAGCCCACACCCAGTTTGCACTCTGCAGCACTGTGGTCAGAAGGAGAAGATAGTTCAGACTTGCAGTGGTGAAAACTCCAGGGTGCTTCATGCAAACAATTCATTCTGTTGCCTCAAAAAACACTGTCTCTTCTGGCAACAGCTTTGAAATGAGAAGGAGCTATAGCAGAGCCCTAAGTGACTGCTGGCAGCACTTGTTGTTTTGTGACACCTGGGCTAGGAAATACATTGTGTGAAACTGAATTCCGTTCGGATGCGAGGAAATGGGAGAGTATCCTGAGCACAGCCAGATGTGACCCCCAACCCTGCTCGTGCAGAAATCCACATACACACATCTCACAGAATTGCTGTCAGGTCCTGATCCTGAAGAGAAGTCAGTCAGTGTGCTGCTGTAGGTTTGAGATATAAAGGACTTCAACTGTATGACTTATTTTGTTTTGTTTTATTTTGTTGGTTGGTTTTTAACTAGTTGGTTTTTAATTACTTTTCCCCCAGAAAAGCATAGTCTTGCTGTGTTAGCCTTTCACCAGAAAGTTAGGATCAAACCTGCTGCCTTGTGGGCTCTGACATCACTTGTACTTTTACTGAGAACTTGCCAAAAGTGCTAACTCAGGCAGCATCATAAGTTGAACAGAAAAAAATAGGAAGATGAAGATATAAAATATCCTCTCTGTGCCTGTATTATGGAAAACAAGGTGACAAAAAAACATGCAGGTAAAAGGGATGAAGGACAACTACTAGAATTGTCCAAGGCTCAAAATACTGATAAGATATACTGGTAAGATATAAGATATACTGATAAGGTTTGTAAGGTGTGCTTACAATTCACATGGGGAGTTGAAGTAGAAAAAGAAAGTTTCTCATGCAAACATAGAAAAACACTCCTCTGTTCCCATATCTTTTTCTGTGTCTTTAACTGCACATCTTTCCACCTTTTTAATTTCAAAACGCATGTGTGTTAAGCCTAGAATTTCCTGTGGCTACAAGGAATGGGGTCTGATTGATCGTAATAAGGGACAGTCTAAATGAAGTGCTTGGACTTGCCCCGGGCACTTCTATCTGCAGGTGCTGGGAGCCCTTGCCAATGTGAATGACTTTTTGGAACACAAGCGATTATTTACTGCTGAAGCAAGCCAAAGGCTATGCTTCTCCTTGCAGCTCACAGCCCTTGGCCTCCAACAGGAAATGTATTTCATTTTCAAATCCCTCTCTGACCAAAAAAGAAATTCCAGCAAAACAGCAATAAACATTCAGAGAGTCTCCTCTTCTGTAGGAAAAAAACTCATGAGCTTGGATTTAAAATGAAATATCCTGTGACTAAACTATTTTAGGACCGGGCTGGGGTCAGTTTGTTGTGTGTGGGAGTCAGCAAGATGACCTGGGGTGCCACACACTATTTGCCACCCATCCCACTTTTAGAAACTCTGAATACCACCAACATGATGTTTTCAAACAGGGATTGCAAAAGGGTTCGCTGTTTGATCCTCCTCTTCTCAGTTTGTCATTGATTTCTCCCATCAAAATAGTTTGTGCAACAAATCCCAGCTGTATTGCTGGCACTTTACTAGCCAGCAAATACAATCCAAATGTTAATTCTTTGGAGTGAGAGCTCTGTGCCAAGAAATGAATAATCTGTGCAAGGCAAAACAAACAGTTTATTGACAGGGTGGGGTGGGATGCAGGTGGGGGGTGGCTGGGCTCAGAAGCAGGCAAGCCCGACCAGAAGGACATCAAAGCTGCTTCTGTCAGAAGACTCAGTCACATGCGATTTGTTTTCTCTCACTGCTAATTCAGCTATGTGTTGAACTACCAATATTCCCAGGCAAGAGTGCGAGAGCTTTCCAACCCAAACACAGCAGGCAGGAGAAGCAGATGTTTGCACCCTGCTCATCCCAACTTGCCCTCTTTGTGTTTTTTGGGATGTAGGATTGTGATGGGCACACTCAGGTCCACAGCTCCAGCAGCCAGGCACTCTCTACATTTGTCTCTGCTTTATAAATAGAGCACATGAGGCAATTTGGAAGTTAACTGTGGCATTCCTCTGGCAGCTGATAGGAGTGTGGCAGGGCTATTATAATGAGATTTAAACTAGTAGATTTCAATTACCTTGTTAAATCTTTGCACCTTCTGCCTTTCTCTCCCACATTATCCAGGAGGTCAAGACCAGAAGCAGGGTTAAAGCCTAAATCCCCTGAGTCCCAAGCCAGCAACAGTGCAGACCACTCCTTGCAAATGCTACTGGATCCTGACCCCAGCTATATGCTGTAGTAATCCACTTCTCAAATTTTGGGCCAAAGCCAGAGCAGGATCCTGGGGATGCTGCCCAGCCTGGTCTCGTTGCTCTTTCAACCTGCTGCAAAGGTAGAGCATGCTGTCTGGCCTTTTTTGGGGGGAGAGGAGAAGGACTGGATTGCACTTGAAACCCAAAACCAGTAAAATACACAGACAAAACTTTGAGTCTTAATTTTAAAATAAAAGATCCAGTCAAATTTACAAGAGCCACATGCTGGAGGGATTACAGGAACAGGTGTCAGCTTCTTATTCCATTTCTCAGATGCACTGACAGAGCAGGTATCTCCACTTTTCCATTCCTCCCCATGGCAAAGAGGGTCCTTCCCACCCCGGGGTGTGCCTACACTGGCAATGTCCCTGCTGGAGACAGTCATCTTACAGACAGACCTGCCCAGGCTGCAGCTCAGAGGAGACGGAGGGATTCCCTGGCCACCCTCAACACCTGTCATCACACAGACAGGGGAAGGTGAGGGCCTGCAGCATGATGGTTTAATGAGTAAAAGGCAGGAAAAGTCACAGGTGAGGGTGTTGTGATGACAGGATATGGAGTTGTGTGCACAAGCAGTCAAGTCTATTGGGGGTTAATCTAACTCAGGTACTGAAGCAGGCATTTAGATAGTGGATAACTCATGCTGTCATTAACCTGTCAGCATTACAGCAGGAAGATTATATCTTCACAAGAATATATTGATCTGGAAAGGGACGTGTTAGGCATGACCAAGCTTTTTATATACTGTCTTTTACCACCTGCTTTTTCCCCTGATCAAAGATGCTTAACCTGTGTGGTCAGTGCAAAGAAAGCTGTGTTTTCCTCTAGGCTGGAGAGATGTTTCTCTTTGTCCTCTTCCCATTATCTTGGGTTCAATCTAAATATCTGGTTACTTACACAGCCCCTTCCTTTTCATGCTGATGAAGCAGTGAAGATGAGGTTGGTGTCTCTGTAGGTCAACCATAGCCTTTTGTAGAGAAATTTGCACTTGCTGTGTGTGTGCTGCGAGAGGCTCAGCTGCAGGACAGCTCTGAACTGGAAGTTGGGTGTGTAACACAGGACTTTACTGGAGCTGGTAAGTCTGTTCTCAGTAGGTGACTTAATGGCTGAAGGATTGCTCTGTGATGAAGCAGATCCCCAGCTTTTGGAGTAGAATTGATTCCTCCAGCTGTTCAATTCTTCGGAAGAGTTTGTCAAGGTGTGCTGCCTAGAGATGCATTCCAACATCTGGTTTCTTCCACAACACACCAGAAAGTGAAAGTTTATGGCCTTCATTTGGAAGAGGCTGGGCAAGAGTGTGCATGACCCAAGGAGAGGGCAAGGCTTACAGGCAAGGGTTACCGCCATAAATGTCTTAATATGCACCAAAATGCTAAAATTAAGGACCATTGCACTGGCAATTCCACCTCGGGTAAATGGTCTTCGCATGACATACCACATTCCCAGCAGTTCCCAAACTGGGGCAGGTGGGCCAGAGATGGCCCCAAAACCATGGCACAGTCATGTGTGCAGTGTTTTTGGGTGACTACCTGAGGTCGGGACCCTGTGGTAGTCCACAGGAAAGTTGGGCAGTTGGCAGATACACAAGGCCTAAAAGGGTAGGAATGAGCCACCCTTACCAGCAGGACAGCATGTCCCCTTACTGAGTGGCATCAGGATTCCTCACAGCATAGTGGCATCAGCTAAAATTAGGACTTTTTCCCACCTTACATCATGTGGATTGGCAAACATCCTGAAGGAGAGTTTCGCAGTATGAAATCAATTAAATTCCCTAGCATTGGCATAAAAACGATAATACTGGCATTTCTCGCACTGGGTACAAGACTCCATTTCTGTGAGCTGTGCCGATGAAACTTCGAAAGGCAGGTAAGCTTTTCTTTCATTCTCCTGGTTCCCTTGCTTTGGGGATGGAGACAAGAAGCTAGTTGAGTTCAGATGAATGTTCTTTGTTCATTGCTTATGTGAGAAAACAAAGGTAACTGATAGTGGAGATATTCTCTGGGGGCTCTGCATGGGCTGTTTCCTTCCAGACCTGCTCCTGGCAGGGACAAGTCATGGAAAGGCAGAGGAAGCAGTTGTGCTTCCTTTCCCTGTGCTCAGCCCAAAGCACTGTGTGAGATGTGAGCAGCATTAAAACACTTTCCTCTTTCATTTTCCTGCAAGTGTCCACTTGGCACAACTCTGTGCTTCCAGGGTCTGAACTGGAGATACCGGGGGAAACATGAGAGGCCAAAAAGTTGCCCAAGAACTGTCTAATTTGGCATCAAAATGTTGACAGTGTTTAGATAAATCCTTGCTCAAATCCTGCTGAGAAATTGTTTTCAACACTGCAGTGGAAACTGGCAGCTCTTGGATAGGAGGCAGGTGGAAGTTCAGTGGGCATGTGTGGCTGGTCCTAAATCCTCCTGCCTCAGATTGGGGGTGTACCAGCTGTTGGCAGCTGGGTTCTGGAGAGCTGATGGATGTGCTCAGGGCATGGAGCACAGAGGTGTACGCGTGCACGCACTGTTCACGTGCTCATAAAAGGTGCCTGCATTTCATTTATTCAAGCTGAACCACTGTTCTGGGCAGATGACAAAATAGCTCTTCCTCCCCCCTTAAACACAACTACAAATTAGGACTTAATGTTAAGAACAGAGCAGACGGTTCACTGGCTCGTGTGTCTGCACAGGACACCTCTGCAGAAAGCTCCCCAAGCTCCCAGCTCACCCAGCCCTTTGTGAGGAGGCAGCACTGCCTTACTGGGGGCTGTACAGTCATGGCTGTTCCTTGTGCGCGGGACACACAATGATAGAACACAAAAAAAAACCCCCCAAAAAACCATAAATGGAGACAGGAAGAAAAATGAGCATTCTTAACAAAAACATAATTATATGCTGAGGCGAGGCTCTTTGAGGGCGGGCGGGCATTGGGCTGTCGTTACCAGCCTCCATCATTTGAGGGCACCCTAGCCTTTGATGTTGGCTGCAATCAGCTGCGGGAGAGGTGCCGCTCCTTCCCCGGTCCTGGCAGGGCTGCCTTTCACTGGAATGCTCGCTTCCCTCCTACCCTCCAGGTCAGTGCTGCTGGGAACTTGCTTCTTTACTGATGGCAAGAGCACATGCTGGGCTCGCAGATCACCAGCCTTATTGGTGTGCTGGGGATTAGAGGTGAATTGCCTAAAGGAGGGATGCACTGGCATGCCAACAGTGCTATTGATTAATGCTAATTATCATTTAATTTATCCTCCAATTAGTTTTAATCAATTGTCACATTCTCCCTGAGTATGATTGCAAGGATGATGTACAGTAAGGAGGATAATTGTCTTGAGCTTTTCCTTGCTTGCCAGATGGCTATTTTCTACCCCTTTCTTTTGCTTTTAATGGAGTTGGGTGAATAATTTATTTGCCAAATTTAGTTGCTGCTTCTGCTTCTTGTCCCTCGGAACTATCTATAAGCATAGTTTGAATCTGATGCCTGGTCAAGAATTTCTCGTCACAGAGTATTGGTCCTTGGTCTGTACAATGCATTACAGCAATTTGATCCTGAAAAATCAAGCGGGGTTGTTTCACTTTAATCAGGCATGTGGTGGAGTCTCATGGCCCTGGCCCCTCTGTTGCTGTCAATCATAACTCTGGGGATCCAGTTTTGCATGAATTTTCTATAACTGCTTCTTTAAAAAGTGGTCACAGTCATGTTTCTGTCGCCCAGAGTGTTTCCCTTCAAAGGGGTAAAGCAGGGAGAAGGAGCAGTTACATCTGTTCATCTGGATCATCATCTCCACAGCTTTTATGCAGGCTCTAGCAATAAACAAATGCTAACTCAACTTCTTCTCCCAAGGGACCAGCACCAGCCCTCTTAACACTCTCCTCTGTGGTCTTCCCACTGAAACTGGAGAGACTGGTTTTGTCTGAATATTGCCATGACAGCCTGGCCTTTCCATGTTGCATTTGAATGGATGGTCACAGAATATAATCAGAGGCACTTGTCCAATGCTAATAATAGCTCTGTCTGTCCAAGAGAATTACAAAAAAAGTATCAATTCATTAATCACCCCCACTGTTTTTGTGTACATTACTGATGAAACATCAGGCAGTGTTCCCTGAAGGTCAATAAACTGGGGCAGTTATCCAAAATTACCTTCTGAGATCTCTCTGAAAGCTAAGGGAAAAGTGAGCAGAGCACAGTCCCATCTATTCTTGCTGAGGATCAAAAGCAGCTCAACAATACCTCAGGGCATCAAAGACAGCTGATAGATCTAACAATAACATCTTGGAGCCCTGATATTCATCTATAACCTGGACTGCCCGTGCAGTGCAGTCTCTGTGCTCCACTCTGTCTGTACCCAGACCAACACGGGTCAAGAAAGGCTGAAACTGTCAGGTACTCGGGGAATTCGCTTCCCTTAAACCTCCTCATTAACCATGCCCACACTTGAAGAACAGAAACAACACAGCCCCATCACCAGCATCCAGCAATAGCTTGTTTGGGCACCTTCTCTGCACTTTCCAGAGACACCTTCCACGTGCCCTGCCGCGGTTTCAGGTGGGGCAGTTTCTTGCCCCAGCCCTGCCACCAGGTATCCACAACACTGATCAAAAGCCATGGTGGACAATGCAGGTTCATTTCAGCTGGCGGGCAGGTCACGTCCCTGCCACCAGTGCCACTGCTTGTCTTTGAGCCTCTGCTGTGACCTGAAGCAAGGCACTGGCAGTGTGGGAAGGTGGATGTGGCCATGGCCCCTCTGCTGTCTGCTGGCAAGGCTCTCCACACGGGCACCTGGCCTCCTGAGCATTTCCTCCCTTCCCTTCCCTGCAGAGGACAGGAGGAATTTCATTGCTGGAGTACTCAGAACCTCCCTTGCAATAGAAATCAGAAGGAACGCGGGTTCTTTGTAGGAAACATACTGTTCATCCCAGGATTATGATCTGACTTGTTAATATTTTTTTGTTTGTTTGTTTTATTTTAGAAAATAAACAGTCAGTTTATGTGTACAGCTGAGCTCTTCCCCCTACCCAGCCCATTCTGTCCCCAATGGGTCAAGTTATATGGGCTCACATGTCCCAGGCAGATAGTTATGTCTTGGTTCAATGTTATTTTATTATAACCATTTAAGTTACAGGAGAACTTCAGTGAAAAATAAAACAATGGTAGAGCAAAACCATTGCTCCATCGAAACGAAGGCTGACCCCTCACTCACCTTTGTGCATGGGCTGGATAACAAACCCATTGTAAGATTAAAATAAAAAAAGAAGGAAAGCCAAAGCTTGTTTTGTTCGTATAAACATGAGACTTTCGATTTACTTTTCACAGAGCTTTGACTGGGCAACAGAAGAAATGTGAGCTATCTCACAATGTTCCCTTGGCATAACACGGTGCTTTCAGTCTCATTATTATTGCATTATATGTAGCACATCTGTTACTGGTCAGGAGCCAAACTATTTAATTCTATTAGATACATCTATACAGCTAAGTGATAATCTACACCAGGTTTATGGAACAAGCACTTAATTCTTGGCAGGGAGCAGCTCAAGACTTGATACAAGAGCAGCAGAATATATGCAGTGTAGTTGTAGATCAGTGTCAGAAACTGGCCAGAAATCATTTCTGCATTCTTCAGCATGCAGGCATTCCAGTGTGGGAAACTATTCATTCAATTTATTGTTCTAACATCTGTAAGTTATTGGGTGAGGGGGAGGGGAGAGGGAGGAGAGGAAAATGCTCAGAGGGAAAAACGTTTACCTAACAAAATACTAACTCTTTCAGGGGGTTTCATGTCAGCACACTGTAAATAATAGGAGCCTTTTAATGCACATATGGTAGTATTTACTTTGTGGAGAGGTACACAGAATCCTGTCTTGCTCAGAAATTTTTGTGCCCTGATGCTGCTCAGGCATATAGTTTTTGCTGAACATATTTTGTCTTAATCCATCTTGTATCTTGCTGAACACAACTACCAAAAGCAAAGTCACGTTGCCTCTCCTCTGCTCACAAGCACCCCTAGAGCAGGCTGAATGTCAGGATGTGGGGTTGAAAGAAAGAGCTCAGCTCCTCAGCGCTGCTTCCCTTGCAGGGCACAACACAGCTCCAGCATTTGCTGGCTGGCAGTTTGGATCCTGGTGCTTTTTCCCTCCCCTCTCTGCAAGACCCTTCCAAACTTTGAAAGGAAGAAGCCCCAAGCCATGTGTCCTTCCCAGAAACAAGTAAACATGGTTTTAACCCATTTTGGAGAGGAGGAGGAAGGGCACGGGAAGCGATGACTCGCTCAGGGTTGCACAGGATGTCTGCAGCAGAGTGGAACAGGGGCCAGCTCTGAACTGCCAACAGCTTCTCTAGCTTTATCCACCAGACCATCCTTCCTTCCTCTGTGCTGAAGAGTTGAAACAATTCTGAAAAGAAAAGGAAAAAAAAAAAAAAGAGAGAGAAAGAAGAAAAAGAAAGAGAGGGTGTCCACCTGCAGACATTTCTGACCTTCCACTGACAGGGCTTTTCTTTTCCTTTCCTCCTTCCCCCCATCCATTTTTTGGTCTCTCAACGGAATTAATTGGACCTATTTCTCAAGGAAGTGATGTCAGGAGACCTGGGTGTTCCAGGAATAGTTATTTCCATATGATTTGAGCAGGTTCTTACGTACTGTGACACATACATTGTAATTTAAACATATCTGTTTCTTCAGACTGAAGGCCATTTATAAGAGTCTCCAGCTGGAGAGGAATTTGTTTACTCATGGCCTTTGGGGAGCAGCAGCATCCTTAACTCTCTGCTGTCTCCTCTAACACCTGGTGTCTGAAATTTCCCTGAACTGTCTTATCCTGAGCCTGACCCTACCCAGGTAAGAAGACCTATTGATTTCAGAGGTCCTGCTCTGCTGTGGGTGAACGTGGCTGAGCTCCACTGCACATTGCAGGCAGCAGAATGGTCATACCAGCAAAATCATTCCTGGTCATCGCTGGTGGTACTTGAGTTCTTACAAGAAAAACGCAGTCCTTGCACCTGAATTTGCAAGCTGAATCCAGGAGGATAAAAACACAGCTCTGAATGAAGGCAAAAGGCTGTAATGCTGAACTATATTTAGGCTGTGAGCTTTGGGGACAAACGTTTCATTTATTTTTCCCATGGAGCTGTACAGCATCTAATATAGTCGGGTTCTGGTTCAGGGCAGATGTCTGACATACAACTATAGTGCCAAAATAATATCATTAAATACTAGTAATAACATCATGAGGTAATAAATAGTAATAAAACCTTGGAGGGAGGCCAAGTAGAAGGGTCTTCAAAGGCTGTGCTGCCCCCTGCTACTCTTGATCCTGGATTGTACATGGTCTTCAACCCTCAGTGGAGATGTGTCAAAGAAACAAGGCTCTTGTTTAGTGTGTGGTCACAGCACCTGGGGATGGGATGAGGAGGGACAAAGGTCTGTGCCTTGCTGAGCCCCTATGCCTTTCCCTCCTGTCCTTCTGACCATCCAGAGCAGAGGACCCGGGACATGATCTCAGAACCCCATTGCAAAAAGATGAGTAACAGGCATTTAATTTCAAGGGCTGCTCATTAGGTATTTTTTCTTGCTCTCTTCCCATGAGAGAGAAAATTATGCAAATGGAAAACCTCAATGGGAGTAGTTTGCTGTGATTTAGATGGATGGGAGTTCTAGGACACAGGTATCTCACCTAGCAGAGCACACCACTGTGCTCCTGGAGCCATAGCTGGATGAAGTCTTGGCTTTGGTGCCATCACAAATCCACCTTTGGAGAAGTAAGGTATTTCTGTCATCCACTGTTGTCAGTTACAATCCACTGGGACCATTTGTAGGAGTATAGTCAGCCCCTGTAAAAAACAATCATCTGTCCATCTACAAATAACAGGATTCAATTCCCCTCTATAAAATCATCATGAGGCTGTGTAGGAAGCATCAGGACAGGAAAAGCAAGCAGAACAGCCCCTGGGGCTAGTGCAGACCTGCTGACAGTTCACATTGCTTGCTGCTAGTGGTAGCTCATCAGTCATGGTGTTGGACAAGGTTTTGAGAGGTCTGACTCCTTTTCCTGGTTTTCCATAATATTTTTGTGCCCTAATTCCCCACTTCTGAAAGCAAGGTTGGTAGGGGAATGCACATCCTTCTTGAATGTTGTGAGGGGTATGGCCCCATAAATCCCACACAGTTATAGATTCAGTCACACTACACTGTTTTTAGAGCCTACAAGTTCTCCACATGCAGTGTAAAATAACCATTAAATCATCTGTAATGAAGCCAACTTAACTGTAATTCTATAAGGCGTGGATTGAGGACATGTAACTAACAGATCTGGTTAGAAAATGTGGGAAACATTTCAAGGAAGAATTAAAAATAACGTTTGCATTTATTCTTATCCCAATTTACTTGTTTGCTTTTAGTTTAATGAACTTTTCCTTCTTTGAGCAGCCTTAATTCTCTCCTTCTTTTCTCTTTCTCATTTTTTCGTTAGAAAGAGTGAAGAAAGGACAGAAGAGGATGAAAAACAATAGGGAAGAATGAAAAACCTGAAAACCTTCAAACCTTGCTGGTTATTTTTTCTTAAATCATTGGAATGCGGTGGGTTTTTTGTTTGTTGTTTTGTTTTGTTTTGTTTTGTTTGTTTCAAAAATGAATATTTATGTAAATGCCAGAAATTTCTGTTTCATTAAATGGGTTGTTTGTCACTGGAAAGTATAGCCAAATTGAAGAGGCCAAGGCCTTGTGTTCTCCACTGCAGCTGGAGAAAGTGAAGTGAAACACTGGAATGATGACCCTGAGGCCACATGGTTGGGATCAGTGTTAGCAAAGGTATTTCGACCAGAGGAATCCCTGGCTCCTCTCCCAGGTCTGGACCATCACTGCCCACAAGGCAGCTACATGAGGTCTTCTACTGCAACACAACCACACTGTGCACAAGGACAGCCTGAAGGACTTCCCTCTACCTCTCCCTACATGAAAGAAAATGTCCCTACATCTCAAGGTTACTTTTCAGAGCCCCTTCTGCAGCAGTGTAGTGAGGGAGAACGCCAGCATGGGTCTTGGTGATGGTATAGGAAGCAGGATGGTGGTGCTGGGAACAGGTGGCAGGTGGGGGGACAGGGGACCGGTGTGGGGCACAGCCAGGAACGTAGGGAAGGACTGTGCACATAGATCTACAGATGCCTGAATTAATTGCCTGCTGTTTACAGCTTGGGTTTATTGCTCAGCTTTTAATTAACTGTTTCCGGATTTAATCTCACAAATGTTCTGTCTTCGTCCTCGTTTAATCCAGCAGTCTAATGGCAAGCTGATTTATGCAGATCAATACTGTTTACAAACATGAAAGCCGCCGGTCGGTGTTTGAACTTTAGGTGTGATGGCATTGGTTATCAATAGCTGAAGCAACCTCAGCAGGTGGCCTGTCGATATGCAGCCAGTCAATATGCACGGAGCTGCCAAGATTAAAACTTTTTTTAGCAGGAGTGGGAGGGAGCTGCCTAAACTCCTCATCATATTCATATATGGAGGATTTACTACCCGCTCCCGCCCCTGCTTTCTTTTATTCATTTGCGGCCACACGAATGCAGCGCTAATGAGAATAACCAGGTTACCTGAGAACATAGGTGGTGGTGGGGGAAATAACTGTTCCCACAATCTGCTGCAGACTCCTACTCTCCCTGAGCCAGCTCACCTGCAAAGGTGTTTCCCCTCTATTAAACTATTTTAAGTAGCAGCGAGGGAGACCTGGCTGGGTCTCTGCATCTAGTTTACCATTGATTTAAATGGAAATTACTGAAGGGATTAGATTACTTTCAATTTACTCCATTGACTTCAGTAAGCATGGAAGACCCATTCAGCAAATGCTTTCCTGAAAACAAAGAATGAAAGCCCAGCGTCTGGGAATTTTTGGTGAGGGGATGCATGGACAGAGTAGCTGTTGATGTGAACCTGCTTCTGCAGCCTTGTATCTCCTTGGGCCTGTTCTTCTGCTTGTACCTTGGGCAGTTGTTAGCATAATTGTGAAGGGATATAAAGGGTGTTTTCCCACTGAGTTGCACAGGTTTGAATAGCACAGAGTCTGAGCCTTTAAGGGACTGACACATGCTTATCTTGTTGCTCTCATCCCTGTTAAAGTCAGTGGCCCTGTTTTTAACAGGCTGGGTTAATCATGTGCAAACTTCTGAAAAAGCAGAGCTGAAGTTACTCACTAGTCACGGTTAGGGAAAGCTTTCCTTGGGAAGAGTTATAGGCCTAAACATGGAACACTGAGCCTCAGCCTGATTTTATCTGATACAACCTTAACCTTCCAAGGCAAATGAGATGAGGCTTGCCTGTGCCTTCTCTTCATTTGCGCAGTACTCCCAACACCAGCTGCATTCAGGGGCCAAGGCCCTGCTGTGCTGGGGATGGCACGAGCAAAGCTAATTGCATGTTTGCTATAAACACATCTCTCACACAGTTGTTACACCTTTCATAAATACATTTCTAATAATCAGCAGACAATAGCACGGGCAAGCCAGAAGCATAACACAAAGCATAAGAATAAATTGCATTTAATTACAAGGAGAATCTAATTAAACCTGATTTTCTTAGACCAGTGTTAGACTGGAAGTAACTTCATACACATTAATAGAGTTGTAACAAAGGTGACCCGTGGTATAATGACAATGACTACTCAGGGGTGGATTGTCAGATTGATGCACGGCATGACATGAACACCATCCCCTAATTTCAAAGGTGCCGAGTAGATCATTTTTATGCAGAACACAAGTGCTCCGATCCCCTCACTACGTTTGTGCCTTGGCTTTATGCTTTTGGCCATTTGCAGCATTTTCCAACATTTTCCAGTCTGTTTGTTCTAATATTCACTGTCGATTAAGTAGCCAGGAGCAAGCCTCTTGGGGCAGCAGCTGTGGTGTTTGCACCGGGGTCCTGTGGCTTCCTCAGATAGAACACCCTCCACAGCTGCCCAGGAGGGAATTTTGTTCTCTGGGTTCAGAGGCAATGCCATGATGGTTTAATTTGGACTCTTCCCAAATGACTCACAGAAGGGGAAAAATAGGACATCAGGAAGTGGGAAATGTGGGGATGTGGGAATGCTGGGCCAGCGTCGGGCTTTGCAGAACCAGGCTGGATTTCAAAGTGATGCACCCTTGTGTACAGGCAGGCTGGTTAGAAGCTGCTGATCTGTTCTCTAGCAACTTGTGGCACACCGCAGGCTTTGTGAGGCTGGCAAAGTCGGAGCAGCTAATCAATTCTGCTTTATTCTCCTCACCACAGACCTTCGCCTGCAAAGCACAGCGCCGGTTTTAATAGTGACATCTTGAGCGCCTTTCAGAGTCTGCTTGAAAGCAAATATAGGCCTTTTAATAGGTTATTTTAATGCATTAAACTATGGAGAGGAGGAAGAGAAGGGGAGAAAAAAAAAACCCTGGCACATACATCTCTGCAAAAGTTTCAGAGTCTGGAAGAATCTGATCCAGAAACAAAAGCCCTTTGAATCTCTCCCCTTCCCTGCTCCCCCATGCCTGGCTCCCCCTCCCCTTCCTTCCTTCACTTCTCCCTCCTCCTGCTGAGCAGTAACAGTGCCAACTTATCAGATACTTTTAGCTGCCAGCTTCCCAGATACTTTCCTTTGAATGTGACCTGGCAGCAGCTCGCTGCAACTTTTGAACTGCTATGTATGTCATATGCTAAGAAGAAGAAGAAGAAGGAGCTGAAGTATAATGACTACTGGAATACGCGATTCAAGACAAAGTCAAAATGCTTTCAGTGGGGAGCGTGAGGCAATTTATTTTAACTCGTAAGGCAACGTTGCTATCCGACAGGAAGGGGGGTGGGGAAGCGAGCAGGATAATCGTTGTATTTTATCTTCACCTGAGGGCTGCGAGTCCATTGCCAGCATCCACAAATTGCCCCTCCTGAGAGCCCTGAGGTGCCCGTGGGAGTCTGGGGTGAGGAGAGAGAGGGGAATAAGGGCATGTGCCTGGCTGGCCAAGGAGGCACCTGGAGGCACCGTCCAGCCCTGACCAAGGGGGGAAAGGGGAAACTGAGGCAAACGGACTCCTGCTGCTGCAACAAGTCTGCACAGGGAATAGCACCAGGGTTCAACCACCTGGGCTCCCATTTTCTGAGTCAATGGAATCCTTCTGTTATGTGGAGGAACTAAAATACCCAGAAATCCAAAATCTACGTGGAAACAGGCAAACAGCTAAGTTTCCCACGTCAGTGCCGGCTCAGGAAAAGGCTATTGTAGGAGCAATCATCATTCAATGATAATTGGACCTTTTTTCCTTTTCTGTAGAAATGCATGGATTTTGACATGTTGCTTCAAAATTGCACAAACCAGTTATGGAGGGAAGCCTCTGATTAAAAAACAAAGCAAATACCATCAACAACAGTAACCTCATTTCATTCATTCAGAAGAAATAGCTTTGATTTTTGAAATAAAATAAATTTTCTTTTAGCAAGGTGGGAAGGAACAGAGGAGTTTTCAAGGCTGAGACATGG
Organism: Picathartes gymnocephalus; assembly: GCA_013390045.1. NCBI lineage: Eukaryota > Metazoa > Chordata > Aves > Passeriformes > Picathartidae > Picathartes > Picathartes gymnocephalus. The sequence goes on along the minus strand of WEKY01060687.1, from coordinate 83,317 downwards.
TGCAAAGTGGTATCATTTATGAAAAGATATTTCAGGTGATTGAGCATTAGTTTTTCAACTTTTGTCTGGAAGAAATGGTTGAATTCCCAAGCGGTTTTTTTCAGAACAGAGTCGGTGCAGCTTTCATGGTCTGCGGGGTATTCTGCACAGTGGAGAAGCCAGTTTCTGAACAGCTCTAGCTCTAACACTTTTAATGCCTACAATGCCAGAGATCTTTCTGCCTGTAGCTGCCAGTGGAGGCTGTTAATATAGAAGAAGTGAGAATGCTGAGACTAGAGGAAGGTGGTTCAAGATGTTCCCTCCAGCTCGAGGTTGTATTGCTCCAGGAAGCCTCCAAGTGCTCCCTGAGCCTCTGCTTAGCCCTCACTGAAACAGGTAGACTAGTAATTATTTGTTATAAAGTTTATTGGTGTCCTTGGCATACTTCAGCAGACGCAGATTAAGACCACCTTGGCCCCAAGGAGTTTGCTGGTACATTGCCACCCTCACCGGGGCTTGGCAGGAGACTTAATACAATAATTTCACAAAGCGCTTTGAGATCAGGGGATGAAAGCTGCTACAGAAGTGCAAAATATAATGATTAATTGCCTTTTCTTGGTGGGAAGTTGCTATCATCTCTTCACTTTCTATGGCTGGCAAACCGGAGGGAGTATTTAACTTTTAAAAAAACCAACATCTTTACAAAGTAACAAATTAAGATGCAAATCTGGAGGGGTTTTTTCCCCTCTTCCTTTTTTTTTTTCCCTCTCTCTTTTTCTTTTTGCTAATTGGCAGAAAATTAATGACTGTGTTTCTGACTGAGCAGATGCTCTCCTCAAAAAAGGCAGATTTGGAATTTCTCTAACCCTCCTTTTAAAAACACATCAAGAAGGCAGTAGCATGTGGCAGGTCAGAAATTAAGCAAAGGTAACTGTACAGATTGTAAAGAACACAAAGGAGGTTTTGTGTGTGCATGTGAGTGAGTGACTAAGTGGGGAGTGTTATTTTTCCCCCCATCTCTCCCTTTTGTTTTAACTTCCTTGCATCGGATTTTATGGGGATTTTTGTTTTTTTGTTGTTGTGGCATTTTTTTTTAAGCCCATATTCCACCGCAGCTCACAATTAGCAGCCAGGCCTCTGGGACCTAATTAACCAATTCAATTAACAAAAAAAGCATACAAGTCACCCTGACATTTGTCAGCCATTAGGAGGGATGTCAGGCTGGCAGGTTCTACCGACACATTAATGATGATTAGCTCATTTGCAGCTCACTTTTACCCCAGGTGTCCACCTGGAGAGACTGGCACGAAACACTCCGCAGACTGGGAGAGGGGCTGGGAAGAGCTTTACTGCAACTGTGGTGACCCTCAAAGGGAGTTTTGACCTTTTATTGAACGTATAATCAATAAGATTTTTGCCTCAGTTAAGAGAAGCTTCTGTCCCCTCATCTGGCTCCTGCGCTCGCTAACCTTCAGAGGAGCGCTCGCCCAAAGAGTCAGGGGACCACTGCTTGCCCCAGGGGCTGGAAACCCTTGTTTTTCAACTCCTTCAGTGGGAGAGAAGTCTTTATAAACATTTTCCTTGTCGATAGTCCTGTTTGCTTGCTTACCGCAGCAGAGCTCCTTCACTTGGCTGGGGCTGTTCCTCGGTTCAAGCCAAGCTCTTTGTTCTCAGGATTGATTAACTACAGTACTCTATATAATATAGGCAGATATTTATATAGACATTGCTTCCGTTCCTGCCTCTGATCTCCCTTAATTTAACTCCATTTCCCCAGCAGCATTGATTTAATAATAAGTGGCTGATTGTTACGGAAATGAAACCAGGAGTAACGCCAGCAAAGATCACTTCCAGGATGGAGAGATGTTGCACCCTTTGGGGATTTTACTTTTTTGTTTCTCAACACTTGAGTGCAACATTCCTTTCCTGCCCAGGGTTGACTCTGGGTCACCTGAGACTGCATCTGGCTCTGGCCATCCAGGGGAGAGCCAGATGTGGCTCCCATTGAGGGCACTGCCCACAAGGGCTCCCTGGGGCTGGGTGGAGAAAAGGCACTGCCGAGGTCTGCTCCTGAGGGGACATCCATGGGGCTGGCCAGGGTTCACGGGCAGTTCCCTTGCCCTGTGGAGGCTGTGGGGGTATTTCAGGTGAGTGAAGAAGGACACAGAGGGAACACACTTCCACCACAGTGCAGGAGTCAGTGGCCCCTGTGACGGACACAGTGGGATGCTGCCAGCATCCTGCTTCATCCCACCCAGCCCTCCTGCCTTCACCATCCATCTCCAACCCGGGCAGCCCAGTCCCAGATGGGTGCTCGTGGTGCTGTGTGACATAAAATGAGAGAAAACTACATGGACAGGAGTCACCAGAAGCATCCATGGGGGTTCTTGCATCTTCTCTCTCATCCAGAGCTGTCTGACAGTGCTTTTCCTGGAGGAACAGAGTGTAGCAGTTTCTTTCTCGTTGCTTCTTCCTCTTGTCCATAGCACTGCTGGCCAGCCCTAGCTAAGAACAAACTACAAACTGCTATCAAGGAACAGATTTCTTCCTTGATTTTGGCATTTTGCAAGTTTCCTGCCCGCAGGGTGAACTCCTCACGTGCAGAGGCAGCGACAGCAAAGTGTGAAACCCAGGCACAGCACCTCTGAGCAGGGGAGAAAGCCCAGAGAGCAGTTCAAAGGCAATCAGGTGCTTTCCTTAATTTCAATTAAATCCTAACTGCCCCTTCACATCAACTAATCACTGAGAGGCTGATTCAGCTCCTTCTGCAAAACAGGACATGTATCAATAGCCAGAGCCAAACACTCCTTCCTGGAAATCTGCAGTGCACAATAGTAAATACAGAGAACCGGCACTATTCATGTGTTAACAATGCAGCGGCAGCAGCCCTTTATTGTCACACACATTGTTAAACCCACAAAGAGCAACTGGTAGGTTAAATCTATTTTAGCTGGGAAAGCTTGACAAAAATCCTTGCCACCAAGCATTTGATACTGATCACAGTGTCACATCAGGGAACAGCAAGCTCAAAAGAACAAGTCATTTTTTTTTTATTTCTGAACTTTAGAGGCAACGGCCTCTCCTCTTCGCTGGCTCCCCAGGTCTTAGTCCTCTTAGTAGGAGGTGGGCTTTTTTTTTATTTTTATTTTTCTTCATGCCACTCAATGAGAGCAAATTCACAGGGGTGGGGAGGGGAGGGTAAAAAAAGCAGGAAACATAGAATGCTATATTGAGGCAACACAGGTGGATGGGAATGTGAACACAAGCTTCCTTCTCAAGGGAAATCAAATCCAAACCTCGGGAAGGCAGCAAAGGGTGTGGCTTGCGAGGCAGCAGGACCGCTGGTGGCAAACAATCACGGTATAAATCAGCTGTCATACAGAGACAGCCTACCTAGAGCATCTCTCTGAAATAAACACCTTGGTATTAACACAAAAGGCTCGACTCGGATCTGTTTGAGCTGCAAACATTACTGTAACCTATTCATTTTTCCTAGGAGGTTTCTATGCAATGGGACCAGGTGTTTTTTTCCCCCATAGCAAACCCCTCTCTGAAATTATGGTAATTATCACAGGCATTCTCCACAAAGGTCTCTTAAGAAAACCCCAAAAAACAAACAAACCCTGGGTCTGGAAAAGGACAAAGCTCCCATAAAGAAGATGGGGAAAAAAATTCTTATACAGCACCATTTGTCCCCATTGCAGGGATCATTGGGTAGCACCAGGAAGGTCAGGTGTGACAAGGGGACATAAGTGCTATCCAGCTGGTGGAGCCTGTCTGTTGCCTAGTGAATATTCTTATTTAGATGATGGCAGTGAGTGACTCCTTAAAAGGGTAATTCAAAGCTTCCAAAGTAAGATCCCACATGGATTTTATAACCAATACATGGGTTTTATAGGGACATTGAAGTTAGCTCTGTAATTGTGGATGCCTTTTGTGTTAAGGTGTTTCTCTTAACTTTTACAAGTGGACTATTAATGTTAGTAGGAATAACAAGTCACTGGGAGGGTAAGGCCCAGAGCTCTCAACATAAACCTTCACTATTTTTTATAACTCCCATGCCTCATAGTAGCAGGGTCAGCAGTGGAAAAGAAATTGCATATCCTATATTTTCTGGGAGGAAGGGATGACCCTGAGTCCCTGAAAATCCTTCTATGTATATATGGGTGAAAAGAGGGGTCTGGATTAAGGTCTTTGGATGTAAAGTAACTTGGATAATGCCAATAGGCAGGATTTCGAACTACCCACCAGAGGACATTGTGACTGGTGTTTTGTGCAGGGAAACCTAGGATTAAGGAAATTACCAGCTAAAACAAAATTCTCATTCCAGAACACTCCAAAACAATTTTTTAAGGGGAGGAAAAAAAAAAATCTGATTCAAAATCAGGGCTGCATTAACCTTAGTGATCCTAATAAGCATCACTGACCTCAGCTTGGGCACCCAGTGCTTTTCAGCCACCCCAGGGACAAGCGGGTAAACTTCAACTGCACCTTGATCCCACTGTCACAGGCTGGTGTGGTCCCTACACCAAGCTTCTTTGTGGTACTGCCACTCTGCTGAGAACCTTATGGCTCAATTTTATGGATGAATTTTATGCCATTGAAAGTCAGCCAGGCAGTGTGGAGAGGCTGTTTGCTCAGCCATAGCAGGAGTATCTGAAAACACTGACATCTTGTGACAGTTTGGAGTGAGATGACAACAGAAAAGAGCTGGAGAGCTGGCGGGGTGTCCATGCCTCTTCAAGGACTGGAGATTTTAAAGAGGCTTTTACATTTATTTTCACATGCCTTCTGCACCACAGCCCACTTGAGGGCCCTGCTGCTGGCAATGTGAGCAGGTTCACATGGCCATTGAAGGGGTTTCTGCCCACCTTGCTGCTGATTCACACTGTTACCCTTCAAACAAAGGTTTGATAGTTTAAATCTTGAGATAACATCTGTACCCCTGATGTGGGGACAGTCCCACCACCACGCTCTCCTGCAACCTACAGCCTCTCCTGTTTCCCACAGACCCCTCCCCATCCAGTGATGAGCCCCAGGATTTTGTGGGCACACCTTGCACTGCCCCACACACGCCTGGGCACCTACAGGAGCAGCGAGGGCGACTGACCCCCAGCCCAACTGCTACATGAAGAATGGCAGCAGCCCCACATCAATAAAATGTTCTGTGTCTCAGAAAAATGGTTTTAGCCTCTTTAAGGCCACCAGAACAGGAGACATCTGGCTGATGCTGCCAGTGGTGCAGGAATGGGGCAGGGCTGGGGTGTGTGTTGCTGCACCCTTGCCCAAATTGTCATCATGGCTCAAAGGGCCAATTGAGTGGCTGCCCTCCAAACCAAACCAGAGGGAAAAGTGCTGTCAGAAAAGTCACACCAAGTCCCTGGTCTGGACCAAGCCATCAGCTTCTCCAAGGTTTCATCTTGTGTTCAGGACTTTGATTTTTCCTGTATGTTGTTTATTTATGAAAAATAAGTAATTTTAAGCCTAGTCAGTTAAACCGAGGTAGCCCTTTCTACCCCAGCCAGCTTTTCCTTCCCTGTGGGAAAAGTCTCAATACACCTGGGAACTGCCAACCTCAAATGTTTAAATTCCAGAATTGGGAGATTTGCTTGAAAATTTTAAGATGAAAAAGGAAATGGAGATGTTTATTTACTTAGCTCTTTGCTTAGGTCTTTTGAGGAGTGAGTATCATGTTTTCAAACTTTACTGGCAACTACTGTGAATAATTCTCCTTTTTTTGAAAAGAAATGTCAAGGATTTCATATATTCACATGTCTCCTGGTGCTGGAAATTTAAGGAAAATTATCCAGGACTCAAGATAAAACTGTGAAAGCTGGTATTGTTGGGACTTGATTTGAAAGCTGTTTCGTAACTTAGCTACAGAGTAGAAAAGCAATAAAAATAATGTGATTATAAGACATTATTTATTCCCTCTTTAACAGCTATATAAATGCTATTATGTGTAGGAATCTTACCTAATTAGTTCAATTTCTTTTCATTTGCAGGGATATGTTATAAGGAGTATCAAATAAATAAATGTTGACAATTATGACAAACAACAAAAAAGGCTTGCTGTGAAAATTTAAAATAAATTTGTTATAGTTTGAAAAGAAATAGCTGCATGCTGGTTGAGAAACCAGACAGTGCTTTCCAACTTCTTTTATTAAAGAGAAACTAGGCTGTTTTTAAAATTCTTTCTTTGAAAGAACCCGAGGTGCTACGAATAGTCTGCTAAGCAGAGTCCAGGTAAGGCTGATGAACTGCTTTAACCAGCTTCTCTTTCCAAAATTAAAGTTCTGTGGGCAGAAGAGGTCGTCAGGGTGGCTTGCTTTTTCCTTATTGAAGTCGTGTTTGGGCTTCACAGATTTTAAAGCCAGAAGGGACTATTATGATTCCCTTGCCTGACCTCCTGCATAACACAGACTGCAGAACCTCACCCAATAATTTTCGCATCAAACCCATAACTTCTGTTTGATCTAGAGCATATCTTTTACATCAAGACTGGATATCTTCTTAAAGACTTCAAAAGTGATGGGGAATCTACCAAGTTCCTAGATAAGATAGTTTGAATTTGTCTAACTTCAGCTTTCAATCACTGGATCTCATTATGCCTTTTTCTGCTAGATTAAAGACTCTTCTTCCATCAGAAACCTCTTCCCCATGTAGGTACTTGAAGACCTTGAGAGGGTGATAAGAGAGGATGATATTTCTTGAATGGTTGAAGAGAATGTGTCATCTTAACAAAGATAAAAACTTATCCATGGATATTCTTTATTTTCCCCCCAGTTTAGTGCTGGTAAAAGGTGAAACCAGTAGACTGCTCTGGTGAGCAAAGATTACTGCCAAGAATAACAGCTACAGCATCAAACTCTGACTTACTCATTGTAAGGTATATTATTGTGGATTTGAAAATGTCTGTCAATTAAATTGCCCTTCTTTTTTTCCAGGTAGAGACATTATTATATAGTAGGGTGCACCATCTGCCCATATGATTGGAGACTGTGTTTTTAACAGGCATTTACAGTTTTAATCCACTCAGGAATGATCCATTTCACAAATTTTTTTATCCTTTCCTTTCTAAACACAAACACAAGAATAGCGTCACCTCAGGCTACATCTGTTTTAAAAATGTTTACTACAGTCCCAGAAAAAAGTCTATTTTTTTGTAAGTGAATCTACATGAAGGGCTAATTTTTGCTGGAGGCTAATTGTGAAATTAAATACTCTTAAAAAAACCCAAAAAACCAAACCAACAAACAACCACCTAAGCAAAAAAATACCCACAAACCAAAATGCAGCACCTCCATTCCTGAACAACTTTCCTGGCCATCTAGAACTGTCCTATTTTTGTAAAATAGGAGAGGAGAAAGGAAACGCAAGAAAGAAATATTTGCATGAAGGCCAGTGACTCCTAATTCTCTCCATGAAAGACCTTTTCCCCCCTCTTCAGACCACTGACAAGAATCTCCGTGATTATTTGGCCAAGGAGTTTACAGGAACACTACACTGCATATCCAAGGTGGATAGTGCCATAAAGTGTATTCAGCTGGAATGCTCCACACCTTTGTCTGGAGGAACAAAGGAGATTATTAATGAACAGTGGTAAACCATATGGTCCTGGATTCATATTATAAACTCTGTCCTGCATCCTTTTTGATGGGACACAGTGCTCAATTCCACACACTGCCTGACTTGAACATAGTAATATTTCCAGGCCAGCACTGGAGCTCCCAAGCTTGTATCTGGTGCCTTTCCAAGGCCATGCCTTTCCAAAGGGAATGTCCAACTGCATGTTATCAATGACTTTAAAGTTAAGGAAAAATGGAGATTTTTTTTTTTCCATTTCGTTATGTCATTTTTGACAGTCAGAGGTGGAGCCAGGAGCTCTGCAGGATCAAAACAGAAGATGGATATGGCACCAAGAATGAGTCTTCCCAGAGCAATTATTTTCTTACATCTGAAAAAAACCCAAACCTTTTTTTAACATCATGTTTCACTTTTTCCATTGTGCAAACATTAGGGATAAGAATGGAAACAGCTAATGGTATATTTGGCCAGTGATGTTTTGGATAAAGATAAAATTCTGTGTGTTTCAGCAGAATTGGCTTTATCAACACCATGAGGTGCTCCAGCCTCTCCTGTGGGTTTATCCACATGCTGGTTGGGCAGTGGAGGTCTGGCATTCAGCCAGTGTCACCCAAAGGGCTGAAAGGGCCTGAAGGAGCTGGGTGGGTTACGTGCATACAGACAGGTCTGTTTTATTAAAACAGGCAGAGCACACCGTTTACCTCTTGGAGCCAGCATCTGCCAATACAAACTAAATTTTCCAGGGCTCAGTTGGGAATTAGCCCACAGAATCCAGTTTTAGAAGCACTGCAGGATCAGGAGCTCAAGAAGCCCTGTTCAGCCCCAGACTGCAGGCGTGGAGCAGATGGGGATGTTTGCCCCTAACACACTGCCTGCCCCTTGCTGGCTGCTCACACTGTGCTGTACTCCAGTCACAAATATGTTCGAACAGCTCTTTAGCCTGACTAAACACCACTGCCTTTGGTGATACCCAGGCATTCTTAAGCAAGGAATGTTAAACTGACACGGGTAAATAATTTTTTTTTAAGTAAAGACTCTTGTAAAAGCCACTTATAATCCCAAGACACTTCATCATCTGCCCATGGACATGGCAACCTGTCTCTTCACAAACAGGTGGCAGCTAGCACTGCTTCAAGAGATGGAAGACTTATTTGACAAGAGGTTTCTTCATACCTACCAGAAGGTGTTTTGTTGAAGCATATGAGTTTTCTTCCTTTCTTTTTCCAAAAATAAGGTTTGCCATATACCCTCACTCCAAATGGCTGAGCACACACCTGGCTGTTGGGGCTGCAGGGTATATTTATAACATCTCCTGACATTTCCTTCTCTGCCTCCTCCGAAAACATTGATTCCCATCACCAAGTAAAAGCACTCTATGTAGTCTTCTTCCCTGTGTGCTCCACATTTTCCCAGGGCCTACATTATTAATCTTCACATCACATAACTCTCACCCAAAATTCAATGTGCTGTTCTGTAAAGGTTAGTACTCCCAGAGCTTTATAACAAATGAGAGATCACCCGATATTGCCTCTACTGGATAATGCTTCAGTAGCTACCAGAAATCTGCATAATGACCTTGAAATACTGAGTGAGAACCAGACTGAAGGGTGGCATTAGGACAGACCCATATGCTGCATTAAAGAGCAGGCAGTATGCATGTGGCCCTGTAATTCATTATTTTATTCAAACTTACATTTAAAGCCATCCTGCATGTTTATAACTCTTTATCCAGTCTCTTACATGATATTTATGAAGGAATTTCTCCATGGGCAAAAAAATTCTCCAAGGTAACAGAGCTGCACTAGAGTTTGAAAATTAGACAACAAATCTTATGCACCAAAAGGGACCATTTTTCTCTTCCTCTAGGAGAGTAGAAATTCTGTTTGGCAATGAATAAAAAAATTGAAAAATACAGCCAAAATTAAAATAATTTGTAGCAGAAGTGTCATTCCTTCTAGGAAATATATTTAAGGTTTCTAACATTTAAGAAGAATGGTGTTGCTACACTGTCTTCTGGACTGGGTGATCTAGCAAAGGCGGTGTTTTTTAGTCAGTCCTTTCTGTTAAAAAAGACCTGACATGTCAGGAACATAAATACATGTTTTACATTACCTTCTGTAGCAGGATTTCTTAGTGAAAAAGAAAAACCAAACTGACTTCTTTATCAAAATTTGAAAACGAGAGTAGATTGAAGAACTATTTTATGGTTTTTGAAGGCAAATGCAAGTTTACTTCTCCCAGGCTCCAAGATGAGCAAAAGCTGTATGATAACTTAGAGCCCCAAAAGTGAGAGCATCACCTCTGCACTCAGTTCTCAGCTGCCTGCAAATTTCCCGGAGGCAAGCCCTGGTCATAGAGTCAGGACAAGGATGGAGAGAGATGTTTTTTCCCAAGCAGCATAATGTACATAGCATGAAACAAACAGAAATTATCAAAGAGCACCCTGAAGACCAGCAGGTTCCCCTGGGCCATCTCCTGAGGCACCACCAGGCAGCAGGATGGCATCCTCAGGCAGGGGCTGTCATACAGGATGTGGTACAGCTCCAGAGAAGGCATTTGGGAGGGACTGGAAGGAAGCTGAGCTGCTGCTGAAGGAAGGCTTCAAAGAGCATCATTTCTGAGGGTAAGAAGTTTTTGGGCTCAATGGCTTGGGGTTTTGGATTTCCCAGTGCAGACTTTGCTGAAAACATGCTAGGTTGTATCCTGAGCTGGTGGTGTTGGATCTTGAGCTGGGATCTTGCCTCACGCTGGGCAAGGAAGGAGAGTTCCCCAGATCAGGTACTGGTGCATAGTCTAATGCAGAGCATGTTTTACCTTTCCTCTCTTGGGCTTGGCTGTCCTGCTGCTTCTGCTGTGCAGGAACCTTGCTAAGGGAGCAGAGCCTTGGTGTCCCTGCCCTGAGCTGGCAGCCTTTGTGAGACTGCAGTAGAGAGCACTGCTGGCTACCAAACCCCAGGAGGTGTCACTGCAGCTGTAGAGATCTGCAACCACCTCTGATGCTTTAGGGAATCAGCCTGGCAACCCCAGTGCCATTCCCTGGCACTCTGGGCTTCCCTGCCCATGCACAGAGCAGCCAGCGTTGATGAAAGCAGCTGTCTGCAGGTGTCTGCAGCAGCAGAATCCAGCAGGCTGGTTGTGTTTTAGTCAGGCACTGCCTGCCCTGCAGCCCATGGGGCACCCTGGCTCAGTCCCATGTCCTTTCCAGTGGGTGGTTGCTGGCAGGGGTCCCTCTCTGTGGTCCCCATGCCAGGTCAGCCCAAACCTGCTCCACTGCACCCCACTGGGATTGACAGCTACAGAGACAGCTGGAGAGGCAACCATGAGCAACACAGTGGTTTAATTCATTCCCACTGGCACAGTAGCACCCTGAGCACAGTTAGGAAGGTGGCACCTAGGGGAATGTTCTCCAAAAGGCCTCCTCTGAAGGGCTGGACTCCTCACGGTGTCCTGCTGTCCCTCTTGGAGGCACACAAAGCTATTGCTCAGCTTGGTTTTCCTCTGTATGAAATGCAATGTGAAGAAATAGCAACTCACTTCACAGGCAAGCTGTGAGACCTCCTTAATGAATGTGCATGAAGTACCCAGGGTTGATAAATGCAAAATAACAAATAAACAAAACCATGGAGTCTGAGAGCACTGCTAAAGGAAGTCAAGCATGTGATGAAAACAGGTTTTAATAGATCCTGACCAAACCTCCCTGTGTTGCAGGCCTGTGAGCAAAATGCAGTCTGCCTCATGCCATGTGTGAGGAGACTTAGAAAGCCAATTAAAACTGTAAGTAAAGTCTGGAAATTTGAACTTCCTTTTTTTTTTTTTAGCATGAGATTTTTAGGCTATCTAATCCTAGGCACATCTGAGCTGTAAAGCACCTGTGCTGTGCTGAGGTTTGGTGATCTAGTGCTAATATCCTGGATGGTAGCATAAAATATTCACAAAGACAAATGTGAACTGAAGCTGTACGGGCTCCCTCTCCCAGCTGTGGGGACAATAGATAAATAAATAAATAAATAAATAAACAAAACCCACCCGGTTAAAGGAAATGTGACAAGCAATCAGAAGTGTCTTCACATATGTGAGTTAGTCTGTGTGCTTTAAAAGCCAAATTATCAGGGTTTTGTGAACAGTGTTCTCCTGACAAGTCAGGTGATTTTATTCCTTGCTTTCAGCTGCTCCAGTGGATTTTATGCAGCTCTCCAGAGAGGCTCAAGCTTAGAGAGCTTCTTCTTCCAAAAATGTCATCTTTTCTGTCTTTGTTGCATCCCTCTGCTTGTCAAACTTCCACTGCTCCAGTCCCAAACTCTTTTAAATGGGCCTTTCCTGTTCATTTTTGTGCTTTAATGGCTGCACATAGCCAAAAGTTTTTCTTCCTGTCAGACCTGAAACACCCATGAAGTTAAACTTCTTCCCTTTGACAAAAGAAGAGGGGCATGGAAACCTCCTGAAAGGAGAGAATAAACTGTCAGGATGGGTCTGTGAGAGGCTGCTACTCTGGGTGTCCTTGGGTTAAGATGTCCCTCCAGATGAGCATGCTTCCCAGTGCCTCTGTGGGACGTGCCACAATCTCCTGTAACACGTAGGGTTTGGACAACTGTGGGAGAACAAGTAGTAGAGAAGAGAGGGTGTGGGATAGGGGTTTTGTTTGTTGGTTTTGTTCCCTGTGATCCCATAACATATAGGATTTGAGGCCCAAAGCAGAGGCTGAAGGAGCAGAAGTCTCTCCAGGTACTGCTGGATATGTCTCCTTGACCAAGGCAGGCATAGCAGGGGCTCAGACTGGTCTGTCTCAAACTCACCCTTCAGGGCAGGTTTGTTTACCACTGTTCTCTCATGGTTCTCCAGAGACCCATGGCATTAATTAATGCCATGTGCAATGCTGGGGACACCTGCCCCTGCTCTGTGGGGGCCCAGTGACCCTGCAGTGGCAGGAGGTGGTGGCTGCTCCAGCCCAGGGAGGACTCAAATGACTGACCCAGAAGCAAACAGCTCAGTATCCTGTTACTAATCCAGCATCCAGCTAGAGCCCCATCTCTTCCCTCTTTTTATTTTTTTTTCCTTTAAAGGGCATTTGCTGCACCAGCTGCCAGAAGATCTCAACTGCATCATATCAGCAGATCTGTCTCAGCCTGGTGTTTCATGCTAGGGAAGGTTGGGCTTAACTCTTCCGTTAAACAATTAAAGCCATGCACACCAAACTCAAAACAGGCTCTGCTGGAAGAGAACAATAAATATTGATGACTTGAGGCAAGTCTGGCTTTTATGACGTTTGATGACAACTGGTATCACTTACAAAAATTGCATCATAAAGAAAAAGCAATGAAATTGCCTGTCATCAGACATCACTAAATGTCAGAAGAAATATGTTTATCCTTTGTTTTCAGATCCAAATTCAGTTTTAACATTTAAATGAAATCTAGGACCATTTTGATATTTATCAGGCACCATTACAAAAAGTCCTGGGGTATTTTTGTTTGCTAACTTGCTCATTGCCAATGGTGGTGTGTTGTTTACGTTCCTGTTCTTTCAAACCAATTTATGCTTAGTAGAGCATCCTCTGAATTGAAACATCCCCTTCCTCTTTACCCCACCCACTTATTTTTGTCTGTTCTCATCTTCTGGAGGATTCATGGGCTGGCAGCTTGTTGAAACCCTCAGTGTAATCAATGGCAATACTGGGCCTGGGGATGAGATTCACAGAGGCCTGGTATTAGCAATAATCCCTGAGTTTATTAAAGATACTTGGAGATGTAAACACTTTGTCTCCTGTTTTTTCATAAGCTAAATAAAATTAGGACTGTCTGGACCACTGCACCACAGCTCTGTGGTTCAAACAAAACAAACCCTCCCTGTAGACATGAACCTCAAGATCCTATTTATAGCCAAGGATGTTAAAATAACTGCTATTATTAAGCAACGTTAGAATTTTCAGCTATTCTGAATGCTTTAATATCTATTGCTATACACATTAAAAAAAAAAATCAACAAAAACACACAGAGAAGCCTTAAAATGCACGTCTTAGTATAGAGGTCCTTTTTCTGGTCAAATTCTAAAAATTCTTTCTAGTCTTTGCACAAAGTGGTAGATCACATGAGAAACTTGGCCTGGGGTTCATTACTGTGTTTGTCAAGTTTCACTTTTGATAATTGAAACAAATGTAAAAAAGTTACAATTCGGGGAGGAATAGGTAGAAGAAAGTAGAAATGGCACTCAGCAAGCATCTGGGAGGGTACAAATGTCATTTCTCTTTGAAACAGCACACAACAGCATTCAGCACCTTTTACAGCAACCTACATCTCTACGGTGTCTGAAACCAGTGAGCTCTTTGAGCAGAAGAGCTTTGCCATTGCTTTCATTGTTAACAATGTCCCCTGATGTCTAATGCAGGGGGAAAAAATATGCTCAAGTTTTTTGACTCAGCCGTAGTAGATGAATGTGTTCCCATTCTCCTGTAGCCCATACACAAAACGTGCAGCTGCCCCAGGTGCATCTCCAAGGCAAACTGTGCACAGAACTCCGGTGTCTTCTCAGACATCAGCCAGAACTTTGGATTTAAGCACTTGGAAGTTTGGGTAAAGCCTGCCCTGTACCTTTATTGCAAGTTAAGACCTCTGAGGATTTCAGTGTTTTTCATTTAGAAAGCTGCTAGAAGGGGTCAGGGGAGTTGCTTTTGACTCTGGGGGATCTAAACCCAATTAAACTATGCAAAAAGTACATTTCTGGAACAATTTTGCATTAAAAGTTTCAGTCAAGTTTTACTTATTGAGTTTTTGGCTCATCCCTAATGAGCCAAAAGAGGAAGGGAAAAATGTATCATTTTTTTTCCTTCCTGGATGGACCACAGGCTGCCAGATCATGTAAGCTGAATTATCATTGCTGGGTGTTAGGTCTCAGATTTTCTGATTATTTTAAAGCAAGACAGGGGCAGCTGCAGTTGTTTTACACTGAGGAATTTCAAAGAATCATCATATGCTTTTTCTTGTAGTTGAAATGCTTAAAATATTCCTGTTCTTAAAATAAGCTGAATTTACACACATCTATATGTATATATAAACAAACACATACTAAGGCTCTAAGTCTGCTGGGAAAAAAAAAATGTAGCAGTTGAAGCAGGAATACATCTAAGTTATTCTGGGAGACTATGAAAGCATCAAAAAGTAAATAAAACCTATTAAAAAACCCCACAAACCATACCAAAAAAAAAAAAATCAAGCATTCATAAGGACTGGAAGATATTCCATTGGCTTTGCTCATTTGCATGTCAATGCCACAATGCCATGCCAGCTTGGAGCTGCTTCATAGCAGCACTGGTGTCTGAGCCCAAGGGAACAATGTAAGAGGTCAGAGCAGCACATTTGTAGGTTCACTGATTTCTTTTCAGTGTGCCCGGGAAAACAAAACAAAAGTGGAGAGACAGGATCCGTATCCTACGTGGTGATTTGTCACTGACCTTTCAGGTCTCCAGCACAAGCACGGTGGCGGGTTTTCCCTTACACTGCACAACCTGGTGCAAGGAAAAACCCTGGAATTCCACTGTGGGCTCTGCTGCTTCACAGTCAGCACAGCACCCATCCAGGTATGCTTTGACTATCAGCTTTTCCATGCCTGAAGTGAAGGTCAGGGTGCCTTCAGCTGAAATAGAAGCAGTCAGATTTAATTATTACTGTCAGCTTCTATAGAGCCTTATATCTGAATATTCCAGGCCATTTTATGGATGTTAAGGAGTAAATTTGGCTCTGTTATACATACAGAACTTTCTTCAAGGATGATGCTTTTGTGGCTCTGATTTGAAACAACTAATGAAATTTCATGCTATCACATCAGCAAGTGCTCTTAGGAGGAGCCTCCAGTTCCTGCGTGACACGGAAAGCAAACTATACTGAAATGTGGGGTAAGAATAGGGAAAATACTGAGTCTGAGGATGGAAAAGGTAAATAAGCCTGGCAAGAAGCTGCTGCTTCAGTAGTTCACAGGTGAAGTATTCTTCTGAAATGCTGGCTGCACTGTATTGGTATCACATAGGGCTCCCATGTCTTTCCTTAGAGCTCGCCACTGCTTCGTGATCTCAGCCCTGAATTTTGTGTTTCAGCTTTCAGCTGGTTATGGTTCTCTTCAGGCTTAACTCTGGAGTACTGCCTTCAAGAGATGGTTAAGAATTTAGAAGTTGCAGGTCCAGGACTCAAATTTCTTTGTGGAGCCAGCTCCAAGTTTTCTCACCATGCTTAAGATTACTGCTTGAACAAATCTAGCTGTTGCCACATGATAAACACAAATAGCTACTCTGGATTAGACCTCCTGCAACAGTTACAGCTGGTTTATTTTTTATTTTCTTAAATGCCTGGGAACTTATGCTAGGACCCCACCATGCTGTAGTACCAAAGCAAGAACAAGAGACCTGTGGAGGAATCCAAAATCTCTAAACAAACTAAAATAAATTCTGCAGCTGGAGGATGCCAAGAGGAAAAGGAAGAGCTGCCAATATATGCAGCATTTTTTCAGCCTATCATTACGTGCCAATTTTAGCTTGTCAACCATTGCTGGCACTGGCCAAAGAATGTGAATGATTTTCAATAAATACCATTTCCCTGCCAAGGCAGATAACCAGAACTTTCTCCCACCTCATTGATGTGCAATGTGACTTTTCTTTCTTTTTTCTCTTTTTTTTCTCAGTTACAAAACTTCCTGTTATCTTTGGAAACAGGAACTTTTACCAGGCCTTAAGCCTGCAATTCTTTTCCTGGATTGAAGTCGTGTCTCATTGATTTGAGTTTTGTTTTACATTTGCTTGCACCTTCTCAGACACTGAATGCTGATCAGCTTTCTGTAGTTTCAGCTGTTCTTAGAGGATGGTAAAACCTTCTCTGCACTGGATTTTTTTTTTTTTTTTTTTTTGAAAGAGAGTAAAAAACCCCCAAACTTTCCTTCCTTTGTCTTGGCCATGGGATATGTGCACAGAAATCTGGATTGAAAGGAGCCAAAAATATCCATTTAGGGAAGATCACATTGTGTTAATAATGAGGCAGAGTTTGTGAGAGTAAATCAGCTAGAAAGCTGGTGAAAGCTGAAATATTGATGTTAATCCATCTCATGTTTGGTTGTCACCTGTAAAAATTGTGAACTTTACCTTCCATGGTCTAGCCACAATTGTCTAAGTGTATAAGCAAGGGTTACAAGGAGAGACAAAGCCACTTTGCTTAATATAAGGCAACTTCTTCCTTACTGCTTCTCTCTTGCCTGTATTTTTAGACTAGCAGAATCATGATGTTGATCCTTTGTCATTAGCAAGACTTTAATTATTTTGTTCATGAGCTAGCAGGTGATTTTGAAGGCTACAGTGTTCCTGCTCAGGTTTGTTCCAGTATTCAGTGGTTAATTTTTTTCTCCCTACATGGAATATTTAGCCATGGTTGAACAAATAACAGATGAGTAAGTTTGAGAAAAGTGAAAGCTGATTTAAAATATTTATTCAAGACTTCTGGTATACTCAGAACATTTTGTTTAGTGTTTCTGTTAACCTTAACAAGTTGAGGTATTATACTTGTTAAGGTACCTTAACAAGTATTTCCAGCACAAAAGGCAAAAATGCTGGAGTCTTCTACAGCAATGTTCTCAGCCACTCCATCACTTTCTCTGAGGCTAAGTTAATAGTTTTCCTCTCATTAAAGGATAACTCCTGCTCTGCCCACAACCCTAAGGCTCACTTTCTGAAATAATCCCTGCAGTTCTGTGTTTTAGGCTCCGACTTAAAATACTCAATTCACTTTCTGTGTTAGCCCAGAAGATCAGCCTGTGTTTAACACCTTTTGGCAATCTGTCACTGAAGTCAGAAATGTGTTTAGAACCAAACAGGTCTGTCTCCATGGTGGGTAGACACTGTTTAGAGAAAAGGTTTTTGATGGCAAAATAATGTTATTATCCATCTTTCCATCAATTATTCTAAACATATCTAGTTTCTTCATAAGTTCTGGAGAGTGACAGTGGTCTAGTTTGGTTTCTTATCTTAATCACCTGGGCACTGGCATTTATGAAAAAAAGTCTTTCAGATTGGATGTAGTAGAAATAAAATTTAAAACAGCAATAACTTTGGCATGTTTCTCTCGTGTTCTTTATGGTATTCAAGGCAGTTCTTTAGCTCTGATTTGGTTCACCTGCAGCTTTAACTTGCTAGTTTCTTATTAAATAAAGTCTGATTCATATAGGAAATATTTATATCCAAATCCTGACACCATAAATATACATGTAAGATCCTGATTAAGTTCCTACTTGATGAGATGTGCAGATTGACTATTTTGTACCTGTTGAGATCTAAAATATTATTTCCATTCTCCTGTTTCTGAATGTCTCATCTGGTCACCCCTTCATGTCAATTTTGTAGGCAGATTGAATCTCTGCTCTTATCCCTTCATCCTGAGGGACCTGAATCTTTGCTAATTCTACCTTGGGACCCTGAAGCATTTTGTTTTTTCTGTCCTTCAGGCTGTACCACAAAGAAAATGATCCAGGCTTGATCTCATAACTCGCTGTCAACATTTCTGAAAGTCTGTGAAAACCCTGCTAATTGTGCTTATGTGTTTGCTTACCCATGATCATGTTCAGCTGTTTAGTTGAACTCTAGGAACAGTCAAGCCTCATTAACTAATCATACCTTTTGTGAAAAAATTGGGTCTGACATCTTTATGGACATAAATGCCCTCTAGTGACTGGTGATCACTGTAAGGAGCTGTATTTCAGGTACAGTCTGTGAGTTATTTCATAAATATCTTGTATGTCTGTCTTGAAGAGTTACTTAGCTGTACTGTTGGCCACTTATGGTACTGCTCTGTTATGGGAAAATTCAATAAAGTTTGGGTTTTATTGAGAAAACATTCACTCCTTATTCTTTAACTCCATACTGAGTTTGAAGGTACTATACGTGAGAAGCCCCTCTGACTCTGCTGTGTTTGCTCAGCTTTTCTCCCACTCTTTCAGATAACATGAACAAATGATAGTTGTCACTTTTCCCTAACAACCCTCAGTGCCATATTTTCCCCAGTATGGAGCAGCCCATCTGCAACCAGTATTACTGGGTCTAATTGTGCTTCTAATTGTGTTTCTCCACAACTCGAGGAACTTTATTTTCCTTAATGAGCAGGAGAACTGGGAACAGGAGGATTGAGTCTGGTTCTGTTTCCAGCTCTTACTGTGAGATAACTTGTACAAGTAGATCTTTAATTTTTAATTTTTCTTTTTTTTTTCTTAAAGCTCTTGGATCTGTAATTCCTGGTTTCTGCTTCTGTTATCTGGGGTTCAGAAATCCAAGGAGCACTCTTGCAGAGAAAGTACAACATGCCCATTGCCTTTGTTTTTTAGCATGGTGGTGCCAGCCCCTCTGGAGAAGACCCTGCCAGTGCTGCTCACTGAGCTGTGAATGGATGGGTCTGCTCCCAGTCCGTGCCTTCACTGGTGGACACAAACCCCTTTGAAGCTGCACTTAACCAGAGCCTTGAACCTGGACCTCATCCAAGCTGTCATCAGACCAAGAGGCGTCTTTCATCCACTTCACTGGGAGATGCAGGTCCTGCACGCTGGCAAAAGGTGTGAAGGCCACAAGCGGCACAATTTCCAAGCTGGGACCAGGCACCCCGACCGTGCAGTGCTGGCCGCGCTCTAGGCGGCCGCTGACCGCCCAGCTGCGACCTGCTAAGCTTCCTGCAAGCCCTCCGCCGTGTTCCGAGGCAGGTTCAGCCGGCTCCTGGAGGTGCTGCTTGCCGGCTGCCAGCTCATGCTTATCTTCCTGCGGGTGCAGGCTGCCCGGGCTGCTGGCTCCGTGCTGCTGGCAGCCCCGCCGGCTCGGCGCAGCGCTGCTGATTTGCATCTGAGTGCACCGCTGCCAGCAAGCTGCTGCTCGGCCGCCTGCGCTGACCCTGCGCGCTTTGCTTTGGATTTGGTTCCTTTTAATGCTGCTAACAACCAAATCTTATGGAGGACGAATACGGGACAGCTAAAGAATGGTTCTTTTTTTTGGCGAGAGAGCCTTGCAAACCTCTAGAGTCAGCGTGTGAATGCTGTCCGGGGAGGGGGGGGAAACAGCTGATCTTGGCTGTGTCTCAGGGTGGCTGAAGGTTTCACATTAGTCTGGGCTGATTTGTTCGGAGCTTTTTCACATCAGGGTGCTTGCAATATCTGCTATACAAACATATTCGGTGTGCTTTCATGCACGTGTTTTGTTTTCCATGTTGCTCTTAAAAGGATTTCCCATTGCCATTCCTGTCCCTTTTGGGTGTCATTACCTTCTGCCATGATAATTAAACCACAAAGGGAGAGGGGGAAAACAACCGTACAAATAAAAACTACAGACTCGTCATATTTGACAAAGGCATCGATGTTAAAACAGAGGTTTTCGATACCATGACTGCTTCCTTGTTATAACTAGCTAAGGGAAAATGCAACTGATGTTGTGTTTTTTAGTGATTAAGTGGTTAATGATTTAATGAACTAAAAAAAATCTCATTTGTTGCATCCCTTGGACTCAGGAAAAACCTCAAAGAGCTGATTTTCTGTGTGCCTCAGTCCAATATTGCTACCTGCTGGGATATGAACACAATCTCTAAATAAATTGCAAGTGGCCTTGGGCAAATAGAAGAGTTTCGCTTTGATCTTGCTAGAGAGAATGAACTCAAATGTTCAATCAATCAAATTCATAACTTCTAGCTACAATCGGCCTGACAACAGCCTATTATTTATTTTTAAAATCATATATTTCATTATTGCAAAACACACAGTCTCTTGTGGGGGGAAAGCCTAAATTATTGATAAGCCTTGTATGTGACTGAGTTTGTTGGTTTTGACATGCTTGTCACTAACTATTGTCAGGAAGAATTTACTAAGATGTTTAGTCTGAAAAGTTGGCCAGAAATGTGTGTTGTGCCACATTTAAACTGGGTAGAGAAAACTTTAATAGCTTCTTTCTTCTTGAATTCCTGGTTGGTAAAGACAGCTGAAGGCAGACTGGGCTTTCTAGTGTGAAAACAATGTGTTAGAACAAGCGCCCTTTGTTTTAATTGCTGCAAACCAGATGATTCAGGCTCTGAAATTATCCATGAGTTGGGGATATGAAACTTTTCCTTGATTTGTGTATTTCTGGAAATAGCAATTCTCAGTCTGCAGAATATTTATGTGTACAGAAAAGAGAGAACAATTAACCCCACACCTCAGGAGTCTGTTTTCACTGGTGTTTGCCAAAAGCATCTGAGGAGTGTGTAAGGGAAGAGTGTACCAAAGAAGCCTGTAGGGAGACTTAATTCTCATAGTCATCCTATTATACAAAAGCATTTCTAGAGATGTTCTAATGAGTAGTTTCTCCAGCCCAACTGGGGTTTGTGAGGAGGCTGTGCAGGCACCTGGATGTAGCTGCCACATGGCTCAGGTGACCCCATGACTGACCTATCATCACGTGTCTGGTACTGAATAGAGTTTTTGTAGGAGAACCACCACCTCTTCATTCCCCATTGCTATTTATTTCACCCTTATGGGCCTTACATGTCTGTAAATAATTACTAGTCCTTTCTTCTTTCTGATACAACTCTGGAGCAGATAGAGGGGCACATCAGATCCATGAGTATAATATAAGTTAAAATCCACTGAATTGTCTAAAAGTCTGTCACATAGTCATAGGGCTTGATAGAGAGTTCTGAAGATAATTTTAATGGGAAGGTGATGGTGTTACAAAATCAAAGTGATTGAAATAAAACTTGCTTTTCTTCTAAATGCTGGCTCTCTCTGCAGAGTCAAAATAAGTCATTTTATTTCAGCTTAGTATAACACTGATCTATTTTTCTTTAGGTTTTGGCACAGCTTGATTCAAAATGAAATATTTCAGGTCCCTGAAAGAAGAAAAATTAAGTGTTGTCATAATCCTCAAAATGTTCTTTTAGTCAGATATTGAAATTATCATTTTAGTACTTCTGGCTGTGCTTGTTCCCAAACATTTTGTTCCATGAACTTTTGGATGATATTTCATCATTTTCTATTGACTTCACAACAGTGGAGTATCCCATGGGTTACAAGTTCCATGAGAAGGTAGTGGAAAAGCTGAGCAAGAGGACTGATTGAACCAAACTTTAACAAACTGAAAGCTGTGAATCTCATCCAAGATCTTCCAGAGTGTCTCTGCAAACCCTGCAAAGAGGGGCCCTTCCAGGAGATGGTTTGCCTTGTGCTGAAGCAGTTGAGCATGGACTACCATTCTCCACAGGAATGGAGGTTACCGTTATAAGCACTATTGGCATTTTTGACATCTTTCCTCATTTCCTTGTTTTAGCTGCCATTGTTTCATGGTTTGTCAGAAGCAACAGTACAAAAAATCCCCAAACCTTTCCAGGTCCCTCTGTTCAGATGTGTCAGAAACAGCACCGTAGGAGCAACAGGCAGCTCCAATAAATCTAGGTGGCTTTGGGATCTTCCCGTCCTGGTGCTTGCTTGGCAACTCTGAGCATCAACTCACACCATTTGCCTGGTTTACGTCACAAATGGCAGTCCTATTTGCACCTAGGCTTGGGTCCAGCCTGTGAACGCCTTTTAAGCCCCACACCAATTCACACTTGTTGCAAAGCCTGGAAAATGAAGCCTTTCTTTAGGCTTTACTCCTGCGGCATCATTGCACCGTGCAATTATAGAGACTGTAATGTTATTTTATTATAAAGGTTTAGTAAGATGAGCAGTTTGGGACACACTTAATGCCTAACATGCAGTTCGGCTTGGCTTTGATTTCCGTTATGAGATTTATTATCACAGGGAATACACACTTCACTTGACACTGCCATGTGCCTGTCTAAGCTGAGTACACAGACTTTTTAAAACTAGAAAGATGTATTTGTTCTTTTTAATGTCTGGGACTAAACTTTTGCATGGAAGGAATGTGTTGCCTAAATATAATATGATCCTTCCAGGTATATCGTGGGATAGATTAATTTGCTTTATATCTGTTTTTGTCTGAGAAGTATTTCAAAGATCTTTCCTGTCCAGGTTTCCATTGGGCTCTAAGCTACTGTTGTCTGTTTTCAGAAGTTCACTGGTCTATCGAAATGTACAAATCATATCTCTTTCCTCATAGCACACACACAGGCTCAGATCATTGTGGGGAGACTGTGCCAGCGTTGTGTACTTTGCCAGATGCTTAGCTGCTGTGATAATGAGGGTTATTAAGGAAACAGGGATATTAGCTGCTGCAATCCATGATAGTGGGGGACTGTGTCTGATGACTCAGAAAGGTCTCCTCAGCTGCTCTGTTCTTGTGTTTAAGGAAGGTGGTGTTTGTTACCTGCCAAGCAGCCTCTGATTTACAATCTCAAAGCACTGTGAAGTGTCAACACCAAATTAATTTCTTTGTGTGTCGGTTGTGATTCAGACAGTCCCTTCTGATACTTGGTGGTTGTGGAAGAGTGGTAAATTCAGCTCTGAGGTTGTTTTGGTTTTTTGGCTCGCGTGAACATCAGAGGAAATCCTTCCCTTTTTACTCAACTGTGCTATTGAGAAGAGCGGAGAAATGGCTCAGCTATGTAGCTGGAGTCAGTTGGAAGTGTTTTCAAAGGAAAAACAGCACTTGAAAACTGGATTGTCCTGTGATTTCTATTAACCAGGCATATTTTGCTGTTAACTATAACTGTGTAATCCCAAGCAAGCCACATACTATCTGTTTATCAACTTATCCACTTGGAAATGAGCACAGAGCAGGTAATTCTGCTGCTGTATGTGGCTCAGCCATGAGACCTCCAGAGACAATAATTATCAATGGCTTCTGTCTGAATTAAGATACCCTTTGCACCAATTCACAACAAGAGCAGATGTTGAAAGTTAACCACAAATGCCTACACAGGGACAATTAGAATACGTTTGTCACACAGGACAGGATCCTGTTGCCATTTTATGTGTCAGAAATTATTCATTGACTTTAACAGCCGCGGAGTTTCAGCCATGGCTTGGAGTGCACGTAGCAAGGGTTTATTTGTGAAGACCTTTAATAGCACAGCACACCTACTGCCTTCAGGTTTGGGGAATGGGACAGTTGGACATTTTTCCAGGGAACCTATGCATGTTACTGCCTCAGCCTGTGTTGGTTTTCTTTCCCATTCCAGTAATTTATCACATCATTTCATGACTTTGAAACCAGGAGTTCAAGGACATCTCTTTGCCCAGGCAAGCAAAGGTGTGCTTTACACATACACCGTACGTGGGCCCTTCTGAAGGAACCAAAATGCCATCTGATTGTTTGCTTCTGGATTTTGCATATGAGGTCCCCCATTTGCATAATGGCAGGTTAACATAACAAAAATAAAAACCTGTCTCCAGAAAGTAGAAACCATATAGACAGCCTGATGCTTTCTCCATGTGAAAAGTGGAAGTAAACAAACCAGGCAGTGTAGGATGGTTCAGTTCCTTGCCCTTGGTGTGAAAAATTTTCTGATATAATTTCCTCAGGTTCTTGGGATGATGCTTGTCTGCATCACATGCCTTAACAACATTTCATTATAGGCAATTAGCTGTTTTCTCCAAAACATTATTATTGATGCATTTAATATCCACCCTTAAAAAAGCCTGGCCACAATAAACTAGGGAACTAGAGTTTTATCCCTAAAGAGAAGCTGATTTATTCTAGCAGTGTAGTGGCAATGGGACTCTGTGAAGTAACAGAGGGACAAAAATGAAGCAAGAGGATAATAATCAGTACACACAGGCTGGAAGAAAGACCCATGTGCCGGGTTTGGATGGCAGCTGGCCCAGGCTGTCATAAAGCAGTGGGTGATTCAGGGTGCCCAGGCTCCCAGCAGAGCTCCAGCTACTCCTGTCTGTGACTGTGTGGGCAGTGCTGGGCTCTAGACTCCACCTGCTCAGAGCATTTCTTGTGCTTATTCTGGTTTTTGATACACACAAGAATTTGGTGCGATATCTCAAGCTGGACCATGAAGCTCCCCAGGAAATCTTACTATGCAGCACCTTTGCTTATGCTGGTGAGTTTCCCACTGTTAAGTGGAACACCCTGGGTTTTGCCTTGCTGTGGAGTTTTTGGAGGTGTCCTGCTCCCAGGGAGAGAAACATCTGAGCATAGCACCACTCATCAATGCCCATCCTGATCCTGGCACTCAGATTACTGTCTATCCACCAGTTTTAGATTTACTATGTTGGTGGGGGGGGCATGATTTCACAGGGGCAGTGGAAAAGATTTGACTTCATGACTGACTTTCGTAGAATGACACTGGCAATGGTTGATGGCAAATTTCTGTTGGTCTCATTGTGTTATTTTAGTTAAACTTCTTAAGCCATAAAATGCTTATATTCTTATTTTTATCCTCATAGTAGCACAAGCTGCAACTCATAGTCTGGATATAAGATGTGGTTATCTATAAATGCATGGGAGAAGAGTGGATTATGCAAATATGCTTATTACTCTGTTATGGTGCTGGTGGTGGTTTGTTTATGCTTTTTTTGTCTTTGGTTTATTTTTAATTTGAGCTCATTAACACTTGAGGCAACATGTATTTTTCCTGCAATCTGAAGAAAAAATCATAGGAGAAAAGATTGTTGCCACCTCTATTATGCCTGGGCTGAGACATAAAAGCAAAGAGGCTGCACATTGTTGACCAACCCTCTCTTAAATCCCCCCAGCTCCCCCCATGTCAGTCCTTGTTTTCTCACTCCTGAGCTGAAAGTATCAACCAGGAGCAAAAATACAATGTTTTTGTAGTTGTTTCTTTAGAAATAAGGCAGTTCTTCTGCTACACCTTAATTGCATGTGTGGCAGATCCCGTCATAAGTAATTCTGACAAAAAAGCACGTTAATATTTTTGTTTACAGTATGTTAAACAGATGTTTTTTTCAGTGTAGAGATAAGACTACATTAAATATGATTTTATAAATAGAGGCTCTCACAGCTCAGCTCCTCTCGGGACTGCTCTGATTTGCTTGTTGGATGATTATAATGCGTTTTTAATTACACCTGTTAGCCAAGGTGTATATCAGAACTAAATTACAAAGCACCTTACAGTCAAGATTTTTCCAGTGCACAATGAGCTGAAAAAGGCTTTTTGTCCATAAGGACAAAGAAATTATTTTTCACGTTATTAAAATTACGTTATTAAAATTGTTTCTGGGCAAACATAGTGATAACACAGTAGATTAAGACAGACAAACTTTTTCTTTGTTTATTTTTATTATTTGTTTATTTTGGAAGGTGTTTAGTAATTATTCCCAGCAAGTTTAACTCCTTGTGATCAGCTGACTAAGCCTCTGGTGGTTTTCCTACTTGGAGAAATTTGCAGCAAGTTGCTTTGTCTTGGTTCTGCTTTTAACTTTTTATTTTTTTTCATAAGAATGAAGAAGGCCAACCGTGACATTAAAAAAATAAAAATACCTCACCAAAAACCAAAAAACAACAACAAAAACAAACAAACAAACAAAAAAAATCCTACCCAAAACTAAAAAGCTCGTGTTTAGAAGAATGAGAACAAATTATTTTCATCTTTGAAAGAAAAGCATTTAAAACCGTTCAATCTTTTCTGATTCATCTGCAGCTGTCACTTAGACTGAGAGGTACCTCAGGCTGCCATGAAGAGTTGGACAGCTGGAATCATAAAGGAGTGGCTCTTTTAGTCATATATGAATGCTCAGTGAAGTTACAGGAACACAATAATTCCATATAAACACAAGACTGAGGCAGTATTTAGAAGAGGCTGGCTTAGTGCAAGCTCTCAAATACATTATTTCAAACATAAATGTCAGCCTGATCCAAGTCCTGCTGAGGCCAGTGGAAATAGGCCCAGTTTCAAAGTTTTGGTTTTGATTACGACTAGATCCAATACCTTTTGAATTTACCTGAAACACAGGGTGATGTTTTTGAAAGTACTAATGTGAATTCGGCTTCCAGCTGCAGAAGTCTATTGTAAAGTTTTTGAGCATTTTGTCCATGTTGTGTGTGCCCTTTAGCCAGGAGTGGTGGTGCGTTTGCATCCACTGAAGAACACAATGGTGTCAGGAGAGCTGGGAAGGCCAGAGGGGATGTGCTTTGCAGGGCTGCCATTTCTGGGAGTGTGCACAGAGAGAGGTTGATGGATTTGCCTGGAGACCCAACTCTCTAGCTCTTAACCCAGCAAAAGGCAGGTCTTGGCCAACCTGCATCTTTGTTTTAGAGCACGGCAGCTGCTGAATTCCAGACTCCCACAAGGAGAGACTAAGGAGAGCCCACCAGTCACCACTCAGGGACATCCAGATGCGTTTGAAAAAGCCCTGGATGCACTGAGGGACTTGATTGTTGGATGATAATAAGATCCCTCTTTCTTATCCTGTTTTTAAATAAGTTTTTCCAGTATCATAGTGCATCAGTGAAGACACCATTCACCTCTTATATTTGTTTTTCACCTGCCAGCAGTGTTCCTGTGTGTGCCAGCTTGAAGGGACACTGCTGGTCATGGGAATGACACAAGCTGTGGTACCCGCGATCCCAGCTGCACTGCTCCAAGAACTCATGTGTTTGAAGAGTGTGAAATGGAGTTCAACTAACCTGTCTTGACTCCTGAGTAGAGTCAGGAAGAGTCATTTCACTGCACAAGCAAGTCTTTTGCTCTGTCTTTCAGAAGAATGTCTTTGACTTATTGGTGGTTTTAGTGAACTGGTTACAATAATTATATAGGTCTGAATTTCTCTGAATAGCACAAGAGCAGGTGCTTCCATAGTTTGTCTCTTAAATGCAGAAGTCTTCTCAGAAAATATGTTTTTCTTGTTAGAGTGTAAAAAGACATATTTTTTTGCCAACTTGGTTGTTACCACCAGGTTAATGCTGACCCCGACTGTTTGCCCCTTCAGCAGCTCAGCACTGCTAAGTGAAAAGAACAAGAAGTCTCTTATCCCCACATGTTTTGAGAAGAGGAGGGGCTGTTTCTTTATAAAATATTGGGAAAATAAAAACTGTTCTGTAGAGAAAGAAGGGTGGATGTCAAATGAAGGAGTGGGGAAATAGTCACCTACAGATACCATTGTTGAAAGGCTGTGCAGTCCAAGGACAGCAGTCAGGCATAGGAAGGGAAAAAGTGCAAAAAGTAAAGCTGATTGCCATGTTTACCCTGCCTTGGTGAACTTACCCACAGGGCAGCCTTCCCTGCTGAGTTTACTGCCCATAAATGTGCACATGCACTAAGCAGGCAGTATCTCTATTCTTGCCTCATATATCTTTCAGAGAAAGAACTTGCTGTGTTTCTGAAGGTATTGCTTAATGGCCAAGGGGTAAATGCACCACTTGAGATAAGCCATATTTGAAGGAGCCTGTAGGCATGTTGTTCATGAACTTTAATTTTTCCCTGAGTGGAACTGGAAGACAGTAAGCTGAATGTTGAAGGGTGGTGATGGAAAAGTAACACAAAACAAGGGCTAGGAAGAAATGCAGGGCATAAGAAAGTAGGAAAAGATGAGTAGATAGAAAAATGGAAGAAATTGAAATGAAGAGAGAAGGACATAGTGAGGCACTGGTACTAAGAGATTGGTCCTAGGATGAGCCTCCAGAGGAGATTTTATTAGCTGTTCTGCTCCAATCATGCAGAGAGCAACTGACTGTAGATATTGATTTGGACACTGTTTTCATACAGTGGATTCACCCAATACAAGTACTAAGGCTGGTTTGAATGAAGCATTTTAGAGTTTCATAGAGAAAAATGGAATGTGATCCCCCTGGGCTCTAATCTGAACAGTGGTGTTGTCCATTGTGCTGATTCTGGGTCTAGTGAAATTCGGAGGGTTCGCTCATGCGGGGTGTCATCAAACTCCAGCAGGAGCTCCTTTCAGCACCAGGTCAAAGGCTAACAAAAAGAGAGGCTAACTCTACTTCCATGGTAGCCTTCTCTTCAGGAAATGTCAAAATAGAGGCTGAATCTTGTTTGGTTTAGATGTGGCATGTTAGAGCCAGCATGGTTGCAAATGTCAGTCTAGTTGGATTGGGGAGTAATACTTATAATTATACACAGTTCTTGGTAGGACTGTTAATACCGAGTATAGAAGGCCAGATCTGTAACGGGTATGAATTTTCTGCACAAAAATCTCTCCTGTTCCATTGAACCAAATATTTCTTTCACTTGGTGAATGTCTGCCACTTCTTCCTGGATGTTGACAGTCAGGGCTCTTCCCAAACATTCGCCTCCTTGCTCTACTGACTTTGGGCAGTGTGTGATGGCTGGGACAGCCCCTCCTGGGTGAACGCAGCAGGACTGCCAGTTTCTGACTTTTTCTTGTTTTTACAGGGGAAGCAACAGTGCAATAACTGTATAACTTCCCTGATGTTGCTGACTTGAAACGAACCCAGGTAGCATGTTTATCACAGATCAGAGATCTCTTTCAGAAATCAAATTACCTTTGATCTCCAAATCCTCCATTTATTATCATTCAAGACCAGAAAGTCTGATTCATAAAAATGAAGGTACAACCATGTTGAAGAAGCTGGCTACAGCCTCTGCTGCTCCTCCTTTCCTGAGGTGTTTGAGCCCCGATGAGGGGACCCACATGCTTTAAAGGCCTCCAAATGACAAGAGAGTGCACTGGCAGTAAAAAGAGACATACTGTAGGGCTCTGGCAACTGGAGTACACAGCGTTATAACAAGTAGCTCTCCAGTTGCTGTCAGCCTTGACAAGTACCCCATTGAAATGCAGATGCCTCCTTCTTGCACCCAATGCAGCAAATGGTTCAGCCAGAGTACCTTCCCCTGACTCTAATGAGAAAGAGGGGAAAGGACGAGCTTTTGATAATACGTAATCATCTCGGCTTGTCTGTGCCTCGGGGTAGGGCCATATCATGCAGGAGCTTTGCACATTATTCTGTTATGAAATTTAATATTTGGCCTATCCTACCCACAGCCCAGCCAGGAAGATGCAGCGATATCTGAGATTAGGATTTGTTCCCTCTTTTTTGACTTTGTGGTAGTAAGTGGGAATGACCTCAACCTTGACAGAAGATGAAATTTTATAAGCTTTTACCTACAGGTGCACGTTAATAAATATTTCTTGCATTCTAATATCTTTCCACTTAAACATTATTAGTAAAATCTCCCTTCTTCCTTTAATCACCAGAGCTAGACATTTCTGAGCTTTTGAAAAGAGACAAACACGCAACAAATCACGCTTGACTAATTTTGTTAAATTCTACAGAAAAGCAAATGTGAAGTCAAGTCTCTAGAGGTCCAGTCTTTGGCAAGAGGAATTTATAAGCAGAGTACTATTTGTTTTCTGATTATTTGCTCCGCTGACAGTAGATGAAGAAAAGATGAAGCAGAAGATTTGTGCTAATTTAGAAAAATGTTTGAAAATGTTTGCCTTCCAAATCCAAATATATTAGCTAAATGTTATTGAATAGTAATGAGAATGGGCGTTTACTGACTGAAGGACTTTGGAACTATGCAAAATTAATTTGTATTTACTTAACACTGCCTTTCAGTGGATCTTTGTTCATGTTTCTGTAGCTTGGATTTCCTTGCAAGAGCTGATCTCTTTTTACAGCACTTCTTTATTTTAGTAACCAGCCTAAGTGCCTTGGTTCCCTAACAAAGCTTGAACAAGAAACGAAGTAAATATACAAAGCAAGGGCTTGCTTCTCAGAGGTGCTATTGTTTGTACAATGGTAAAGCGCCGGCATCTCCGCTGAGGCCTGGGCCACCTCTTGCTGGATGTGTAGTAACCGCAAATCTTCCCAGACAAATGGCTGAAAGAAAAGAACTCTTGTTATCTTTGACTTGCAGGCAGAGAGCTGAAGTGGGGAGCAAGCAGGAGACCCATCCCAGTCTCTGGTGGCAGTGATCTGGGCTTCCCCGAGCCACAACCCCTTACCCCAAGCACGATTCCCTTCTCTCATCCTGTACGAAGCTCTCCACCTGATGCCTTTTTCTCACACAAAGAGAAGTGTTTCATCAGATTAAAATGAAGAAGGATGAGAGTCACAGGTAAGGAGATCTGAGAAGGACTTACTTGTAAAGAGTAGCTATTAAAAGCAAAAAATCAAGATCTCACCAATCTTTCTTACAGAAGTGGCCTCCTTGTCCAGCCCGTGCCCACAAATGCCATGTGGGAGATGAAATGAGTTGAATGCATCATCTTCCTCACTATTCCAGCAGCCTGGGTACCTTCCTGTTGCTTATGCATCCCATTCTGCTGTTCCCTGAAGCACAGCAGCACTCAATCCTGTGTGGTCAGCTCTCTCCTGAAGGGCACATACTGGAATGTCTTTCTCCCGAGGGTCAGTGTGGGGCATGGCCAGGTGTTGGGTTACACACTGGGGCTGCAAAGACCCCCATCTCTGCTGCTGCACCCCATAAAAGAGCAGCTGGGCTCATTTCATCCCTGCACTTCCTCTTTTGGCCAGCCTCATAAACTGGGTTAATCCTTCTTCCTCACTGAGATGGGATTGAGCGACTCCCAGATCCTTTCTGATATCTTTCCTAACAGCTCCATGGAGGGCACACTACCTGCTGCTCCCGGGGCTGGTGGCCCAGACCCACGTCTCTGTGGTACACAGAGGGCTGTTACTCAGTCCTCTTTCGTAACAGCCATTCACACATCAAAGATTTTGTCCTCTGCCTTTTTCCTTAGTTCTAGACTAACCAAACCCATGGGGTTTTTGCCTCTGGTGTGGGTGGGGATTCTCAGAGCTCAGGTGCTTCCACTTGCCACCTCTCCATCACTACAGAGCTCATGTCCCATGTGTGTCTTTCCTGTATCCCTCAAAGAGGATAGGATGTCCCCATCCCTCCCATTTTTGGAAATGGCACCAGGGACTCACGGAGAGGCCAGTGAAAATGTTTCACAGCTGCTGTACAGTGGAAAGTCAGAGCACAGGCAGCATTTGTCACTAGGAACAAAGGCAGAATGTCACGTTCCTTTTCTCTGTGAGTGTGGAAGTGTTAAAGGCTTTTAAGCTCTGCTGAGGACAAGGTATAAGAAGTCCCCAGCACGTCTGTAGTGGCTGCACCATTGGCTGCACGTACACGTGTTATCTGTAGCAATGCAATACTTTTGCAGAGGGCTTTGGGAAGTGTGAGAATGAAACAGACTCTTTTAATCTCATTTATTTCCTCAGGCCATCTGGATTTAGTAAACACTCAAGACGACTGACAGGAAAAAGTTGAACCTTAGCACTAACAGGTTCATATGTGCATTAAAAGCCAGGACTGCCTGCACTCCAAGCATTGGCTGGATCATTGGCTTGCTAGGAAGCCTTAATAGCTTTCCTGCGTTTATATGTCTTAAAGTAGGCCCAGCTCTGACTTCTTGCCTCATGGGGTGTTGGGAATGTTTATTACTTATTGCTGAGAGTGGACAGCATTACTGAAAAAAAGCTATTGGTCTTATCCAAGGCTCATTAAAACCTTGCAAATTTGGCTTGTGCAAAGTCATCCTCAGCAGTTACCTGTTGAAGTCGCTTTACACCTTCTTGTGTGAGAATGGCAGAGCTGAGCCTTTCAAATGGCTTCCAAATGAATCTGCTCTCAATGTGGTCTGGAGAATCTTAAACTGGCTTCAGTGGAAGCATGGGATGTGGTCCAAAGTAAAAGAATCAGCACTCTGGGAGTTTGAATGAAAACTAGTAACTAATAAATGAAAAGTACTTTTGTTTATCCATGCTGGCAAGCAGCCTGTCTGCAGTGGGAACACCAGTGCCCAAGTATGTTCTTTATCCATTTGGATTTATACGATGCTAAAATGGGAGCCTGGCCAAAGCAGGAGGTGTCCCTGCCACAAAAAGCAAGCTTAGCTCCGGCAGCCATTTATGAAATCTGTGTGAAACAGAGCTCCCAGCTCCATGAAATCTCTCCATTTGCCTGTTCGTGTCTGTCTAGCACAGATTTCCATTAAAGATGCTGCTATGTTGCTGACCTCTGTGCAAGGCTGAGAGTATAGTGGGAGTACCTGGATGTAAATTGTGTAAAACATGAGCTAGAGGCCTGGATGTTTTTTGGTCTCATAGCCCTTAAAATTCCTTCATTGGGAGGATTCTCAGATGGTTTAGTCAGCTTAGCTCTTTTACTGCCTTGAGGTAGCACCAGGTGTCCAACCCAGTAGCACTTGTGTGACCCTGTACCTGCCTCTCTACTCACTGGCATCAGAAAGGGGATGAGTAAACCACAAGTCATGGTTTCTGGGGTTTAAAACTAAACTTGTAAATCTTGATTTATTTTGATGTGGAGGCAGCAGAAGGAAGGCTAAAGTGGTATTTTTCAAGTATTGTCACCTATCTGATGCTTACCTTTATCTGTAGTCATACTGTGAATCTTGTGTAGTTTTATTGATATTTGTGTTATGGTAAGTGTTATGAGAAGGGGAATGTTCCTCTTTATTGTTCCTGATCCAGAAAACTGGGGATGCAAATATTCTACTTAGATTTCAAAGTGTATTTTAACATTAGGGAGTGGAGTAAGAAAGAGACATTTAATGCCTTTTCTTGAGGTTCACACTTAAGATCATGGGTAAAATGATAAAATTTGGTCTAATTATTGTACGAATGAAAAGCTGCTGGAGGGAGCTTTGAGGAATCAATCTACTGAGCCACACCTTAAATATCTTGCTGGTTTTTGTGCCTGAGCACCCTAATTACAAAACCCCCCTACAGTTAAAACTTGTGTAGGACATTTTATTCAGGTCGGGCATATATTAATAGGTGATACAGCATGTTACAATGTAATGATGAGACAATCTCTAGCTGCAGCTTCATGGAGGGGCTTATTAAATTGCAGACAAAAAATTCCCACCTACTGCAAGGCTTCTTGGTCAGCTGCTTCACGTCTTCCACTGCAGGGGGAGTGGGTGGTTCCATCCAGGCTGGTAAATCCAAACCCTGGTTTGACACCACCTCAGTCTGAGGTTGAGCCATTTGAATTTCACGTGTATGCAAAGTGATTGGGATGGAAGGTGTGGGGGGAAGAGGCTTTCAGCTAGTTAGAGCCTTACACTGCTCTTGGTATGATGCCTCCTGATGGGAAGCAGTCTAATAAAGCTTCCATTTTCAAGTTGAGATAAAAGCATTACCTATCCAATAGATCTGTGTGTAGAGACTAATGCCTCTCTGCTTTGTTTTCACGTATTATATGTACAACTGGCATTAATTGTTACATTTTCCTTATGTTTTTCCAGTATGTTTTTAATCTCTGCAGGCTGTATTGATTTTTTTCCTGTGTTGCTTCTACACTTGCCACCAGGACCTCCTTGTAGATAAGGTGTTTCAATTCAGTGTGTGATATTTCTTGGGAAAACACTCCAAAACACCTTTTTTTTTAATCTGTTTTTTTTTTCCTTCTCTCCCCCCTTTTGCGATGTATTAAAAGGAAGATGCTGGAAAAGAATTCAGAGCACAAAGCAGAGACTTGCAATGCCCTTTCTCTTTCAGCAAACTCTTTTATTCTACTGTGAGGAATGAAACACTCCTGTTACAGCAAACACAGACTTGTGTTTTACAGCAAAAGCTGTTTAAAAGGTTATACACAGACTATACACAGAGTTGAGCTTGGTAACAAGAGTGTTTCTGTGCTGCTAATATTCAGAAGACACCACTTATTCTGAAGTCACAGTTGTTACTGAAGGAACCTTTTTTTAGTGCTTCTGTCATCCCTTTAATTCAGAGCTAAGGGGATTCTGGTTGGGGAGCTAGGAGTTAAGGCAACATATTAGGCTGTCACAGAATTAGGCTTGGGGTCTACAAAAAGGGTGTCCTTGGCTGTTCCTCTTGCCTGATGGATGATGATGGGGAATAAAGTTTGATGTGGAATGGGTAAATACAGTAGCCTCAGAGAGAGAAATCACATTATTTTGTAAGTTGTTAAGGTTTATGATGCATTCCTTTAAAAAAATAAATATTAAAATTCTTCGTTACTGCAGAGCATACAAACAGCAGATTTGAAGGAGTCTGAAAATACTGTGGAGGTGGACTCAGCTGCCATCTCCAGGCAAACAGGGCTACCAGAGATGACTTGTCCTATATCGTGATCACCAATGGTGTGATTTACGTCCCTGTCACACATCTCCCACCATCCCAGGCAATCTGAGAGGTTCTGCCAGAAGGCAGCTTTTCTCTCAAGCCTGCTGCCTCTCTGCTGCCAGCCCCCACCTATGCCCTCACCTATGCCCTCAGCTGCCCTAAGTTGTAACTTGGTATGAACACAATTCACCTTGGCACAGCACATCTAAAAAAATGTGCCATAAACTCCAGCCGCAGCAGCCCTGGCTGGGAAGGTCCCACAGAAGGGCAGTGGTGTTCCTGTTCCCCCACCCTGCTTTCTCAGCCAGCTGCTGGGGCAGCCCTGGTCCAGGGGAATGGGAGTCACATCATTCAGTGACAAGTCCTGGGGAATGCAAACCGCTCTCGAGCCCTCTCCAGTTATAGATTGGGTGGTTTCCCTTGTCTCGGGAGGCAGGACCTTCCTCTGCCCTATGCACTCCCCTGGACACACGGGTGCTGCCCTCTCTCTTTCCTGGTGTGGACTGTGTGAGCCTGCTGCCCTGCCTGCTGCCTGGACGCTACCCTGCTGCCTTCTGGATATGGTATAAGCAGGCTAACCCACATGTAGCAGTTAGAAAATTGTGCTTGGAGCATCACGCTGTGCACTTCCCACAGCCTGTATGATGTGCAAGCCAGCAGCCTTGTCTGCCTCAGCCATGCATCGTTATCTGGGCCCTTCAGATTCACTGCTGCTCATCAGGTCTCTTTCCTTAGCACACATGTCCACCTGTGCACCCCCAAAATGTCAGGGACCCTCCTGGCTGATGCTGCCAGGGTGATGGCACACACACAAAACCAGTGCTCAGCAGAGATGATTTTGGTGGACCAGCAGCTGCTAGTTCAGCCCCAGACTGATGCTGCTCTGGGCAACGGAGGACAGGGAAACACAAGCTACTCTTGTTACCAGGTGCAGGAAAGACTCAAACCTGTTTCTCTCCTCTGTCCCCCTGTATTTCTGCCCTGCATTTGGGTGCATTTGGCTGCTTATGGACCCCCCCACAAAGTGTGCTGGGGGTGACTGGACTGCATCCACTACTTTTCCCAGTACTTATGTGGTGATCTTGCTCTTCTGGCTAAGTTCTCAGTGCAAGATAGAGCAGAAGAAACCCCTTCAAAGCTCAGGGTTCAAAACCAGACCAGTATCTCCCATAGCACTTTATTTCCTGGGAAGCCTATCTCAGCTGTGCCTCAGGTACCCTCAGCCTAAGATGCTCCAGCACCCAGCCTCCCACAAGCAGGAGAGGGAGAGGAGATGAACTTCCCATTAAGCACCAGGACAAGGAAAAGAGCAGCAGCCTGAGCATCTCCCGGTGATGCTCATTCTTTCATGTGCAGTGAAAGAAAATGCCACGAGTAGGTCAAAGAGCCTACGTTTTGTTGTCACGGGCTGTACCTTGGGCAAAACAAAGCTGAAGAAAAAATCAGAAACCTTTCAACCCAGTTAACTTGGATCCTAGGCAGAGTGAACAATGTTAAAGCAGAACTACATTTCCATCTGATGTTCCCAAATACAAGTGATCAACTTAGAAAAGAATTTAATATTAAAAATTCAGCCACCTTAATCAGAAATAAGCCCTGATTCAACACAGATGTACAAAAAAATGTTTTGAATTTTTAGGTCTACACCCCAACCCCAGAGAGATAAACCCTGAGTCGTCACCACTCTGAAATGTGTGTTGTCTCCTGGAAAGTTCTCCAAAAGGTGAAATGTGCTGTGTTTTGTTTTGCTTCCAGACTGATCTAACTAACTCTTCGAACTTTCAAAGAAACTGTGTAGGAGTCTGACATTTAAAAGAGTGGGGGGGAAAAAAGAACATGGGGGAGGAAGTAGAATTTTCCTTGTGAATTTGAAAAGGTATTTTTCTGCTCCCCTCCCCGAAGGAGAGCGTGTCTGGAGCACTGCTGGGCTGGCGTTTGCTCCCAGCAGACAGGAGATGGCTCCGTGTGTTTCCCCGTGCTGCAGGAGAGAGGGGAGTCCAGATGGGGGTGCTGATGCCAGGTTTGCCTGGCTGGGCAGTCCGGCGGGAGGGGATTGCTCACGAGATCAGCTCTCCCTGCCTCGGGAGCTGCTGCTCTGAACAATAGGAAATATTTGCAAAGACTTTATGGGCCACGGGAGATTGAAAGCTGGAAAACACAGAGCGTGCTACAGACAGGTCTTCTGCCCAGGAGACAGACAAGTCTTGTACTCCCCTCAGTACAACCACTAAACTAAACCAAATTCACTAAACTAAACTGGGGTGCATTTCCAGTGTCTTGTTCCCCCTCTGCAGTATGCAGAATTTCCATGCATGCATACACATACAGATATATAATAGAATCATATAGAATATATTCTGCTATCATATATGCAAGTATTTTCCCCATCTGTTTATTTCTTCTATCGTTTGAGACACATTGTGGATGCAAATCAGTTGTTTGGAAGCACAAGAAAAAATTGCCAGAGCCTACGTGTAAGCCACGAAAAGGTGTCCCTTGGTACAAGCTTTCTGAAACGTAGCATGAGAGGAAAACCTGCTTTTTCCTTAGG
This sequence comes from Picathartes gymnocephalus, assembly GCA_013390045.1. NCBI lineage: Eukaryota > Metazoa > Chordata > Aves > Passeriformes > Picathartidae > Picathartes > Picathartes gymnocephalus. The sequence goes on along the minus strand of WEKY01060687.1, from coordinate 46,234 downwards.
AAACCATCACCAGGCAATACATATTCTTAGTGAAAGTTTTTTTCCTCCCCTTACCATACCGGCATAGACAGACTTATATAAGTGGTCTGGATTTAGATAAAAACCCCTGAGGTCTAAATGTTGACAAACAAAAGGCAAAGTTCCCTGTAATCCTGTTGAGCAGGTGACCACAGGTTACTCAGCACAGCTTCACTCCCAGGGCCCTTGCAGCTCCTAAGGGAAGGTGCAGGTCCACACTGAGGGCCAGAATGATGCTGTTATGACTGGTAAGGATTTAGCTCTCAGAAACTGAAAGAAATGGCTCGTTCATGCAGAATGTGGTGGATGTTACTGAGGCTCGTGGCTGTGAGGTGTGGGAACAAGCTATCAGGTTAAGTCCTCTCCCTCGTCAGCGCTGGATGTGGGCTGCTGTCCTCCAAAACTGTACTCACACTAAGTCTTCTCACTTATGTCATGCTTCTCACTGAAGTAAAATCAACCTCCAATGCTATTCCTTTCTCTGAGCTTCCCTCTACATCCTGTCTCTTTTGTTTCTAACAGAGGTTGGGAATGCAGGCTATTCAGGATCGCAGCTTTCCACACCAAGGCTTAAACTGAAAATAGTGCCTTACTGGTGAGGTGAGAGACAAAAAAATATCAAATAGAGATTAAAAAACACATTTTCAGGGGTTTCAGTAAAAAATGCAATCCTAAGAGAGTATTAATTGATACAGCTATCTGCAGAAATTATTTTTTAACTAAGCCAATATTTTGATTTATTGGAGAAATGCAAATCAAGATATCTCGTCCTTAAATAATTTCAATTTTAACATTTTTATCTCATACAAGAAACCTAGGTCTTTCATACAAGTCTCCTACTTTTTTTTCCCTTTTTTTTCTCACAGTAAGATGAGCTAAAAATGCTCACCAAAATTTTAAAAGAAATTTAATTTACATGAAGTAAAATAAAATGTGTTGTGTAAAAGCAGGAGAGTAACAGGATCTCTTCTTCCTTTTTTGGTTTTTGGTTGTCTCCTGGAAATTTTAAGGTATGTTTTGCTAAAACTCTTTCAGTACTTACATCTTGCATATTCCAGATACATTTTGAAATATTTCATAGTATTTTAGTGGTATATTTTCAGTTATCAAGAATGGCAGTCATTCTGTTCTGCATGTTTTTAGTGCTGGGGTTTCTTACACCTGGTTTATAGTTAACAAAAAGGTGTGAACTGATTTGCACCAAATTCCCTCATAACAGCAAGAGTTTATAATAAAAAGTGATTGTGAAAGTGAGGGAAGCATAAAACATAATGGCAGAACAATTATTTTAATCACTCAGGATAGGATAAGCATGAAATGCAGCTATAACATGAACGATAATCTGAAGGGGGAAGTAACAGCTGAAAGACTGAAAGAATTTCAATTAAAATATACTAAGCTTAACTGATTGTGCAGATAAAGCCCACCGATACAGCGATGATGGGCACTCCATACATGCCAATGCAGACGCCCAGCACACGCCAAACAGTTTAATTAAAAAAGAAATTTCGATACAATTATTATTTTAGCCTGGCAAACAGCTGCAACAGAAAGTCTCGTTTCATCTTACGAGCCCCCGGTGCACAAAGCATTTCACTGTCGGGTATTTACCCACCCCGGTTTTGTTTCAAACCCGGTAAGGGACAGTTGGAACGCGCCGCAACGAGCATATCCTCGTGTTGATCCTTTGTTCTGGAATTTTATCTAAAGATATAATGAGAGGGAAGGCGGTAGCACAGCCGGAGCCCCCGCTTGGCGCAGGAGCCGAGCGCTCTCCATCACTTCGGTTGTGTTTCAGTGCCCTCTCGTGGCTCGCGCGCCGCGGGGACACAGGGGACAGGCGGCCCCACGCGGGGACACCGCCACCACCCAGGGGTGCGCCCCCGCCCCGGAACCCTCCCCTCCCACTCCCCGCGCCTTTCGGCAGCCCCGGGCCACATCGCCGCCCGGGAGCGGCCCCGTGGGGCCCCGCAGGCCGGCGGGGCTCAGCCGTCACCCCGCGGGTCCGTGCGCCCGGCTCCCACCCTGCGGACACACACCGCGCTGCAAGGCTGCCCGGGGAGGAGCACGGCCCGGCCCGCAGCCGGCGGGGCTGCTGGGCGCTGCCCCGTTCCGGGGCCGGGTGGCGGTGCCCGGTCCCTCGCCGCGCCGTGACTCACGCTCCGCTCGCGTAGCTGCACATCAAAGGAGGCTGCAGCCCGAGCGGTACCTGCCTGCATGCGGCTTCTGTAACAGTCAGGGGTTATGGACTGTGTGATGGCTACTTCAATACTTAATCGAGCATTTCAAAGTTCCCCTGTGATCTATACATACGTGCCATTTAAAACATCTTTCATGTCTGCTTTGCTCTCATAACATATTTTTTTTTCCACCAGCTGCTTCTGTCTACCCCTTGCTCTCCTCCCAAACCGAGCAGTGCCTCTCTCAAACTGCAGTACAGGGCTGCAGGCTCAGGAGCAGGCAGGCTGTGGGCAGCTGCCCGGGGAGCATCCCACACACCCCACAACTTTCTTTCAGAAACTAAGTTTTTTGTTCTCTCCTAGTCCCGAGAGCGGTGCCAGTCACACTGATTGGTGCCAAACCGTGCAGTACACGTGCTCTGATACAGAAAATTGTGCCTAATTCTGAATCGCAGTCACTTATCTAAGACTGGTTAGGAGTCAAGCTGTGACCATTACATTCAGATCACTTATGACACAAACTCGATTTAAACACGTATCTCAAGAAGCATAAATCTGTGTCTTCTGACTTTACTACAGTTTTAGATGATGGTAAAAGTCAAAACCACCACCATAATTACCCATCTATTTCTCATTGTGTTTTCTGTAGTGCCCATCACTGTAAAACCTAGGATATGATGTTTGAAAGTTAAATAAATGATGTGGAACTTAGATCTTTGTTTCAGCTAGGCATTTTTTAGAGCATCAGAGCTTGAGTGCAGACTGTAAGCCTTGTCTGTGCACCATGTCTTTTATTGCTTCCTTGCTTGTACAGTGCAGCTTGTGAATTTTAAGGCAGAGGAGGGTGTGTGACTTGCACAGTTCTGTACCACAGATGAAACAGATCCCTGAGGTAATTCTGCTGAAGGTAGGAGAGCTGTAAATGAGAGGGGGTTTTGCTCAATGTTTAGTATATCCATTTCACCAAGCAGTGCTCTGCCCAGCCCCTAAAGCTTTGCGCTGAGAAAGAGATAGCTGGCAGAGAGCACTTGTAGGTTTTTTAAAAAACTTAACTGAGAAAGAGTCATATTTTCTTCTTCTATTTTCCTTGTCTCTGTGAGGCTATGTAGACACCATTTTTTATTTTCAGGGACACAGCAAATCAAAGCCATACCAGGTCTGTGTAGAGTTTTTCCTCTGATGCCCTCCAAAGGTGTGGGAATCTCCCATTAAGATGTTATTGAATCACTGGTTTTACCTTCTGCTGATATTGATCTGATGTTCCAAGTGTGGGGAAATTGCTTATAAAGATGTTTTTGCAAGGAGAAGGGGCACTGTGAGTTTCTATGTTTCTGTGGGGTTCTTACTGGTCAGAAATTATGTATCAGAGGAACTGAGGCAGGTTTGGAGACATCCTTTATGTGAAACACCCTGACAGCAGTAGTGACATGGAGGTAGCTTCTACTTCTACCTACATTCCCAACTTTTCCAGCCATGTTAAAAAAAATCTATTTGGTCTTTGAAAAGGGCAGAGGGGAGCAGATGGGGTCACAGGAGCAGGCAAAACTTCTACTGGGACCATTCAACACATCTGGTTAGGCAGCTCTGCTACATTATTAATATAGAACTGTGCACACACTGTTCTCAGTCTTGTATTTTGTGAATCATTTAATGGTACCTTTCAAGTACAAACTAGGATATCTTCTTTTCAGACTTCAATATTTCAAGTACCTCTAACATGGAGTCTAAAGATGTGGAGAGAGGAGTTACCTGCTTTGTGACTAAAATCCCAAAGGACCAAGGTCTAAGAGATGCTGAGCACCCATTTCAGTAGGTGTTCCCACTGCAGACCAGAGAAACCTGCAGTTCCTGCCACACAGATGTCAGTTGTGTGCCCAGTGGTGGGAAGAGCTGAGGGACTTTGTGGCCACAGCCCCTTCTGTGACTGCGAGTTGAAATGCAGCTCCCTTTGCACAGACAAGGCAATGAGAGGGAGTTTCTTTATTTGTCTGCATTGGGGTGAATTCTGTGTTGCCATGACTTTGCTTTTCTGTGACTCCTGTCCTAGTGAACCCTATCTTGTTGCTCACTGACATTTTCTTGAATGCAACTGTTATAGTCAGAACAAAAGGTGAATGCTCAGAGATGTTTTTGGCAGTCGGTTGCAAAGGCCAGGTTAATGGTTACTTGTGTGCTAACACAGACTCTGACCCATATGGTGCAGCCAGAGCAGTGGAGAGCATCGCTATCATCTGCTCACACAGCACAGGATGGCACAACACAGAGACGACCTGGAGTAGTGCCGTCTCCTCACTCTGCCTCATCTCTCATTAGCAGCAGCCTCTACAGCAAGAGAAGCTTCTTTCGAAACTTGAAAAGTGAGCGTGAATGCTGTTCAAAAGCCTGCTTGTTAGAAGACTAGAAATGAGTGGCAGCCTGAGCCAGAGAGATATAGAAGACTTTAAATACATATATATGAATCATATATGCCAGCCTATGAGCCAGGGTGTATAGAAACTGACCTTTCTCTTTCATCACTGCAGAGTAAACAAACTGCATAATTTGCTCCGTCCATGTGTACTTGTCCCCTCTGTGCTGTCTGTCCTAATGTCACACGCTGCAGCTGCATTTGGCAGCTTGACTCCTTCCCTCTTCCCTCTATTCCTTCTCTCCTCTGTCAGCCAGCACAGAAGGGTACCCATTCCTCTGTCTTCCGTCTTTCTTCACCAAAAATATGGTCCAGTTCATTCAGGGGCAGGGGTGAGCCCTGATCTGCTGGGCAGAGGCAGTGTAGATAAAAAACAGGAACACCTTGTAGGAGACTGTTGCTGTTCCCATGAACAGAACACACAAAATGCTGCTATGTTTCCATCAGGCTAACGGCCAAAGCTAAGTTTATTAGAAGCAAATCTCTTTTATAGCCTACATCGTGACAAGCAATACTTGATTGGCTAACAATCGAACTCTAGACCTTCATAGGTTAAACAGTGTAAATAGTATTTTGAACCAATCATGAGCAAAGCACGTACAAGATAGCAGGTGTACCTTGCTATCTAATGTTTTGAATTCTTTCTCTTGTAGGACTAAAGTTTCTCGGGAGAACAACTACACAGCTGTGGTTCAGTGTGTGAGAACGTTTACACTTAACAGAGAGACAGGCTGTAGCTGAAATCTTTCTCTTAGTTGTCTTCTTGCCGCTATAGGAGACCTGTAAAAGCAGTCCCAGTTTTACTGGTCTGTCTCACATACATAGGTTTAGGTGACTAGGTGCTTATCTGGAAAGGCAGAGATCCTGCTCTTCGTGGAGGAAAACAAAGTTGTGGCCAAGGAGAGAGAGAACAGTATAAAGGTCTAGCACTAACGAAAGGCACATGAACAGAGCGCTCAGACCTGGGCTGATGCATGCTCACGTATCAAGATCTGAGTTCACACTCAATGTCAACACATTTTCAGAGTCTTTTTTGAGGATGTATATGCTCCAACTTCAAGAAAATCCTCAGGAATAGATACAGTTTTACATTTGGATTCCCCAGTGTTGGGGCACTTCAATATTCAGCTGGACAGGGTGCTGGGGCATGTTGTCTAGACTGTGCTATTGCCAAGCAAGGTTGGACCAGGTCCTTAATGTCCCCTTCCATCGTGGTATTTATGATTCTATGATTCTGTGATTTGCTAGCTAAATTGCACAAAAAGTTAATGTTCTCAAGGCTGAAGATCTACATTTAGTTTTTCCTTGAGGTAAGCAATCTCCATCAGAAAATGTATGTTTTTCACTCACAGAAGCAAACAAATATTCTACATGAAACTGATGCATAAAATAAGCTAAGAAAGCACCCTCCTGTGAGTACAGCAGCCTGCTAGAAGTCCTGAGTAAGCAGCATTAGAAATCTATTACTTCATGGAGACTGGAAAAGGTTTGCTTAATATTTTTAGCCCAGTTGACAGTTTTTCTAACCTCTCTCCCTTTAGAACATTTTTCAAGTAAATATTTTTCAACAGTAAGTATATAGAAGCAGAGTGGTAAAGGAGCAGCAAAATTTAAGAGGAGCACATGAAACTGGCAATGCAGGAACCAAGACCTGTGAAATACCAGCTCTGCAGCCTGATCTCCATCTGCTCTCCAGTGGATGCCTGCACAGGGAGACTTCCAACTTTCCCTCTCTACAAATAAATCTGATCTCCTCTGGGCTGCACACACATGCTTCAGACATCCTGCCAACCCACAGTCCATCTCAGTGCATTCAGCTGGGAGCCCTGGCCCCTCAACATAGCAACTCTGGCCCCTAAACATGACTAAGAGGAGCCCACGTGTTGCAGACACGCACCTCAGTGGTGCCTCTGAGCACCAGACCCATGCTGCCTTTTGTGTCAAACTCCACTCAGGATAACTGGCTTCATTTCAGTGTAACACTGAGATCTAGTCATAAAATAGGAGTGTGAGCTCTTTATTTGTTCTTGACTGCTGATTTCAGGCATTCATTGAGGGATAACCATCCCAGATGATAGGCAGTTATTTAATCAGCCTTTTTCTCGTTGTTCCAAAAGAGATTTTTTCCTATAAGTTTCCAGATAAAGGTGACACCATGGCCACTGAGAATTACAGATCACAGAAAGGTCAGACTGCAGGAACACTCCCACCTGCATGCCCTGAATCCTACGCAAAGTATTTCCTGAGCCTAAAAAGAAGGAAGAATGGTAAAAACCTCACTGTAATGGAAATTCTGAACGTGTATTAAACCACCAGGTATTAAGGGAGGTTTAGGTGACGGGACTGGGGAAAAGCATTATTTTTGGGGAAGTGATGTCATAACAGGAAAAATCATGCCTTTCCTTTCCTTTGTGCTGAGGTCCAGCCTTGCAGTGAGAGTGATGCTGGAAGGGGCTGTGACAGGAGGCTGTGATGTCTCCACTGTGAAATGTCTCTGAGATCCAGCTAGAGAATGTTCCAGCAGTGCTAGGGCAGGGGACAGATTGATGAAAATCAAGTGAATTTTTGTGATATTTTCTATTTTCTGGCAGATTGGGTTGTTGGATAATTCAGCTATGCATGAACTTCTATCTCCTCCCTGCCGTAACCTCAAATTACCATCACTTCTCCTCTCTCCCTTCCTGTGCCACTTATTTGGATGGAGGTTAGGTGACCTGGCATCCTTTATTCATGAAAGGAGACCTGTAATATATGTACATTTGCTCTGTGTTCATGAGGTTAATTTATTTCTGGCAAAAAGTGCAGAGAAGTAGCCCTGCAGATAAAAATTCTGTATTTTCCTTTCCCGGAACAGGCGGTATTGTCCAAGCTGCACTGGTTGTCCTGCAGAATTTCTCCTGCCTCGCCTTGAACACCACAGGGAATTTTGGCTGCTTGTACAGTCCTTGGCCTCACTGAGATCAGGATAACAGTGCCAGCCTGTTATGCTAGCCTGGTGGATTTTACAGCTTCCCCTACCTCCTCCTAGCTATAAGTTCAATTGGGGGAACCATAGAGAATCACAGTTAGTGACTGATGTCATCCCATTCTCACTACTCAGCTATAACTCATGGGCAGAAGATTTGTTGGCTTCAGCAATTAAAAGGTGGTTTAAAACTGGTTATCTATCCCTCTTACAGCAGGAAGTGTCTCCAGTTTAATTGTGAAACTTAACACCATCAGAAAACTCCAATTTATCCCACATGAGATATTATGGAACTTCTGAGAAAGAAACTGCATTTGTCACTGGGGAATAATAAGTCTTATTTATAGAGTAGCCCATGCATGAAATCCTCTGGGCAACTAACAAAATACAATCTGGCTTTAAAAAAAAGCAACACGTAAAGTCTGAAAAAATATCTCCATGTAGTCTAATAAATGCCAAGAGGGGTGAAATAGTTTCTTAATGTTTTTAGACCAAACGTGGTCAGCAGTAAATGAGTGTCAAATGGATTTTTAACAGACATTTTCTGGAGTTGCATGGCTCTCCTCCTCCAAACAGTCAGTAGCTGTGTGGGATGATCAGAAAAAGAAGAGAGAACACAGCTGAAGAGGTGGTGATGTCTTGACCTTCAGCTCATCAGAGCACCCCTTCTGTCTCTCAGCAACTTTCATCTCAAACTACTGAAAAAATCTAATATACAGATGGCTCTGTTGAACACCAAGTGATATTAATTTTACCCTCAGATGTGGCAAATTAGGAGAAAAGGCCTTCTGTTTAAAATATTTCCTGGTTAAGCCTCGAGGTCCCATCTCAAGGGAGGAAATTTGGGGTTTTCCCTTCAATTCCTGTGAGCAGAGCAGTCCCCATTCTCTGGAGGGGCTGAAGTCACGAGGGGAGCTGAGGGCTGCTGTCCCCAGCGCCAGGGGTGGGTGTCACTGAGCATTACACAGACACAGCACTGGGGAAAAGGTGTGAGAAAGGACAGTAATATCCAGACCCTTTTTACCCCTGGCTGGAATGTGTGTGGAGGATCCAGGGAAGAGACTGGGGTCCAGAGCAAGAGTTGCTCTCCATGCCAAGGTTCTCACCTCTACTTGCTTTTTGAGGACAATAAGAGTGAATTCAGGATGCTATCAAAAACCAGATGATAATTTATGCAGGTATAATACATTTCTTAATATCTTCCTTCCAACCACATTTCCTGTATGTTGCAGCTTTTATTTTAATTATTGCATTCCAAATGACTTGCCTTTCAGTCAGCAAGACCGAAAGATCTTGAAAGACCCCAGAAGTAATTTATGAGCAATTATCTGATTTTCATTTTTAGCAGTCTGTACTGTTCCGATTCCTGTCACCTTGGAATATTATTCGCCACAGTGTAGATAATTTAACTAATAGGAGGGACACCCATTTAAAAGGGGGCTTTCTAATGACAGGCCCTGCTGAGCCTGCTGACACTGGTGCTGGTAGTTGGAATTATTATGGTGTTTCTCAGCATTTTCATTAATCTCTTATGCATTCTCTGGGGGTTTTGAGTTGAAATTTGCCAGGCAAGGTCTTAGCAAAGTAACAACTTTTATTCTCTTTCCTTAGGGTCTTTTTTCCCTATTGTGAGAGTCTATTAAATAAGTTAAAAGTAGTTCACAAAACTACAAATGAAGATGGTGACAACAGGCTGAAGGCATACGTAGGGAGAGCAATGACTGTGTGCTGGAGCAGTGAATTCCCCCTTTCTCATCCTCTTCACCTGAACATCTGGGTCGGGGAGGGGGATGGAGTGGCAGAGTGTTGGGATAGAGGAAACAAATGAGTGCAAAAAGCCCTGTGAGGGCTGTCAGATGGGGTTCCCCGAGCCGGCAGGACACGCAGAGCAGGATGCAGAGCACTCACCTTCCCTCTCTGCTTGTCCAGGCACAGCTCAGCTGTTCTCCAGCATGCATTGGAGAGTGGGGCAGGATTGTCAGTGGGGCAGCCCAGTCACATCCATTGGTCACTCTCTCTGTCCCCAAGTGGCCACTAAGTGCAGGAAATTGTCCGATCTGATGAAGTTTGACCAGCCCTGAGAGGACAGGCATCTCATGGAAGAGCTGGGGGTGATGCCATAAGTTTTAAGTTTTTTCCTGTTCTGCCTTAGCTACATATTAAGTGTTCTAAGCTCTCTTTACAGGGTAGTTAGACACAACAATCCTCTCCAGCTCAAATTCAAGGACAATCATTCCAAACCTCAGGCCCAAAAGCAGAAACAATATAAAGAAGAGGAGGGCAAACCAGGAGGATGGAACTCCATAATTTGAAGTTATTAATTGGACAGTCAACCTCAATATGCAAATGGATCCTAACTTATAAAAGTGTGAAACCCTGTGACCAGGGGCTCCTGTGTCCATCTTGAGGGTCATCCTGGCAGGGCTGCAGCTGGGCTCTTGTACCGCTGGCGTGTGGCCTTTGAAGGCCTTTTAATAAATACCTACTTTATTCCTCTCCTTTTGTCTAGCCTCTGTTCCAGGTCAAACTGATAAGGCAACAGTGGAACCAAAGTTCTTGTATTCCTAAAGAACGAGGGCTCCAAAGGGCTCCCTCTTGGACAGAGAGCCCCACAGAGGTGGCAGAAGGCAGGTATCTCTAATCACCATGTCACCAGCTGGGGAGAGGGTGCCCACAGCTCTTGCAAACCAAGTTAACCAGAGAAGCCCTGGAAAAATGAGCATTTCCTCATTCTGGTCACAAATAATCTGCTTTCATCCCCCTTGGGTTCACTTTGCCTATTGACATTGCTGGTGATTCAGAAGACAAGAAAATTCCACTTTTTGCCTGTACAGCATTAACTGCAGGAGGTCCCATTTTTGTGTGCAACATTTGGGTGCTACCACAATCCAAATCACAAATAACATTTCTGTGTTTATCTTGTCTTCCCTTTGATCTTTCCCACACTGTGATTGCTGATAGATTCAGCTAGCTTAGAAACAAATATTTATTGCAGCTATGCTCTTCCATAAATAGAAATTGTATACTTTTAATCAGAACAACTTTTAATTTATTTTTTTTAAAGTGTGTATCTGGAAGCTAAAGGGAAGGAATCACAAGCATTTAGAAAGGTACAGGATGTAGGCATGTGCACATGTCCCATGTCTGCACTAGTGCCGAGCTGAGCACAAATAGCACTGCTGTTCTCAGCAAACATCAGAGTCTTTGGACATTTAAACATTCAGCATGCAAAGGAAGAAAAGGCATGGCAGCTACCAGCTAACTCGGAGGTTTTGTTTTATTTCTCTCTCTGTTCCTCTTGAAGACACTTAGAGGGGATGGCTCAGAGGATTCAAACTTCCTTGCTTGCTTGTAGGGAAAAAAAAAATCATCCCTGCTTTGGGAACCCAACTTCTCTATCCAAGTGGGAAGTCACACATCAGTAGGTAAGAGAAATGCTCACCTCGCCCCCACCCTGGCACATCAGAAGTGAAACCTAGGTCAAATCTTTTCATGTGTTGCTCATAGTTTCTTTAAAATAGTGTTTCCACTGATGCACACCAACGTGATGAACATTTTTTCATGTATTATTAATGCATTTCTTTGTACCATGTTCCAAAAAAAAAAAAAAGGTTTGATTTATTCCACACCTTAAACCCAATGTGACAAACTAGTGAGATGGCAGCAGGCTGCCTCTTTCTTTCTCCAAGATTTGAAAACTGAACTTAAAAGTCTGGAATTATACTCAGATGCATTCCACTCTTGTAATATTAACATTTTTTTTATTACCTGAACTATTTTCCCTGTCTCCCTTGACTCCCACAGCAGGGACTCTCATATTATTTCCTGCAGTGTTCCACCCCCACTTTCAGAGACCTGGATTTGAGGAGCTGCCCTACCGTTTATCAAAGCTTTTCCCTTGGTCATCAGAGAGAGTCTTGTCTGGTTTGGGCTCTATGAAATTGTCTGCTTCTACTTTTTTCCTTGCTTTTTCTTCCTCTTCTTTGTATCGAGTTATCTGTTCACAGCTGAGTAATCTCAGTAGAACTGCGGGGATGGAGATCTTCTTGCCTCACGTCAAAGATACAGAACCTTTTTGAGCTGAGGCAAGGATTGGTGATACAGACAGGTATTTATAAGTGCTCACACAAAGTAGGCATGAGGGGTCTGCTGTGGCAATTCCTGTGCAATATTGTATTGATCATATATACCTCTGACCTCCTTTTCTGCCCTCTAACCCTACAGTTCAGCTCCACCAAGCCTAACAGCTTACAGTCTTCTTTACTGCTTGGTGCCTCTCAAGCAGCAACAATCTTTCTGAGAAAAACAAAACAAAAGAAAATAAAACCCGAACACACACACTAATCAGAAAAAGAAGGTCTTCATTTCTTTTCTTCAAGAAAAACCAGGGCTGTAAAATATATAATATATAATATCCATTCCTAGGTGAGCTGACATACTTAAAGCTCAGTGGATTGTAAAACATGTTAAATAATCACTGTACTTATCCCATGGAGATTTGGAAATCATTTGTTTGACAGCAGAGGAAAAAACAAGTTTAACATTGAGGTAGGTTGTGAGATAATAGATTTGAAATTGCCAGTGTTGTTTTATGGGGAAAAATCACAGATCATTTCTCAGTGAAACAACTAAATTTGTAGGCAGAGTCCATCGTCAGGAAATATTTTAAGGATATGTTATTAGTTCAGGTGATCCAACTGTGGAGTGGTGTGATACAACTCTAAGCAAACATTTTGGTTAAACTTGCTTGGGGGCTAAATTCTTTGTGAATTTATCCTGTTGGTGATCTTTTGCTCTCAATGCAAAGCCTCTTCCCTGCCTGTGCTTTACTTCTGAAGCTCTTTAAAAACGTTTCTCCCTGCAAGCCTTTCTGTGGTGCAGGGAGTTCACACAGGTAGAAATATTCAGTTGTCCCTAATCTTTGTCCATTTGTGTGACTGTCCCCTGCATGGGAGCTTCTCAGAATAGAAATGAGGCTCTCCTTCCTGAGCATTTGGAAATCATCTAGCCCAAATCAGCTAGATAAAGATGCTGACACCAGTGTTGCAGATGGCTATTATTTATTTATGTTCTTGTAACAGGATAATGGAGTGCTCTTAACTAATATTAATAGAAATACTTTTTTACAGGAACTATATATATACATATATATATATGTGAGTACAGATAATGGTAACATTATAAACTTCACTAATCAGGTCCTCAGATATTTGCTTGAACAGAAATCTAAATCTACTTTATCTATATGTGTTTTTCAGTTATTTGGGGAAAGAAAATAATTTTTCCCCCCAAAATATCATTGTCACATTTCCTTTAAAAAAAGAAATAGAGAGACAAGACCACTGTTCTGCTGTGTTTTTGTGTTGCAGCCCTTTCCAAGCCTGGGCACTTGTGGGGAAGCTAATCACTTTCTGTGGCTACTCTAGGTGACAACTGCAATCACAAGCAGATTTGCTTGACATCCTGAGATACAGGCAGAAAGCAAATTTGGAATGCTAAAGAGTATGCAAGGAAACAAAATCTCATTCTAAGAGTACCACTGGTTCTGCTAACCTGACAGTGAAAAGGAAACCCACATGAGCTATATATACCAAACCAAGATTTACCAGCCTGCCTCAATGCACCCTTACTAGAGGGTGGTAGGAAACTCTTTTGCTAATGGTTACAGAACACAAAATCTGCAAGGTATTAGTGCACATTTTGTAAACATTAAAAGTGGGCAAATCTATAGAATAATTTATACATACTTTTTCCCCACTTCTTTTTTTCTGACAGCATAACTCTGCCCATACTGTGCTGAAAAAAGGGTTTTCACAAATTTGTGGTGTTAACTTTTGAATCTATATTTATGAGTTTCCATGATGTTTCTGTAATAATAAGGTTATTAACATCCTTTTTACTTAGTATGAGGCACTAAGGCAATCAATGCATGAAACTCACCCGCCTGTAACAGTGGCTGGTTCATTAGCCAGGGACTGCTGTAAAGGCTGGGGTGAACATTAAGAATTATGCATTTATTTTTAGCAGACACTCGATATTCTGTGGAAATCCAGCATGAGAAAGGGGAGTGGATTTCTCATTGGCAAAGAATCCTTCCCAGAATGGCCTCATTCAAACAGGTTATAGTTTTTCTTTCTAGTCCTGCACCCTAAGGTGCTGGTGAAAAAGCATGAAAAGCACAGCCAGGGTTTTTTGGTGAAACTGGTCCTCTGTTTTGAGTGAGTGTGGTTCTACCAACAGCTGTGCCCATTTAATGCTTTCTCTAGTTCCCATTTTTGGCAATTAGCTGACCAGAACATCATGTTGGGTTCTTTCAAAAGCCTCACGCGATCTGCAGACACACCTTGCTCATGCTGAATCCTGCTCTGTCCTCAGTATCTCTTTTCCTTTCAAGTGAGACGAGGCGAGATGTGGAGGCAGTTCCCAAAACCTGGACCTTGCACCCTTTTGAGAATGCCCAGCTTTGGTGACACCCAGATCCTTTGGTGGGCACTGAGTGGCCCTGAGCTCAGCAGGGGAATCCCACCCTGTCGCTGCGCGGGGCGGTCGCACACCGATGGCACCGTGCTGAAAACATCACTGTGACAAGGACAGGTTGGCAACGGTCTGAGTTCTTAAGCTTTTATTAATCAGTTTGGAAGTCCATTTGCTCAACTGAAGGACTTGCAACAGCATGTGAGAGTGACAGCTATGGAAAATGCCATCATTAGGAGTATTTCCATAGTGTCTGTGGCTCTCCATCAGTAGGCAGACATCCCAAAGCAATGCACACAGTGTTTTCAAATTAATACAAAGTATATGTGAGCAGCCTTTGTAAGTTTGCTGTATATTCAGGGGAAGCTCAAACTGAGGCTCTGACCTGAATTTGGAATTGAGTGGTCCTTTCAGTTAAGTAAAAGCTCATTTTTCATGACAAGAATCTATTTATTAGGTGAGCCAAAAACCCCATAAGCAGACAGTTTTAGGATTTCAAAGTACCTTCATACAGGTTCTAGGAAACAACTTGCAAAACATGCAGGAATTTATACAGAGATGTTTAATAAATCAAAGAGACACTTACAACAATGAACATCACTCAGTTTAGGTGATTAGTTCTTTACAGTCATTAGGATTGGAGACCAGAGTGTGTGGACTAGTCTCTTTTTATAGATGATTGATGGGATGAGAGAGATCAGAAACAATATTGTAGACAACAGACGAACAGAGAATATTAAAAAAGCAATGGGGGGAGGATTGAAGCCCTGCTGAAAGATTAAAGAATAGAAAGAAGTACAAATGAGCAAATCAATTATTGTGTGAAGATTTCTAGGATGTTGTTTAATTCATATTGGCCTGTTCTATATTTAGTTTCCTCACAGTTTCTTTTTTTATTGATGTTTCTTTTAGTTCCCTCTCTGGAATCTGACTCTAAGATGCATCATTGAATCATCCTTTGAGGGGAAATGTTACAAAATGAGACCCAATCTAGCAAACATTTTCTGACATGAGCCGTCTTGCCTTAACTAAGCAAAATTCAATGATGCTTCTTCAGAGTATGAAAATGATTCAAAGAAGCCAAAAGTTTGGGAATATGGGCCGTGGAGGGAGTACATCTTCTTTGGGAGGGAAGGGTAGAGAAGGAAGGGAAAGGGGTAACTTTAGACATGCTTTTTCCTTCCTCTGGAATTGACTTGAGCACCCAGTATATGGGGCAAGTTGCTGGAAGGATGGACCCAAAAAATGTCCAGAGCAAAGGGGATTTATGTGCAACATCTGGCTGTTAGATCCCCTTGCTGGATGCAATGTCAGGAGCTGGGCAGCTCCCCCGTGGGAATATCTGCTCAGAACCAGCTTCAGGGGCCAGGGGAAATGGGTTTTGCAGCTTCTTCTCCTGCCTGAAGCTTCCTTTTCCAAAGCATCCTGTACAGGGTGAGAAAGTTCCTTCCCTCAAGGGGGTTGTTTGCTTCAGTTTTTGGGGTCCCACTCAGTTAGGTGCAGAAGTGAGGGTGTCAGAGAAGAGAAACTTTTGTGCTAGGAAGGCATCATGGTAAAGGGAAAAGAGGAAATAAACACAGATTTAAAATATCATGTACTGTTATAACCGACCAGACTTTAAAATAATGTAACCATATTGCTTTGCTGTCCAACATGTCACTAAAGAGCTGAGATCAGGCTGTTCAGGAATCAGTTCCACTTTGGAGCACATTTGCATTAAGTTTAACAATAAATTATTCAGTTTTGCAATGCCTGGCTTAGGAATGATTATAACATCACTGTAATTACTTTTAATGTAAATACTGATATGTGCTGCTACCCATACCAACATCTCCACATTCAAAATTTGCAGTGAAAGCTTAAGGGTCTGTCTAAACCTGCTTTATGAAAAGTGCTGCTTTACACACAGAATATCAACTTTTTCTCAAAAAGTTCTTTTTAACCACAGCCAAAAGAATTCACTGATATCCTCCTTGTGAAGCATTTTGTAGGAACGTAGTGACTCTTGCCTCTTTCCTTCTTTCTGCAAGATTATGATGCATTACATGAAGATTGTCAACCAGGATGTTCATGTTATTACCAAGGACTGGGAAAGGAGGAACTTGACAGCTGCTATCAGGAAACATTGTCATGATAGTCTCATATAAAAATTTCTCAGGCCTAAAAAGCTCAATTTTTGGTTTAGGACTCTGAAGCAAGAAAACCAGAGTGACTTTCCAGTGAGCTGATACAGTAGGCTATTAATGAGAGAAGCCTCACTGGACACTGTCTGGATTTCCCTTTATGAACCCCAGACTCTGATTTTTCATGGAGCTGGGTCTGTCCGTTCTCAGTCTGGCCCTTTGAAGGTTGTGCTGGTGCTGTGGGCACAGAGACTCTGGGCTGCAGTTATCTTGCTTACATCACTTTCACTAGGTCTGGCCCTTGGTACCTTCCATCAGTATATTTTTAAAGCCTGCAAGGTTTGATTGCAATGAGAACAGAAATTGGAGAGTGGAAAAGAGGAAAAAAAGATGTTTGGTAGATGCTTGGTCAAAAAAGAACTGGTTAAAGAGGTCCAGAGGGAAGCAGGCAAGCAGTGCTGAATGCAGTGAACTAGAGGGAAGAGCAGTGGTTGAAGCTTTCAGGGGAAGGCAAGGATGAATTGAGTGGAAACGGGGCACAAAATCCCTTAGGATCTGCTCACAGTTCCAGTGACTAACTTGCAAATTTTTACCCCTGCAGTTATTGATCTGGTGTTCACATTTAGTATTGCTGCTCCAGAGATAACTTTCTCATCCTGGAAAATCTGATAAAAACCATGATCAGTTTTACTTGTGGTTGCCATTGCTACATGGAGAAAAGTGCAAACCATGCAATGCTTCTATTACAAGTTTCAGAATCTGAAATAAAAAAAAAACTTGTTTGACTTCAACTGTGTTAAAAATGAGTTTGAATACTGGATCAGTGTCTACAGAAAAAATAGCTTTTCAGAAAGAAAATCCAGGTCAAAATATAGTTCTGAGATGATGGAACAAAAAGAGGAATTTCAAGCTCACCTGGGGAAGCTGAGCTTGAAATTAATCATCTTTATGTTCAAACAAATTGGCCCTGCTTATCACACCAGGCCAGCCAAATTGAACACGAAACCAAGATAAACATGACATAAGGCTACTCATGTCACCCCCTCCAAAAGGAGAACAAGAAGCTAAGGCAGGGTCTACCACCATGTCCATCCTTTCAGCTACCCAACCCAATGAATAATTCTGCCCACATGCACTAATGACCATTGGACAATATATGAAAATTTAAAATCTGCTTTATACACTTATTTAGTGTGCTGCACAAGGAAATCTAAACATTTTAGAAGAATGAAATATTTGTATAGCTCTTACTGAAGATTCCTTTGTACTGTCAGAACTGCAGAGCTGTGCTCATAGCTCTTGTGCATCATTGCACCTGAAGTTACTTGTCTGTTACTTCGGTCATTCGGACAATTCATTGAACAGCATATTAAATTATTCTGCCAAAGGATTCACAGATATTTACTATGTGTATTACTGTATGATCACCTGTTGGATTCCTTCCCTGAAAACAAATGATGACTCCATGAAAAATGTGTGACTCCTCTTCAAAGTAACAACAATACAGCAAATGGGAAGAAAAATAATTTTTAAAATTGCAGTAATTATTGTTTAATGTTGTATTTTGGAGGCATGTCTTGGGGTTTTTTTAAACTTAGGTGGTTTCTAATTTGTGATTGCCTCTAAATGCATGCAAAATGGCGTGGGGGTCAAATTTTATCACATCTTTGCTTGTTCAAGTTCCCTCAGATTAGCGTTCCTGCTCTCCACTTTGTCTGGAGAATGACAAATGGGGCCTGAGGAGGAGGTGTTTGGTAACTGGAGCAGAGAGACTATATTAGCTCTACCTTTGCAGTCTAAAAATATCTCTATTTTAGGATGGCTGGACAGAATTTGGCCCTTGGGATTTATAGTCTAGGCAGGTTAAGTGAGAACTGTGCACATTAAATGCAGACTTTGAGGTAGACCATCGCATCTTTCCTAAAATGATGTTACCCTACGGTCAGATTTTGTTTGTTTTTAATACTCTGTAAATTTACTACAGGGGCTTTGATGCATGTTTTTCAGCTTGAAAGCAAAACTGTCTTCCTTTATCCACCACTTTACAATTTTAATGCTTTTAGCAGGCAGCTCCAAGACACAGAAATGGGCTCAGAAAGCAGCACAGCTATCAAGAATATCTGGAGCTGTTCTAGGAAAGATTTAAAAGAACACCCAAGAGGCCAAAAGAGGACAGAAAATCTTTTAGCCAGACATCTGTCAATCTTTGGCTGAGCACATGGACAGAGCTCCACTGTGGCAGGTTGTTGTTCAAGGTGGTGTTTATGCAGCTTCAGAGGAAGAGTTTGGTACCAAATCAGTGTCAGAGAGAGGCTGCTGGTCCTGGTGTGCATCCCTGGGGTGGGGTTGCCTCTCTCTTCAGCCAGCTCCGCTTCTTGCACCAGCTCTGAGCTTGCTTAAAGCCTTTGATGAGTTACTTCTGGGTTACAGCAAGGTGGATGAGGGAAGAGTCCTCTTGCATGTCTGTCAGAACTTTCTGTTTCCTGTACTTATTCTGTTTTTTGATAGTTTGATTGTCTTGAAATTTTTTACTGTGCTTTTTATCTGAGACCGAGAATTGAAGCCATCACTGGGAATGTGCTGCTAGAGAAAATTATGAAACAAAACACAACCACAACATTTTAAATGTTGGTTTAAGGGATGTCTAGACCTCATGCTGGCTTTCTGTACCAAGATGAATTCCTCATGGAGAATACCCCTCCTTCCCTTTCCAGATTTTATATTGAAAGTCAATTGCCTATACTCTCTCCCAACTTCAGTCTTGCTGTATAAAGAGGAATAATAGGGCTTCTGCTTTCTCATTCTCATTTGCAGTTTTAAATGGGCTTGTATTTAATGGAAGTGGAGGGAATGCTAAAGAGGAAGCATGAACATGTGTAGGGCTTTTGAGTTATTGGGTTAATTAAAGAAAGCCACAAAATCGTAGCAGTGGAAAAGACCAAACTCAAAACATCCAGGCATATTTCATGGCATTGCTGCTGATTCTGAAGAAAGATGTTCTTACCCTTGAAGGGCCTGGCTTGTGCTCTTGTGGGCTGATGCTAGCAAGTATTTCTAGGAATTCTGCTTTTGTTAGAGTCACATAGTAGATGTTTTATCTTGCTTTTATCTTCGGAATTTTCTCTCTTCTCTCATAGCTGTGCTGATTCGTTTATTCTGGTGTTTATAACAAGATCTGCAGTTAGTGTGTCTAAAAACATAATAATCCACACACACCCAACTCATAGAGGTAGATCCAGCACACAATATTCATTTGTGTTGGAGGATGGAGAAGAGTTATCAGCCAGGAAGGGTTTGAAATGCTTTCCAGGATCAGAATTCAAGTGATCTCTACAGTGGCAGAAAAATATCCAAGGGTAATATTTTTTCAGTGGAAATTCCCATTTTAGGAGGAAAAAAAAAAGGACAAAGTAATGTTTCTGCTGTTTATTCTGGCAACCAAAGCTGCTCAAGCATTATAGAGTATAATACTCTGTAGTAATTCCAAATAAATCATTCGAGACTACAGCCTTTTAGGTTCTTCTTTTTCTTCCTTTATAGTAGACATCACAGCTAGGACAGGGCATGTCTTTTGCCTGGAGCTGCTCATTAATATAGGAAAAAATAGTGAGCAGAAGAGCTTATTATCTAAACAGACAGGACATAATGAAAGTAGAGAAGTTACTAGCCACACTTTTGTGATAGGAATGAAGGAGTATTTAGAGAAATTATTTGTTCAAGGCACAAATGACAGTGATGCAGAAAACCCCCAGCCCACCACAGTTCTGATCCAATACTTCAAACTTTTGTTTTCATCTATTTACTCTCAATTTAAAAGGATTTGATGGTTTTTATCTTTTTTTTCCTCTGTGTTTATTGTTCGAAGACACTAAATTGTCTCAGAGAAATGCTTCATGTCTGATGTGCAAACCATGATCACTAGTATGGGCTTGGAGATGTAGGGAATGGCCAATTCCCAAACAAAAGAACACCTGTACCTAAGTCCTGCACCACCCTTGAAGCCTTCTTGCATGCACAGCAATATATTCTTTGCACTCCCATGCCCAGAAGGGGGTGGCCATATCCTGATGGACAAGGAAAGCAAGATGTGCATGTGGGCTCAAAACTTTGAAAAATCAAAATGGTTCCTCTTTTCAGTTTCTTGAAGCTCCCTGCTGACAAAATATTTCCATATATAGGAAAGTGAAAGAAGGGCTTTCACTGGTTTAAACTTCTTTAAACTTTTTTAAACTTTGCCACAGTCAGGTGGCAGAATGAAATGAATCCACTGGACATTCTCACTGGTCAAAATCCTCCTGGCAACAAAGAGGGACCAGCAACCTTATGTATTGCATTTTACTGTGTAGATTTATATGGTGTAAAAGGACCATGAGCATTGTGCTAGCTCTCTGCACATAGCAGGATTTCACTCAGCTGATTGAAAAGGTCAATTAAGTATTAAATAGCACCCAGGATGACAGGGTAAGATCACCACATGCCATGTAACATATTTTTACATATCATGAGCTGTGCACAAGGGCATATCTAAATAAAATGCATAAGAAATAGCATCACACAAATATGATCTACATTTTTTCTTGATCAAAGAGGCTGAGGGAAAAAATAATTAAAAAGTAAAAGCCTTATGCAATGAGATTTAAAAGAAAACTTTGGAGGCTGACAAGACGCATCTGGCACAACTTCAAAGTCCATCAAAGTACATATAATCAATGTTTGTCAATAGCAGTTTTGCATCCTTTAATTTATCTTTCATGGGTATAAAGCATGATGTTATTAGGATCCAGTCCATACCTTAATTCTGTTTGAGATTTGATGAATCAGGGCTCTATTAAAATTCAGTGCAAATCAGCTTACTCAAGGACACATTACATAAAGTCGTGTGTTATCTAACTCCTTTTATCTTGCTGTCTTTCTAACTAGTTAAAGAATCTGGAATTTCATAAACTTGTATTTGTGGCTGGCCACCAACATACTGTCTCAAACACATATTGCATATAGCCACCTGCTTAAGGTATGCACAGGTGACGTAGTCAGCATACCGAAATCTTTGTGTATTTTTTGGTGTATGAAATCTCCTTTAGGATTACTCATGTCTCAGAGTAAGGAATCATCAGAAACAAGGTTCTCTGGCATCCAAATTTCAGTAATCCGATGCTCACAACTGTCTTTTTCACCACAAAATCACATTCAGGATGGAAAATGTTGAAGCCCTTGGGATTTCACGGTTTTCTTCCTCACATTTCAACATGTGTACACTAATTCTATCATGTTCTTCCTTTTCAGGTTCAGAGAAAGAATGGTCACTTCATTTGTTTTTGTAACAAGCAACACAAAAAATATCTGATCAACACGTATGTCAGCATTTCCGCATTAGAGGGTTGTTTATTCTTGCAGTAATACTCTGATTTTCTGAGTTGCTACTGTTGTTACAAATGCTTCAGTCTCAGGAGAATAGAGGTTACTCAAGAATTTAGATTTTTACTAATAAAAAAGAAAAACCTGATTCTCACATTAGTGGACAAAAACTTGAGGACATGAACTCTGATTCATGTCTGAAATTTAGAAAATAATCAGAAAACACACTTTGATATTTTTGAAAATCCTATATTATGTAACAAGATCCCACTGTTTTTCAGGTGGGAGAGAAGTATGTATGATTCATACTTTTTTTTCCAATTGATAATAATAGTTGAAAGATAATTCTAATGCAAGGTAAATGCTTGTTTCTATTGTTAATTTATATTGTTCCCATTCATGTTACTTACTGATTTGAACATTTGCCACTGGTCAGTGCAGTGATTATCTGGACAGGATGCATTTATTTGATCAGGGCAATCTGTTGAACATTAAACAATATTTGAAGCACGGTTAATTATTTGCACTGAATTAGCTCAGCCTCAAAAGATTGTGACTTGTCTGAAAAAAACGTACGGAAGAAGAAAAATCTAATTTCAAGAAAAAAAACAAGGATGGTTAACAGTGCTTTGACCCTTCAGATTCTTCCACTGATTATTCTCCTAGGGACCACACATTTGGGCGTGAGTATGTTTTTATTCTCCTTCTCTTTCCCTGTGCCAGCTCTGCGGTATTTGCGTTTCAGGCCACTGAGCTGACCAAGTGAATGGACCATAAGAGGGAAGCCCCATGGGGTTTTTTGAAGCAGAGATCTACAGTGTCAGGGAATGGCTCCTCCGGGTACACTCAGTGGCCTCCCCACTCCTGTGGAGAGTCTGTGGTGGGGAGCGTGGTCCCTCTCCTAGCCCTGGGCACTAAGAAACACCCCAAAACCCTGGGCTGCAGCATGGGCAGCTCATCTTGAAATCACAGAACACTTCGGGTTGTAAGGCACCTTAAAGATCATCTTGTTCCAACCCCCCTGCCATGGGCAGGGACATTTTCCCCTAGACCAGGTTGCTCAGAGGTCCATCCAGCCTGGCCTTGAATGTTTCCGTGGATGGGGCATCCACCATCTCCCTGGGCAACCTGTGCCAATGACTCACCACCCTCATCGTAAAAAATTTTCTTCCTTATTTCCAATCCTTATTCTGAAGGGACTAAATATCAAATTAAACAGGTCAGGTAGGTGCTACCTTGGCAGTTTTGCAAACTCTTCTGTAAAAAGTAAAATTTCCCCCAGCCATATGTTTTGAGTGACTGAATTATCGTTGTCACTAACATGGGAGGAAGGTTAATAGCAAAATATTCAACACAGCTAGGGGTGACCAGAGCTCTGCTTTGGCAGAGCTTGATATACTTTCCTACATCTATTTGTCTCCTCTTTAAAGACGGGAAGAATGACTTGTAATCAAAGGAAAGTTAAAAGTCAGTTTAAAAAAAATTTCTTTTGTTCTTCCAAGCAATCAAGTAGATTTTCTCATAAAGGAATCTGAGGTTCTTTAAAACATCTGCTTTCTTAGTGACATTTCCTATGTGTGCAGGTTCATATTTACAGAAATGTGTTGCAAAAATTCGGATGTTGACGTGTTTAAATAGAATTCTTTGGGATAAATATATAATGAAGAGGGTTAATGGGACATAGATTTTTTTTAAGACGTCTGGAATTTGAGATCAGTTATTTTCACAACTCAATAGAGTAACTATTAATTAGTGTATCACTAGGACCCATGTCACACTTGGTCCAGTAGTACACGTAGCATCCTACCAAGGGGATCAGCACTAGGGTATTTCAAGGGCAGTTTTACAGACTTTGTGGGAACAACATCTAACACAAATAAACTCATAGTGAATTTGGCACTGTTAATTCATGCTCAATTAGGAAGATGTGGGGCCAGTCTGAGAAAACATGAAGTCTTTCCGAGGTTTTTTCTAACTAGTCCTAAATGTTAGATTGATTCAATGGCTTTAACAGTCCTAATCTGACTTTACTTTAAAAATTGCTGTGGAAAATGTAGAGTATATCTGCCCCTGCCCCTGAAAATTCATTAACATTGCTAAAATGTAAAAGCAATTCTGCTGTCACTGAAAAGCAGCATGACAGAATATTCAGCAGGCTAGTTTTTAATAAAACATGCTTTTTCTTCATAATTAATATAACAAGGTTTTCTGGCTTAGCGCTTGGCATGGATCCCAGAAAAAAAAGAGGGGAATGAGTTGCCATGATGTGACCATTGCATAACAAACAAGTTATGAGAGGATATTTTTGTCTTAATGATTTGTCCTGAAGAAAAAGTTGCACTGAAATGGTTTGGAAAAATAATAGATGCTGCGCT
Source organism: Picathartes gymnocephalus (assembly GCA_013390045.1). Lineage (NCBI taxonomy): Eukaryota > Metazoa > Chordata > Aves > Passeriformes > Picathartidae > Picathartes > Picathartes gymnocephalus. The sequence goes on along the minus strand of WEKY01060687.1, from coordinate 22,337 downwards.
TTGTTGAAACCATGGAAAACAACCTTAAATTTCTATTTTCATCCTTTTCTAGAACTATCTATCTTCATCATTTTTATTTGAATCTGGTTTTAGAAGTTTTTATAAGTAATAAGCTGATTAACAAATATTATTGGTGAAATATGGCAGAAGTCAAACATGGGTTTAAGCAGTAGTTCATGCTGAATCAGTCCCCATAGAACAAGAAACTTCTTGGATATCCATGGATCTGGCAGGTTTGGAGCAGAACCCTAGGGCAAAAGTTTTCATTCAGTTCTTTCATACTACCTGAAGAGAAACTGATTCCATCTGCATGCATCCAAACTCTTTCCATAAATGCATATAGCTGCATGGTGAGAACTGAATTTGGCCCTTTACTTTATCATATATGATGCAACTGCACCAAAGATTGTCTTCAGACATGGCAGGTCTTCTTGGGTTGGGTCTTTTTTCCCCTGCTTTTCATTTCACTTCTTCTCAGCCAGATACTGTAGTAGAAATGTGCCTGCCATCAAGGTGTTGTATTGTTAAGTATTCCTTAATTAGCAGAAGAGAAAGCCAAAGAACTCTGCTGCAACTGAGCTGTGTATCCTCACTTATCCAGACTTTTATTGAAGCAACTTTTCTGGAATGCACTCAGATTTAAATGGTATGCTTAAACGTTGTGTTGAGTTGGGCTAGAGAAATCTGGAACAGGACAATACAAAGTTGGATCCCACAACATTCCAGTGACAGCTCTGCCCGTACACCAGGCTGCAGCGCCCACTTAACAGTGCTCTAGAGTGATTCGGCATATGTTTGCAGGAAAAAAAGTTATTTTTTAATCTACAGGTGTTCAGATCAGGCCTTTTCCTTGTATCAGATTTCCCTGCAAACTCAGCTCCCCTGGCAGCAGGGAGGAAGGCTTGCAAGGATCAGAGTAGCAGAGGTGGCTCTTCACTGAATATTTTGAAACTTCTAAAAATTGATGTCCTCTTAGTTGTGATGGAAAGTGTTTTGAAATCACGATCCTTGCCCATCCAATAACCAAGTGCACTTAATAGTGGAAAGGGAAGGACAGAAGTATCACGTTAAGATCAAAACTTGCAATAAAGAAACCCTTATCATAAGGGCCTATCTCTCCCTCTTAGCCCACAGCAAGTGGGATACTGTTGCCAGCTGTGCTGGGCTCTCCTTGCTTCAGGTGCTGGGAGACCAACATTTTAGGGTGTTCCAAAGTCAACTCTGCCTGATATCTTTTTCTAACCCCCAAAGGATCCATTCCTGTAGCAAGCTCCCACTTCTGCTCCCCTCACCCTCACTGCAGGGCTGCACCGCGCACACAAGGGCTGCACGCTCCGCTGTGTTGTGATCGCTCTGAAGAGGAGCGAATGCTGCTGAGCCCGCCTGGATTTGAGGCCCATCAGGTGTAATACCCTTCTGCAGTGCTCGCCTAAATTTGCCTGATGCAGCAGGAAAGCAACAAAGCCCTGGGAGCGCCCCCAGCTAATTTTGCACCGTGCTCTCAGAGAGGGAAGCGTTTCTCGCTGACCCCCGAAGGCAATCAGCTTATGCCCTGCAGCGTGCAGGTTGATATCCCGTGTAACTAAAGGGACTTAATGACTTTGCATAAGCTTTAAGTCTAGCAGTATAACCTGCATTCCCAGCACTGGCTGCAGGAGTGTTCGATAGCGCAGGCTCTCACGTTAGTGTGAGTAGCTGGCTCCTCCAGCCCATTGAAACGCATTTTGTACCTTCCCCTTGCTGTGGCATCCGAGGCTGACCCCATTTTTCACCTGGGAGCACGAGTGCACCCCAACCACCAGTGAGCAGCTTTAAAAACACCCAGCTGCTACCAGGCCACCTCTTACAGAGCAAACACTAATTTGGAAACTTATTTCTTGGAAAAGAGGAGCAGGTAACTCCTGAGCAGAGAACCAAGCTGGTTTCAGCAGCACCTCTGAAGGATCTTGCTTTTTTCCTGGATCCCTCTGGGTTTTGTATCAGGTGCTACCACGGGAAAGGTTCACCACCAAATAATCAGCAAAAATTATTATAAAGATTCTAAGTAAGTGTGGACTTCTCTGAGTACTCTGGGACTGGTTGATAAGGAACCCACCATTTACTCTGATGCACAAATTGCAGGTCAGTGTGGAGGCAGGAGATGTCTTGTTAGAGAAGTGGCGAAGTCAGAGGTTTTGGTGGAATCCTTTCAGAGAATGGTTTCCCAGGCTAAAAACACAACATGTGTTGCATGTGTGCTCCAGATGATAATATGCCCTGCTTTCATTATACTGCAACCACGGCCTTGGCTGAGAAATACAATGTCATTGCTAGAAAAGCCACTTTCCCTTGAACTTCAAAGACTGTCACTACCCAAGATGGTTGCAGGCAAAAATCTGGCCGATTGTAAGAGCATGAGAACTGTCGATTCCCTCCTCCTTTGGCAAGCAGCCCAGACAAAGGTTCCTACTGAGAGCTGTCAGCAGGATCAAGGGGTTCACTACGAGAAGGCAGTAGCTGTGTCTGCCCTCGTGGCTCCTTCATGGCTTGTGTCACTTGTGGATGGAAGTTGATCAAATATCCATCTCCATTCTCCAGTTCAACCCCATCCCACCTCCTTGGCTGCAAAGCTGTGTCTGCACAGATGAACAAGTGAAAGCATATTCCTTGTTTTTCTGCCATGGAGGCCACTTTGTGACAAGTTGCAGGAGAATTTGCAGGATTTAATGCAATTAAGTGAATAAGCCAATTCCTACCATTGTAGTTTAATACTGTAATTCCTGTAGTTCTTTGTTGCAATATGTGTGTATGTATAGAGCTAATTCTTATCTCTCTTGCTGCTCTGTAACGCAAGCTTGAGTAATTGCAGTGTTTTCTCTAGAATTCTGTTTTGCACACATGTAAATTCTCCAGCACAACCCTGGGCTGTCACCTTTTTGCTCTGTTTCTCCACCTGTGTTTGTGTTTTAGTGATTCATTTTTATTGTAATAAGGGGTAGCAGTGTACCCAAGACAAAATATACAGTTCAACTGCAGAATTATCTTTGCAGCTGTAAATAATTTTCCTTGAATTTGGGGTCAAATCTTCCTGGTTTTATTCAGAAAGAATTGTTAGAGATTAACTGGACATTTTTTATCTGAGAAAGAGCCATAGGATTCCATGATAAAGGAACCTCATGGTTCTCTCATTCCTGTTTGAAATCTATTACATTTCATTAGTCTCTTTCTTAAGGAGTTGAAATGGAAAAATTGACAGTATCATATATCTGTGATGTTTGATATTAGTACAAAATCTATTTAGCAAAAATTTTGAAGGTTCTTTGAAGGAATGAAGTTTCAGTGAAGTGCTAATCATTACAGTGACAAAAGACAACAAAGGTCAGGTGAAATTATTTTGAATTTCACAATTTTTTTTCTACGAGCCCTATAAATGTAGTAGGGCTCCATAATCAGCAGTGCACTGGTGCCCATAGAAAATGTCCCTCCTAGCTTTTTTTTTTTTTTTTTTTTTTTTTTGTGGGGGGTTTTTTTTTGTNTTTTTTGGGGTGTGTTTTTTTTGTGTTTTTTTTTTTTTTTTTTTGTTTTTTTTTTTTTTTTTTTGGTAGGGTTTCTTTTTCATGAGCCTAAAGTAATAAAATTTAAAATTGCTCTCCTCAAATTCTTCCAGCTTTGTCCCTCATCACTGCAGACCTGTTATGAACAGAATCCAGTGATTTTATTCCCTCCTGAGAGAGCACACAGGGTATCAGTGTCGAGCTGCAGCAAGGAGACCCTTTGGTGAAACCAGCCCCACAGTCTAATTTCTTCTCCCCGCGCCCCCCTTCCTTTTGTTCAATCCTGCTCCTCGTTGGGCTCGGTGCTGCACCTCGTCGGAAGGACAAGATCCTCCTCTGCTGGCCACGAGCAATACGGCACTGCAGGCAGGAGGCCCTGCCTTCGCTGCCCCTGGCTGCACTCCCTCCTGCAGCCCCTCCTGGACCCCCGCCCTGCGCCCCGCTCCTGACAGCCTCCTTCTGCATCCGCATCTGACATCCTGCATCCCACATCCTCTCCGCGAGGGCAGGAAGGGGAGAGCTCCAGCACACAGCAGCAAGGGAGCGAGCTCTTCCTGTTCCTCACATCACCATGGCAAGCTTCACACCATGAGTCAAAAAGCTAAAATTTGGCCCTGTGCTGGCTAGCGGGGGTGAAAATGCTTCAAAACCAGTGTGGTCTGGTGAGTGGTCCAGTGGAACTCAGGAGGGAGGAGAAAAGTCTCCATGCTGAGAAGTCAGCTCTGCCAGAGGCTTTGTCCCCTGTGGCTCTGCTGCTGCAGCTTGTGACAGGCACACGAGGAGGGAGAGCTGCAGCACAAAACGAGATACAGGAGCCTTACAGTAAAGACAATGTTTAACTCCTATGCTGGGTGCTCCAGAAGCTTTTGTTCCCAGTAATATTTATTCTGTGGCAGCAGACAGGCTTTCATCCAAAAGCAGGAATCAAAATCTGTAATTCAGTCACCAGCCACCATGTGAGTGCCTGCTCTGAAGGATGATACCCTAAACTTGCACATTGTTGAGGTCCCCAGGGCCAGAGGGAGTTTAGGTTTCCTGTCCTTTTGTGGTCGGCTCTGCCCATGCTTGGACAGAGGGGCAGGTAGATAACTTGGAGAAGAAAGTAGTGTAGCTCGATGCTACATCTCTCATCTTTCCTATTTCCTTGGGGCATGAGCATTGTGACACTGTCGTCTCCACACTACAGCTTGGGAAACTGAGGCACAGAACAGCCTGGTGCACCTCACTCAGCCTCTGACATTCCCTGGGGTGCCAAGGGCTGGCCTGAGTGCAGGGAAGAGCTCACTAAGTCAAACCATTCAGACCCAAACCCTTTCCAACCCCATAAGGCAAACACCACAACAGGGCAGCACTGAGAGCTGGAGAGCGAGATGAAATGTTTCTTGCATGATCCTGCTCCCAACGCTGCTTCCTTGTTCTTTGTTTCATCTATTCCTCCAGAAGAAAGGAGTACACTTGCAGGGTTTGTTTCGGTCTGTGTTTGTGGATGAGCACTACCACTAATTGTAGATGGAGCAATTAGACCTTTGCTTTCTATAGTCTCCATTGGGGTCTGGCAAAGGATCTGACAAATGCTGTACCTGCACTCAAGAAACACATACACCAAGGACAGGGCTTTTACAGCCTTCTCATTTACCATCATCCCCGCACTCATTCAGGAGGGGCAATTGTGTGAGGATGTGTGTCCTTCCAGCTGCAAAGGATTTAGGTCTGTATGTGTGTGGCTCACTCAAATGCACCTGGGAAGGGGCTCTGCTGAGTGGTTCAGGGGACGTTGCTCTCATTAAAGTCGGTGGGGAAGGGGAGAGCTGGAGTGTCTGTTCTCTCTGGCTCAAACACAAGAGGGATGTAAACGTGCCTGAAGCAAAAGCTCATTTATATATTCTGGATAATATTCACAAACATGAATTCTGAGCTTTTTATTTTGTCCTGTTTCTTATTCGTTGCTTCTGATTCATTTGTTCTTAGTCTCAACCAGAGATATCTGAGTGTCTTTCTTCTATATATAATGTGTGACTAAACAGGGCATATATTTGCAGTTAATTGTATCCGTAGCAATGCATAGGTGCCCATAATAATTGCATGTGTGTGTGTATGCCATCCTTGCTATGTGTGTTAAATTGTTTGGAAATACATTTTATTCCCTAAAATCGTGTGAGGGAGGAAGAATAGCAGCTTCAAATCTCCGTTACACCCACTGTTAGCATATGTATCCTCGCTGCAGGTGGGTAATCCTGTCCTCAGCTGGGATTAGAGCAAGAGGGAAAGCGAACGGAAATCGTCACGCTGGGGACGCGTCCTGGTGTAGAGTCAGTGCCTTTCCTTTCAGACAAACCTCACTCACACTCTTCAAAGGCTGAGCGCTGTTTTCCTTCTTGTGTGCCCTTTTGTTGCTTGCCCTTGATCATGAGCCAAACAGGAAAGGCTGGAGCCCCACGTTGGAAGTGGCACTCATGGCATTTCCTCCTGGAAAGTGCCAGAAATATTCTCCTGCATCCAAAAATTGTTGACAACCTTCCAGCTCAGGGGTCCAGGTCCCACTGGGTGCGCCAAGTGTAAGGTCCTGGATGGGCAATGCTGCACTGCCCAACATCCACTCTGCCATGCCTGGGCACCTCCCAGCCTCCAGCTTTGGCAGTCAGCTGGATGTGACCTCTGGTCAGTGTCTCAGAGGAGTTGGACAAATAGCCAGTGTGCCATCACCTCATCAGCAAAGAGACAATTTAACTCGTTCGGGTCAGGTTTGCCCCAAATCAGACCAGCCCAGCAGCTTAGGCTGTGTGCTTGGAAAAGCCAGACCTCTCCCATGGGTTGCTGACATTTTGTTACTCTTTTCAAAAAGCTCTTAAAATCCAGGTCAGTTAGCTCCAAAGTGGGGAACAGCCTCGCCTGGATGTCCAGCACTAGGGGCAAACAGAGTCTTTGTACTGTAAGCAAAGCTCTGCGCTGGCTTTTGTTTTTTCCAGAAACTGACTCTCTGACCTTTATTATCTCATGCAGACTTCCCATGTTCCCTCCTGGGACAACATGATGAAAGGTAAGTGGTTTCAGTTTCTTCATTTTAACTTCTGCCTGCCACAAAACTGAAAGCAACCTGGCAGCCTGGTTCACCAAGACCCTTCACTAGTGCCCAGTGCTGAATTATATTAACTTCATGGGGAGCCTTGCTGAGCTTAAAATAAGGCCTATCATCATGTGAAAATGGTGTTTGACTTTGAACAGGTAATATGGTGAGTGCTTTCAGACACCCACATGTGCTGTATGACAGTGCAGGAGACAATGCTGCATCGTGTCCCAGGCAGGAGTGTGTCTGACACACTGGAGCCAAAAACAGAGCTACAGCAGCAGTACCAATGTGCAGCTGATCACAGGGCTCTGCTGGACCACCCCTGGAACTCTCAGTTCTGCCCCAAGCCAGGACTTTTCTGCCACTCTCTGCCTTCATGAGCTTTGGGGACCTGTGGGTGACACAGTGGGCCATGGTCTGGAGGAGAGGTCATGGTGCTGGGCTGCAAACCTCACAGAAGGACAAACAAAGAGCCCAGCTGGGGATGAAAACTGGAGGTCGAATAAACGAAAGCTGACTTTCCCTTGCAGCATGCAACTAACTGTGGCACTTACTTCTGCAAGGCTTTGTCCCAAGTACTAGAAGAGTCAAAAACAAGCCCATGTAACTGAAAAATCGTTAAAGGCTGTGTCGCATTAAGATGTTCATAAGGGAAAAGCTGTGATGAGTACTGTGTGAGGATGTGTAGGATGTGTGAGGATTTGTATATCCTTTCGCAGCCTACGTGGTCCATGTAGAAGATTATGGTTTTATTGATAAGTTAGGTATTTTTGCAGGTAAGCCCTGCTCTTTCTTTTCTTGATTTCAATGGCTGTTAGGCCTGAGTTTATAATGCATAGCTAATGAAAGATTACAATAATTTTGCTCATTTTCCTGCAAAAAAAAATAAGATGGATTTTAGTAGGCACTCATTATTCATCTGCATTCCTGTTCATTCCAGTGGCATTTTGGCTTTCAAGTCAAACCAGAAATCTTGTTGCTCATACAGCAATGCCTAAGTCAGTGTTGCTGTTCTAACGTGTGTGTAGAAAACAAATTTCCAAATCATTTTTGTGTCTGAGCCCAGTATTTGGGTTCTGCAAATATTTGGCCACAGTCATACACTTGACTCAGGGTTTACACACCTGTTTATACAGCCTCGTGCAAACTGGTTGATCTGCCTTTTGATGGTGGCTGATCCCTTTCACAATTTCTTAGTTCATTTCCTGCCTTATGGTGTCCCGGCATAGTTCCTACACTCTCCTACTCCCCATCCCCCTTAAAGCTTCCACTCCTTCAGCCATCATGGTCCCCCTTCACGCCATGTCCATCCCTCTGAGGAAAAAAGTTCTGCAAAACTGCTTTTAAGTAACAGCCACAAAACTATTTGAAAGGTTTTCTGGCTTTGTTGTTAGCTGATGTCCTTTCTGTAGCTGCAGATACTCCCAGCCACAGCCCACTTGGAAGGGAGGAAATACTGTGAGGTCTCATCTCTGCAGAAGTAAATGGGGAATATCTCATTATTTAAAATACAGTCAGGATTTCAGCCTCATAAAAATAACACTGCAATAATCTCAGAGCTGGCGACAAAAAGTATTTAGGGGGGTGGTAGGAAAACTCATCCTGCTTAAATTAGGCCAGATTTCAGTCAGTCTCCAGAGGTTCAGAGAGCTTGAATAAATGCTGGGTACTCTCTGGTGCTCTTGATGTGTGTTGGCAATAGGCTTTAACTCTGCACATCACTCATCTTGACAACTGCAGTCCAACAAAGTTACCTCGCAATTCAGGTCACCCGATGGCATCCTAATGCATCACTTTCCCACTTGGAACATTAGTCATCACTTGATCCAGGGAAGGTTTTGAAAACAGTGTGACTGTCGGCATTGGGATATCTGTTCTCTCCGTAACAGAGAGCCCATGTAAGCTAACGAACAAGGGGATATTGATCAGAAATCCGTTGCTTGATTGACAGCTCTTGGCAATGTGAAAAACTGCAGATGAAAGCTTGAGCAGTTTAAAAGATCACCCAGACCTCAAAGCTGATTTGAAGCTTTAAAAGTCAATCTCTGTCTATCAATTATGGGGGGATTTTTTGTACTACACAGAGGAAAGTTATTCTTTGAAAATTTGCATGCAGGATGTCTAATTTAATTTCATGTAATAGTCACATTTCAGTGACAAATGTCAGATCACTGCTTTTTTAAACCACGTTAAGGTTTTCCAGCACTTACAAAGAACGAACACTCTGATTTAGTAATATGTTTAAATCAACCAGTGTATCAGACTTTGTGCTTTAATTATGTGCTCAGATAAAAAAAAAATGTTGTTTTTGCTTTACTAAACCTATGGCTTGTTATAAATAATTTTTAAAAAATGGAATGGGAGCACTTCTTAAATAAGAGATGTGGAAGCCAAATAGTTATTTAGTGTCAAAGCAGTGATAAATAAGAAGTCATATTTTAGTTTGATATTCTATGCCCTAGTGAGGGTTTCCTGGTCTTTGTTTTTCACTGCTTCATGCAGCTGGAGGTGGGATAGCTGGGAGACAGGAAGCATCACTCGTGACCTGTAGGAGCTATGTCTGTTTCTCGATTTCATAGAGAGGGATGGCAATGGGGAAAGCTTGGACACTGGTCATTTCTCAGATCTGCTGCACTCTTACATCACCTTGGCTGGTCTCCTGGCCAGTAACCCCAGCTTCCTGACTCCCATATCCACATGGGGGCCAGGGTACCCAAAAGGGTTTGCTGATGTCTTCTGAGCCCTTTTCACATGCACCCTTAACTCCATGTCTTGGCCATTAAATTTCTTGAAATGGTAATTGCCAGCCTTTGAGGGGATTGCTCAGGGTTGCCTGCTTTACCTCAGCCCTGGCTGCCTGAAGTTGCCCTCTTCAAGGGCTGTGGGGTGCCAAACTGGCCTCAGGTGTGTTTTAGCCTGTGCCAAAACTGCCCCATCAGTGCACATGGATCATTGTGCCCCCAAACCTTTCAGACCCACCAAAAGCATCTCTTGTAAAATGTGAATTACACCTTGCCCATCTTGTTTACAGAACAGCTGAACTTAAAATAGTTCATAACATGTCAAGTAATTACATAAGTGTTCTTAATAACTGATTAATCTGTTACTAAGAAATTATGCCAAACAAAAATCAAGTGACAGTAGCGTCATTTCTTAACAACACACACTAAGCACTTGGTTTAAAAAACACCAGGGTAGATGATTCTACAGTGGCTTAACTATTTGTGCTCATTCAGGGCACTTATTTTTCCTCTGTTGATTCAGGAGAGTCCCCACGAGTCTCTGTAAAGCATGCTGGCATGTTTGCCATCTGCCCTTCGCAGCCGTCACTCCCCTGTTCATCCTTCATAACTTTTAGCAGGTATATTTTCCATAAAAAGGGATACCTCCATCCTTCAGAAAGCATCCGTGGAATAAAAGCCAACATGCCCCTCTAAGATTCTGAAAATAAACAGGGGATACAAAATCAGACTACTTCAGACAGTTCCCTCAACATCAAGTCATTTGCAAAATCTCCTCTCCAACAAAGTGAACTTGGAGGCTGCATTTCAGGCAAAACTTCCTTTTTTGTTTTTCTTCCTTAACTACATCACATTAAATTTAATTTTCTTCAGTGTAGACAATGTCCTTATCTTTCAGCAAGATCCTTCTGTTCCTTAGCATTACTTCTGCAACAGTTGCACATAGTCAAGACTCAGCTCCTGTGGAAATAATGAGCTGAGGAAAAGGAGTCTTGACTTGGCATAGCAATAAATGAGGTGAAACTTCCCCTTTTTTTTTTTTTTTTTTGAGAAATGAGAGTTGGCATGTAGGAAAAAAAAAAAAGAAGAAAAAAAGACAGTTCTATTTTAATATGAAATATAAAACACCCATTGTACAAACGTGGAATTTCTTTTTTTCAGAAGCAAAGAAAGAATAAAGATAAAGGCTGCAAGTGAATGAATGAGGAGAGAAAACTAAGATAATGCAGTCGATAATCAGTTCAAGGCAGAGCATTATCCATGGGGCCATCGGTCCGGCCCTAGGGAAGAGCTTTTTAGAATCTCTCTGTACGTAGCTTAGCTTTGCTCATTACCATAGCTTGTCTTTGAAACACTGGAGTGGCTTCCACCGGCAAGAGCCGTACCTGTGCAAGGAGCTGCCAGCCCACTTTAATCAAACAACGCCCCTGATGTGGCTGGCAAAGCCACGGGTCCCCACGGGCTCCATGAGGACACTGGCTCCTGGAGGAGAAGGACACTGACTCCTGGAGGGGAGGACACTGGCTCCTGGAGGGGGAGGACACTGGCTCCTGGAGGAGAAGGACACTGACTCCTGGAGGGGAGGACACTGTCTCCTGGAGGGGGAGGACACTGGCTCCTGGAGGAGAAGGACACTGGCTCGTGGCAGGGGAGGACACTGGCTCCTGGAGGGAGAGGACACTGGCTCCTGGAGGGGGAGGACGCTGGCTCCTGGAGGGAGAGGACACTGGCTCCTGGAGGAGAAGGACACTGGCTCCTGGAGGGGAGGACACTGGCTCCTGGAGGGGAGGACACTGGCTCCTGGAGAAGAAGAACACTGGCTCCTGAAGGCCACGGGCTGGCAGAGGCAGGGATGGGCTGCCCAGCACGTCTGCAGTGCTCAGCACATGTCTGCAGTGCTGGGCCCTCGCTCCTCGAAGACTGTTTTGTGGGTGAGAAGTCACAAAGACATGCAATCCTGGCTGTCACCACAGGAGTCATCTGGGCAGCCAGAGACCTCGTGTCCTTCAGGAGCATCCTTGAGGGCAGCACTGGGGCCAGCTGTGCTCAGGTGGCCATGCCGGGCACTAGGTGAGATCTGCCTATGCCAAGGAAGAGCTGAACAGCGTCTTTGGTCCTAAAGATGGTCTCTAAACCCACCGACATCCCAAATGAGCTGAAAGGGAAAAGTACTCTCCATCTCAGGGAATAACTTCTTTCATAACTTGTCTCCTTCCAGTTTTAATTCCTCTGTTCTTTCACTGTCTCCTCACCTCTCCCTGCAGATGAGACTGATGAATTCAAGGTCTACTTCTACATAGAACCGGAGCAGGACACCAACCCGCAGCAGGAGCCCTGGGAGGAATTAAGCTGGTTTGGGACATCTTTAAGTGGGAACATTTCCATGAAAGGTACCTCTCAGGGGTGGGCAGGAAGGCAAGGAAGGGGTAAAATCACAACCCTGAGCTTGAAGCGTGCGTGTGGCAGGCCTGGCTGCCAGCCTGCTCTCGAAATGCCTGCATCAAAGGGATGAGTTAGGAGGATCGTTTGCAGTGTTCTTCTTTGTATTTCTCTTGTAAGAATCCTGTGTTTTATCTCCAGGTTTCACAGGATGGATTCTGATCATGCAGAACATTTCTGATTGCTACTACAAAAAAGCACAGGTTTATTTTTCTATAGACACTGTAAGATGTAATTGCTGTTTTCATGGGATATATGTTCTCTATTTATGCTGGGAACCAAATGTAGAGCAGGTTTCTTTTTTTTCTTCTTCTTCTTCTTTTATCATTTGCAGGGGGTTTATTTCCTTTCCTTTTTTTGTTTTGCCAAGCTTCAGGAGAACAGGAAAGGATCCTTGAGATTGCTCAGGGGACTCAAAAGGAGAGGCAGGGAAGGTGCCTGTAACATTCCCCAAGTTATCCCCTGGTACAAAGCAAGCAGAGCTGACTTTTGGCTGTCTCCAATACCAATTGCTCCTGGCAGCCTGGACTGCAGTGGAGATGTTGAGCACAGTGTAAGGAGCAGCACACAAGTGACTTTCAGTTGGTGCCATCTCCCTTGAGGCAACAGCCACCAGGGGTATGGTAGATTCTAATGGTAGTGGATGGCTTTTCCAAGGGAGATTTAATGCTACGTGCCAAACAGGACAATGCCAAATCCACATCACTCCAGACTAAGTGCATGAAGGCAGAAGCAATGCCACAGAGGCAAATCTACCTCTGATCAAAGGCTTGCCCCTTTACAGCTCAGTAATAGGAGCAGAGAAGCTCCAGACCCAAAGCCATGAGCCACTGCAGCTTGGAATAAACTCTGCAGCAACTCATACCACTCCTGTGGCTGCTGAGCTGAGGCATAAGCACAGCACTTGTTACACAGGATGCTGTGCCCAGGAAGACAGACTCCTGCAGCTACAAAATGCAAGAGGAAACAGCAGGTGATGAAGGTTGAGAGGCTGAAAGATCTCCATCCTTACCTCTGCAGGCTCATGCTTCCCCAACCCCTGCAAGAACGGTGGTACGTGTGAAGCCAAAGGAAGTGACTTCAGCTGTCGCTGCCCTGAGCCATATGGTGGGACTGCATGTGAAGAAGGTAATGGCTCTTTTGCTAACCTACACTCCTTATTTTGGCAGTTAATGCTCCTGTTGCCACTTTATAAGCCCACTGTTTGCAGAGCTGAGCATTCGGACAGCCTACAGCAGTCATGTTCACAGCTCTTAGGATCTCATCCAGGCCAAAGTCTGTCTAAAGAGCATCCAGTAAAATAGATTTCAGGAGTGCAGAGAGTGCTCCTCTATGCCCTGCAAGGTGGGCAGTGGGGAGCTGCTCATTTGTACCACAGATTTTTTGCCATAGGTACTGTGAAAAAGAAGTGAGCTTACAAGTCCACACCTGCCAAATGAGAGCTTCCTTGGTGCATCAAGAGTAGGCATCTTCCCATGATCCCTGCAAGAGCACAGCTCTTGTGCACACACAAATGCTGATGATGTACTTTATGTGTGTTTTCCACAGTGAAGGACACGTGTCTGGAGAAGAACTGCCACTTTGGCGACTGCCTGATTATATTAACCCCACCCTATTTTAAGTGCAGCTGCAAGCCTCCCTACCTGGCACCCTCCTGCGAAAGCGGTGAGCACTCAGCTGGGCACAAATTGTGGTGGGCACAGCACTATGGCCAGTCTGCAGTGGGAACTCACCCACTGCAGAGGCTGATCCTGCCCTAGTCATGCTGCAGCTCCCATCCATGGGGTTAGCTAGTGATGAGTTATGCTTGATTTGTGGGGTGGTGGTTCAGTCACTGGTAAAACCCCCAGAGACTTGCATTTTACAAGATTTCATGAGAACTCAAAGCGAACAGGATGAGTGGGAGCTCTCCCCACGGGCATGTGAGTGGCTGTATAGTGTTCAGCACACTGACAAGGCAGTTCTGTGTTTTCCACATTGGCAGCATCCAAACAGTGCCGTCCCAATCCTTGCAAAAATGGAGGTACCTGCATACGGAACAAATACAGATCAAAATTCACCTGCGAGTGCCCTGAACCTTTCAGAGGGAGATTCTGCGAGATCGGTAGGTCACAGCCCTTCAGGGGGAGGGGTGAACCTCCAGACAGCCAGGGGCTGGCTTCCCCCTGCAGCCAGATTATCTGATGCTATTCCTGTGGCATCCTGTGGTGACTTCCTGTCACTGCGCCCAGAGCCTGACTGCACCGGGGCACCAGCCTCCTTGGAGAGAGGGTCGGAGGAAGAGGCTGAATTCTGGAATTCTGCAGCCTCTGCTGGCAAAGGGGCTCGAAACTGTCCCCACCTTGGTGTTTTCTGAGTGTGCTTTGGCAAGGTCCCATTGCTATATAATGAGTGAGCACACGTTTCTCAGAGGTCACATACATCACAAAGGGAAGAAATGTCCGGTTTTCTTTAAACACTCAAAATCTGATGTAGTGAAGATGCCTGCCCGATTACCTGTGACTCCCCAGGCTGAGGGGACTGCTTCTGATGGGTGGCATTTAAAGTCAACCAGGCTTGATAGTGGAAAGATATTGGGACATTATTCTAATTTAATGGGCCGGTGTACAATAAGGAACATAATTACTTGGCCCAGTAGGTTGTTCTGATCATCCATAAAATGAATGTAGGACAAGGAAGGGAAGGAAGAGGAACCACTTTGAGCAAGGAACAACACAAAAGTCATTTTCATATGAGCATTGTCTTTCTACAGGACCAGATGATTGTTATGAAGAGGACTCCTCTACATATAGAGGAAGAGTGAAACAAGCAGAAAATGGCAGGACCTGCCTGCACTGGAATTCCCACCATCTCTTGGACCACGCTTTTAATGCCTTTATGGAGGATGCTGACTCATACGGCATTGGTGAACACAACTTCTGCAGGTAATATTTTGAAGAAGCAGCTATAGAGATCTGCATCAAAGAGATCCCTGAGGACAAACTGCTCACAAATTTGAGAAACTGATGGTGTTAAGATTTTTCTAGACACTGCTTGCCCATGAAACACCAGAATGTTAGAGATGCCTTCTCTAACCATGCTGATGTGAGGCTTCCAGAAGCTGCCCTCTTTGTTTTGAACTAGTCCCACATTTTTCTTATGGCTAAGATAGGTGTGGGAATAGTAATATGGCAGCATCGTATGCCTCGCCCAGGCATCTTCTTTGTCCAATCTTATGAAATATTATCTTTGGAAGTTCATCTCCTACATGGGAGCATGAGGCTTCTCCCTAAGAATCCTCAGCTCCTTCACTGGTTTCATGGAGATTTCCCCATTCCCGCTGACTGATTCTTTCAACTGTTCCCTTCAGGAATCCTGATGAGGATGAAAAACCTTGGTGCTACATCAGAAAAAATAAGGAAGTGGATTGGGAATATTGTGATGTTTCACCCTGCTCAGGTAAAGAATTAGAAGCAAGTGATTTGGCAGCATGTGGGTGGTCTAGAGCAGCAGGCTGCTTAACTCTTCCAGTCTGATGTTATCTCTGCATTATACATCTGCTGTCTCTTCCAATGCAGCTGAAAAGACCCCAACAGAACCCCCTACACACCCCCTTGAAATATTCCAAACATGTGGACAACCAGAAGTTCGTAGGACGCTCAAGAGGATCTATGGTGGATCCAAGGCTACACCTGGAAAACATCCCTGGATGGCATCTCTGCAGATTCAGACCCCAAACGGGAAAGAACATTTCTGTGGTGGAGTGCTAATTAAGTCATGCTGGGTACTTACTGCTGCACACTGCCTTGAGTAGGTGCATGTCCTATGATTAGGGTAGATAAATGTATAAAAATTGGTATGGTTAGTAAAGGTAGCTTGGTATCCAAATTATTTGCAATCAAAATGGTTGCTGGGAGTCAAATTGAAAAGAAAACATATATGTGGACAAAAAAAATGAACGCATACATAAAGATATTTATATACTTGAAAATGGTGCTTGCTGAAATAACAAACTTAGGCCCCATTCAAATAAAATGAGCTAAAGGCGTGTGAGAGGAAAAAGAAGGAAAGTAACGAGATTTTACGAAGTATAAAAGAAGAACTCTAGGAAAACTCAGGGGATATTGGGATGCCATAAGCAACATCATATATTACATCAGAATTAAGTTCTTCAAAACAGTCAAAATATACACTTAGCTTTAATTTTTATCTGTGTCAGCTAGCTTAGAATATTACATTTCTTCCATCATTTGTATTGAATCAGTTGGAAACCACCACCCTAGGAAACAGGTAAATTACACACTGGAAATCATTCCAACACAGATGATTTTAAATATGCTCAGAAAACGGCAAGCAACCGTACTCCCCTGGCTACATGAGCTGCCACTCATCATCACTGCCACAGTAATAGACTGTGTGCACACAGCTGCTCTGCCCTGAAATGCAAAGAAAATCATGTACATGCAGCTTTAAATCACTTTATTTCATGATTGCAACAAGTTAAGAGCAGATGTATTTTCCAACACCACTGCTTTCCTATCTAAGTCTTCCTACAATGATTTTAGGAAATCTTCTGGCCAAGCTTTAAAACAGGAAAAATATATCTTGACTTCTAGTTACTAAAAGTGCAGGTTTTCACCACCACTGATAGAAAAATCTGTATATAAATAACTTTTTTCCCCAGAAACCCAAAAACAAAGATCCGAGTAGCTCTTGGAAAGCAAAACCTCAAGAAGAAAGAAGATCATGAGCAAATATTTGATGCAGTGCAAATAATTTTACATGGTGGATACAGAGAGAAGGATGGTATCCTTTACAATGATATTGGTAAATCCTTCATTTGATACTCACGTGGCTCACCTCCAACCTTTGTTGTTTGAAGTGCCTCTCTCACACTAATGTCAATGTAAAATTCTCATTCAGACTGTGCTCTGGAAATAATCAGGCCAAATTGTGATCTAGACCCATTTGGATCTTGGGATATAAATTGTGAGGGGCGGGCAGAAGTCACTGCGTAGGAGGAGCCAAACATTGGGAACAGGTCCAGCACAGGGGGGCAAATGGAATGTTGGGTTTATGCAGCTTTGCATGGGGTTGCATCACACACTGCTAACAATGGTTAGGGATCAAAATTAGATCCAAATGCGTTTTGTTACTGTTTATCTCCTCTCCAGCACTACTTAAACTGAAGCCTGTTGACGGTTACTGTGCAGTGGAAACAAAATATGTGAAAATAGCATGTGTCCCTGATTTCTTCCTTCCTAGTGGGACTTCCTGCTTCATTTCTGGATGGGGTGAGACAGAGACAGGTACGTGGACTAACTGGATTTTGGTAGGTACTACAGTGGCAAGGTGGGCTTATACTTTCAGTAGCAATTGCCAGACCCAAATGAGGACCTAGGCACTAGTGAAACCAAGACATGGAATTCAAAAATAAAGTCAGTTAAAACATGCCATGCAAATTACTCATTAGCAGAAATCTCCAACTGCTAAATCAACCAAACCTTTTAGAGCTCTGATGCATTTTTTTTGTCTGCCATCTGAATCTCCTGGTTTTATCTGAAGCCAGCAGCAGAAGCAAGTATCAAGGGAAGCTATTGTATAGCTTGTGTGTTTCAAGACAGGACCAAGAAAGACAGGAATTTTCACATGGTTTTCCAGCCCATTGGGTCAGATAAAGCTTTTTGGAAGCAGCATCTGGACCTTCAGATGTACTGAAAAATAAAAAAAACCCAAGCTTTTCAAGTTCAACCAGCTCTATCCAAAAACCTTTCTTGCCCAAAGTAAATCCTAAGGGGAGAAATTATTATACTTTAAAAAAGATAATGGCAATTTTGTGAAAAATGCATTTTCTCATGTTCTGATTGATGTGTTGCTGTAAAGCAGCAGAAGGAAAACCTGTTGCTGAGGCTGCAGTAGGTGTCTTAGTGCTTTGTGACTGATACAGCCTGATACGATACATGGGACCAAATTCTCCCTTCTGATGTAAGTCCCATTGAAGTCCACAAGAGACAAATGTATTCATTTGATCAGAATGCACCAACAGAATTTAATGGACATTTTTTAAATCTTCCAAATAAAAAGTCTCTCTTAAAAAGAGTAAGGGGGATTTTATGGGTTTTTTCCCCCGACAAAGGATATCAAGTACCCTGCACATGTTCAAACTGGATGTCTCCTTCTTTGAGCAGAGCTATTATTAGCATTTCAGGAAATCACAGCAGAAATGGAATATTTCCTGAAACTCAAGCAGAACCAAACTTATAAACCGCCTTTAATTATCTACAGATGTAGTACTTTGAAACCCTGGCTATTGCCTTTAGATGTCAAGTTATGTCTTTAGATTCACTGTAATTAATCATTGCCCTTAAATATTGTATGATTTTCAGTTTTCATCTGTTTCATTAGCTTGCATGTTAAAGCATCTAATAGTACCAGTCTGAGAAGTGCTGAGCAGCTCAAAGTCCCATGGGGATCTCTGGGAGCTGCAGAAAACCATCACCTTGGAAAAGCAGGATTTCACAGAGAGAGCTGATTGGAACCAAATTCTGAATACTTGACATCACTTTTATTCAGGCAACAACTCAGTGTCCTGAGTGAAACTTCAGGCTCTAACTCATTGGAAACTTATCATTTCAGTCAGATAGTTCTTTTCTTCCCAGACTAGAATGTGCAGCCCCCCTACTCCTCCCCCACTACATTTATATGGCAAGCAACATTGTATTTTTAATAAAAGACAACATGTAACAGGAATGGGAGGAAAGTGACTCCATCTTTTTGGTCCACATCCCATAGATACGGAATCCCGTCAGCTGTTAGATGCCAACGTCAAGCTGATTTCACAGAGGAAATGCAATGAACCCAAACTACACGATAACAAACTGGATGATAGCATGTTCTGTGCAGGAAATCTTCGGAAACCCGGAATTGATTCTTGTCAGGTATGTTGCTTTTTCTGTATTTGAACACTAATTTTTTGTGTAAAGAGTTGGGCTGTGCAGAGCTTTGGCAGCATGCTGCATATGTATCTGTTCTCACATCAGTGTCTTTCAACAGCCTTTCTGCAGTACACTTTGAGCTGTACATCCTTAGAGGTAATATTGCCACTGTCACCTACAGGCAGATCTGTGGAATCAAGAGACCAGCCTGGAAAGCTTGGCTTCTGAGGCAGTTTGTCTTAACAACCTGAAAACTTGCTCTCTTTTCTCTCGGTTTTGTTATGGCCTCTACCTTGAGTGCCAATTCTAATCTGATTTTCACTATCAGAGACTTGCAGGGAGTCAGTATTGATGTTTCTTTTCATTACAGCTAACACAAATGTGAAACAAGTTCATACTTATGCCATTGAAAGGTGGGGAACTGTTTGAACAACACTTCCAAAGGTGCAAATTACCACTCTAAAGTATATTTTGCAATATAAATCAGAAATAAAACAAAAAAATATGAGAGGAAGCAACTTAGAATAAGACTATTTTGAGGAGAGTGAGAGAGCGTAAGTTTTCATTTGTGCCAGAGATCACATCTTTATATTTCTGAGTTTAGGCTCTGAATTCCTGGTACTTTCATGCCTGGGAAATTTCACGTGACCTTGTCAGATATATGTCACAGACTGGAAAAAAATAAAAACTTACATCCAAAAAGTCTGGTACCATTTGACCTGGTCACAGAACTGCAAGTCCACTCTTGAGGCTACACAGTGTAGCAGCATGTGATGGTACATCTGATAGGAAAGAAATGCCATTACAGCTTCAAAGTCTTGTGACGAGAGAGAAGCATTCTGATATTGGTTAATATTTTGCTTCACGCTTTGAACACGTGTGCTTTCCTTCATCAGGGAGACTCTGGAGGCCCGCTGACTTGTGTAGGAAATGGCTCCTCCTACGTATATGGCCTCGTGAGTTGGGGTGTTGGGTGTGGGTTAAAAAACAAGCCAGGAGTTTATACCCAGGTGACAAAATTCGCCAGTTGGATTAAAGATGTAATTCAGTCTTCATCGAGGTCACGTCATTAGGAGGGAACTTTGGAATCACAAATGGTAAGACTGAGAGATTTACTATTTTTATTAATTCCCTAAATGCCTCCTCTTTGACCAAAAACATTACTGATATTTTCTCATGGGGCATTCTTCATCACCATCTTGAAAATAGCCTAGAATGTTAGCTAGAATATCAGTGACAGTTTTTCTATTGTGGGCTTTGAAATAAGCCCACATTTTGTAGATCAGAAAGAAAAGCTATTCCATTTCTTCCCCAAACAAATCAAAGGCCCTGATATCATGTTTCTAGATCTGCTTTTGAAATCATGAAAATGCTCCAAGTTCAGCTGCTGCCAGACATTTCCTCTTTCCCTCATGTGCTCATTGGATCCTGACACCTCAAATCTCTTAGCGTGTGCTCTTAATGCCAGTACCATTTTTCACACACACAACAATCACCATGTGGCTGAATTTGCAAGATTGCAGCCATTGGAATTTCCTGAGGAGGGAGGATCAGGCACGACAATTATTTTTCAAAACACTTTTGTGGGGAAATAACTACAAATGTCATTAGTGATGCATTTCAGATTGGAGAAACAAACAAACTTTCAGTACTAGAATTATCCACTTTATTCCTGACTAGAGGATAATTACATGTTATGCTCCAGATCTACAATGGTTTATATGTGCTTAACCACTGAGACCTAGTGGTACTAAATGCTATTAAAAAAATCTGTCTAAAGCCATTGGATAATTTGGGGGTTCTCACAAGATGTACCTGTCAAATTGTGTAACTACTGACCAATGATTCTGCACAGAAGCTTGAAAAGCAAGGGATTGGTATCAAATCAGTATCTAAAGAATAGACATGTTTGTGAAGAGTCGATTCCTTAAAATAGTAATGTCACTCTCACTCAGTTGAATTCCAGGGTTTACAACCTTCTCTAAGCAGCTACCTAATCTGCCAATAGCTACCCCTACTGCAAAGAATAATTGTGATTTTTTACTTTGGAAGGTTTGAAAAAAACCAAAGAACTAATTGTGATCTGAATACATCCTGATAGTCTAGAGCAGATTCCCTGATGTCTGCTAGAAGACCTGCCTTTGGCTAGTCAGTGATAATTTTACTCCCACTGGCCTTTGACTTGATCATTTGTTAAACTTCCTGAATCATGCTTTTGTACTCTCTTAGGTCAATGGTGCCAATATTCCAGGAACAGAAACATTTCCAAAAATTACAAACATGGAATAAGAGTCACTGGTTTATTCATTACAAATTATTTCATATTCTACCAACCCTGGTACAAAGCTGAGCCTGCCAGTCATCTAGTACTAATTTCATTTACAGCTTTAAATAAATAGCAGAATCTGTAATACATTCAGTGATAAATCACAAAGTATCCACACAAAAATAAAATGATCAGTTATAAATTGCAATGTTTTGGTTGCTTTTTAAAACAAAAATTCTTAAATGCCATCTATTGTGTTTCCCAGAAAACTGGAAAAACTATAGGATTTGCAGGACAAGATGAAAATCTATTTGTGTTATGTCATGTTTCTGTTTACTTCTGATAGAGCTGCATTTGCCTTCTCTTGACTTGCAGAATTTCTGAAGCATCAGGGTTGACTCCGACTTGCTGAGATCCTTCTGTCTCCAACTGGTTCTGTGAAATCACACAAATAAATTGTGAAACTGGCCAGTGGATAGGAGAGGGTTTTAACTATTATTCTATAACAATATATTTTCATATTAAAAATTTCACAACTGGCAAAAAAATGAGGAAAATCTAAATCACTGCTCTGCACTGAGCGAATTTCTGCAGTGGAGAAGTGCAAAAAATGGACCTGTTCATGTAAGTTAGATACCTCACATACCAAAGGACTAAATGCGCTCAAGTCCTAGTTTCTATTTTAAACCCTAAATAAAAAGCAAACCAGCAAGGACCTGAGTTCCATGTGGATTGCACACCTGTAGGTTTCCCTGGGACCATCAGATCATTATCCTACCTTTGACTTAAGAAGATTTGCCTGTAGTTCCCACTGCCTCCTCTACTCAACCATAGTTTTCACTTATTTTCTCAGTAACTTTTTAAATGGAAATGTAAATCATGGATATGAACTGTTTCTCTTGGTCTGGATTGTTGTTTGACTTGTTACCAAAATTAACAATTAAATGATCCAAGTATTTGCAGTGCAGTGCTTCCCTTTTGTTGTAGCTGAATGCTTCCTAACTGTAAGGGCTACAAGATTCCTGAATGGACTTCTGCTCTCTTGTGCTGGGACACTGCAGACTGGGAGTCACCCCTGTGGAAGCAGGCAGAAGGAAAGCCTGGAAGATCTTGGAAGCTTGTAATATCTTTGACCTTGAGCTGGACAGAGGCAGAGGAGGCTGGAGCATTGTCCCTTTGCACAAGGCCTCCCCCCCCACACATCATGCTGTTAGGAGCCTGCACTCAGCCTGTCAATAGGGCTGCCAGTGGAGATTACATTGATGCCTGAAGTGGCTCCCTAGAAACAGACACTAGACAGGAGTAAGGGAATAAAGGTGGGTATTTATTTGAAAGGCCTTCAGAGGCACACCCGGGGGAGCCAGAGACTGCTCTCAC